>BGPT01000250.1:158894-269632 GCA_003297045.1 Symbiodinium sp. clade C Y103 | reverse complement strand
CACGGTCAAGAGTCTCCCAATTTCGAAAAGAAAGACAATTATCCAGCAAGGTTTTTCTTCCCTTCTTGCTCAAACTGGCAAAGTGTTGCAAAAGAGCATCTGCTTCTGCAGGTGCTGGAATTTCATCCGCTAGCACCCTTTTGATTTGGAGGAAATCTTTTTCCCAGAGTTCGTGCCAGGGGCTTTTCGGGGCTTGTGTTTCAAATTCAAAAATGCCAGCCACAAGCCCCCAAATCTGTTTCGGCCCATGTTGAAGGCTATCAACCAACCAATTAACACGAGAAATCACAAGTTGGGATTCAACAGTAGGAACTTGGAGCCAAACACGCAAGGCTTCAGCCGTGGGCCTGTTAGCAAAATCTCTGGGTTCTTGANACACGAGAAATCACAAGTTGGGATTCAACAGTAGGAACTTGGAGCCAAACACGCAAGGCTTCAGCCGTGGGCCTGTTAGCAAAATCTCTGGGTTCTTGAAATCGTCTGTTTTGAGCGCAGTGCAATTTCCAGATGAAAACGTTCTGAAGTCTCTCAAGTTGCGCCACTTCGGATTTAGTCAGAGCATAACACTCCAAAGCACCAACTAAATGACAACGAACAATGGAAACAAACAACATCCGAAGGGTGCCAACTTTNTTGCGCCACTTCGGATTTAGTCAGAGCATAACACTCCAAAGCACCAACTAAATGACAACGAACAATGGAAACAAACAACATCCGAAGGGTGCCAACTTTTAGACATTTGTTTCTCCAAATTTGACGCGCTAAGCTGTTGAAAGCGCTGCGTGCACAGCGGACACGGTGAGCAATTTCACGCCGATTGGTGTGAGTATTGCCTACGTGATCCCCAAGATATTTCACAGATTCCATTACAGGGACTTTTCCAGACCTGTTGGGAAGTTGGTGGGAATACGCGCTTTCAGCGCTCATCCTTACGGACCCTTTTCCGTTGAACCGCCGANGATTCCATTACAGGGACTTTTCCAGACCTGTTGGGAAGTTGGTGGGAATACGCGCTTTCAGCGCTCATCCTTACGGACCCTTTTCCGTTGAACCGCCGACTGGTTTCAAACTTTGCGAGGTTCGGACGCAATCCTTCAGCCTCAGCAACCTCACAAAAGTCACTGATTTCCACCACTGTGGAATTTTCGGGGTCTGCAGTGATAGAAGCAACGTCGNAACCTCACAAAAGTCACTGATTTCCACCACTGTGGAATTTTCGGGGTCTGCAGTGATAGAAGCAACGTCGTCTGCATAAGCAGCATCCGCAACATCAAAACTGGCAATAATATTAAGGCTGTCCGGGGTAGTGGGGAATTGCAAAGTGGCGTTATCACTAAGATGAACAACCAAAGGACTCATCCCATGACTCCTACCAGATCTACGACTTTGAGGGAACGAAGAGTACGATTCATGGGGCCCAAGCTCAACATAGCGCTTTCTCTGCCTCCTTGCACTACTCCTTTGACTACCTTCTGGACTCGGACNTTTGAGGGAACGAAGAGTACGATTCATGGGGCCCAAGCTCAACATAGCGCTTTCTCTGCCTCCTTGCACTACTCCTTTGACTACCTTCTGGACTCGGACTTGTGCAGCATCATTGTTGTATTCATAGCAAGAATCTTTCAAAGTGGCTTCAAAAATTTTGATGTCATTGGGGCTCAGTCCACAATCCCTAAGATCCCTGAAAAGAGCAGAACGTTCAAAAAGATCAAAATATTTTGTTTGATCATACAAAATGAGCTCCCAAGACATTTTGGCCTTGGTAAGCCGCCACAATGTGTGTCTCACTACAAAAATGGCATGCATTCGACTCATTTTGCCATATAACCATAATGCCAGTAATCAACAGTGTGTTTTTGGGCATCTTTGAGTCTTGCAGCGTAAACACCAATGATGGCTTGAAAGAAATGATGTCGCAAACCAATGCCTCTGTACATATCGCGGTCATCCGGGTGACCTTTGTTTTTCCAAATCCAAACCATTTCCGGGTCTCTGAGCTCACTCGGGATCTTTACACAAGGCACGTGCGCCAAGAAGTTCGCAATAACTTGCCTCAGTTCTGTTCCACCAGCCTTGAGGGTGGCAGCAGCTGGTCCAAACCTTTTGCTTGTTTTTCTTACCCTCATGGCAGCAATGCTTTTGGAAATCTCGGCATCTGAAGGCAAAACAATTTCGGAAGAAGTCAAGGGACACTGTCCACAAGCTCTAGTCGCTTCATCTACTTCCTCACCGCCAAAAACCCGGAGACCATGTTGTAACCAAGCCAGTTGTTCAGCATCTGCTGTGAGCGCAGGATGGTTGGAATCAAGTTTCACGTGTGTTTTGGCTTCGTCCTAGTGCTTCAACCCATTGTGTCTTGTCTGCCTTCACTGCTTGTCGGACTTGTTTGTTTATACTTCTAAGGTGTGTTTGGCATTGCTCCAAATGGGTATGACAGGCCATGTCCTGTGCATTGGCGTCCAGCTGTTCTCGTGCCAAGCGAAGGTTGCGCAAGGCTGCTGCCTTCTGGTGAATCAAACTTTTGGTTTGGTCGGAAATGTATGGCTTGCGGATGCCACATGTGGGCTTGGTAAAATGCTTAAGCTGCAGGTCGTATAGCTTCTGTCGAAGCCATTGCCAGTGTTCATCTATGCTTTGAGTGTGCTGCTGTTGCTCTTGCTTCACGANTGGTAAAATGCTTAAGCTGCAGGTCGTATAGCTTCTGTCGAAGCCATTGCCAGTGTTCATCTATGCTTTGAGTGTGCTGCTGTTGCTCTTGCTTCACGACCTCAAGGTCCTCTTCAAAGCGTCTAAGCACCTGGGGGTCTTGGAACGCCAGCCAATTCCAAGATGTGTGTGGGGGCTTGTGTGCTTTGATTGGCTTGTGACAAGCGACTTTTGCAAGTACTGGTATGTGATCATACCTGCCATCTGTGCGCAAATGTACGGGCCATTCCGGCCTGGTCAGGGCGTGGAATGCCTTGGTGCGGTAATCAAGTNGCAAGTACTGGTATGTGATCATACCTGCCATCTGTGCGCAAATGTACGGGCCATTCCGGCCTGGTCAGGGCGTGGAATGCCTTGGTGCGGTAATCAAGTGCTATGTAGTCAATCTGGTTTGAATGCTCTTGATTGTTGCCGTATGTGTAGCATGTGCAAGGATGAGGGTCTTGGAAAAAGGTGTTTGCCAGGGTCAGTGACGATGCGCCTCAACCAATGCCAACAGCTCCAAGGGCACCAGCGTTTCCCTGTGGAGTTCCTCAACAAGGTTTTTCAAGTCCGAGATCTTCGGTGCCAGCAGCATTTNAGCTCCAAGGGCACCAGCGTTTCCCTGTGGAGTTCCTCAACAAGGTTTTTCAAGTCCGAGATCTTCGGTGCCAGCAGCATTTGTGCCGCCTCCTGCAACAACGTGGACAAGACCACCTGCAAGGGGACCCCAAGTTGCTGCAGCCGGTTTTTCACGGCTTGTTTCAAGATGGGATGTTCGAACACCAATGGCATCAACTTCAACTCCAACACCTTTGACTGTCCCGCCAAGACCAAAGGCGGCAGCCGAATTAAGTGACACTGAGGAGTCGGAAGCAGATCCTGGTGTGCCCTTCGAACATGGAAGCATTCCACCTGGTGCGAAGCAGCCTCCAGTGGCTTGGCTAGCTGCCAAGGCGGCAGGTGCCATTGGCNATTCCACCTGGTGCGAAGCAGCCTCCAGTGGCTTGGCTAGCTGCCAAGGCGGCAGGTGCCATTGGCCCCAAAGCTCCGCTACCACGTGTGGTTCATGGATTTCCTCATGGTGATGTTGCCAAAGCACCACCTGGACGAGATGATCAACGACGTCCTCTTGGTGAAGTTGCCAAGGCTCCAATACCAACTGATGGAGGAAAAGGGAAAGGAAAAGAAAAGGGGAAATCGCCCTCTGAGGCGGCTGGAAACCCTGCACATGCTGCGCATCCACCAATTGGGATTGTGGCCCAAGTTGATGTTGGCGGCAGAACTATCCGCTTTGTGGACGAGCATGGACTCTATGTGGNGCATCCACCAATTGGGATTGTGGCCCAAGTTGATGTTGGCGGCAGAACTATCCGCTTTGTGGACGAGCATGGACTCTATGTGGAGCACATCCCAGCGCCAGTGCCATCAGTTGGTACATCTTCAAAGGCTGCAGGTGGCCCTCATGTCGCTCCAAAAGCTGGTCCTGCGGGAAATGGTGATTCTATCACTGAAGTTTCTGATGACGATGACACGGATGATGTGGAAGTGGTGCATCCCCCAAGGGTTCTGCGGCGTGATGGCCGACATGGAGCTCTATGCCCTGGTGAACATGGCGTGCCAGCCCGAGTTCGCGAAGTGGTTACACTTACGCCGCTCAGTCGGGCTTTGCATCTTCACCATGGTGTTTGTGGTGACGCTCGGGCTTTGGCGCTTCCTCAATGTGAATGTGGCCACAGTCGGGCTTTGCATCCTTCTCATTGTGATCCTGGTGACGCTCGGGCTTTGGCACTTCACCCTTGTGTATGTGGCCACAATCGGGCTCAAGCGCTTCATCCAAGTGAATGCAGCGACAGTCGGGCTCCAGCACTTCATCAATGTGTATGTGGCGACAGTCGGGCTGCAGCATCGCTGACTTTGGCGTGCGATCTACATCCTCAAGCTCTTGGCGGTGATGGTCATGGGNACTGTGTCCCTCTGCTCCGCTACCAGGGGGCCTATGGGGAGATGATGATGATGAACATGGTGATGGTGGTCGCTATGGATCGTTGGAGGGGCTGAGGACACTGGAGGGGGATGAGCCTTTTGGGGCTGCATTACATGCTCTTCTCCGTGGACATGCTCTTCTTCGTCATCCTGGGCGAGCCACGCCCCCATGCACGTTTTACAGGCCAGCCGGGTCTGTGGGAGGGCCCTGTGGTCCGCATGTTTCAAATGGGTTCCATGATGCCGGGTGAATCATTCCACCAATTCCCAAATCAACACCCTCAAAGGTTCAAATTCACCCTTGCTGAGTGAGAGCCAAATCCAAAACCAAGATGAAATTCAGGAAACCTCAAAGGAGTGGACGACTCCCCGGGCGCAAAGTCCCTGGAGTCTCAGTGTGATCACCAANCGACACTGTGGGTGTCTGACCGTAGCTGCAGCCAAAACCAGGCCTCTGAGGCCAAGGTAGTTAGGTGTGGACGCGCTGGTCCAGAAGTGAACTGTGACCACATGGATCGTAGTCGCAGTGCTGAACACTCAAACCTGAAGGGGATGAGTTCACTTCTGGCCATGCTGCTCCTTGATCTCCTTGTAGATGTGCCCATGGCAGCTTCGCAGCCTTCGGATGACCGTGATCGTGGCGATGGAGCTCTCTGGACGGCACTTTGCCTGATGATGGTGGGGTGGACCACTTTGGTCTTCCTCATTGGGGCCTGTTGCACTTGGGCCTGGCATCAACTTCGACCTCTTCAGCAGCCTCAACAGGTGCCACTGCTGAGGGACTATGACGTTGAGGAGGCCAAGGGCACTGGGAAGCCAGAAAAAGGAAAGGGAAAAGGAAAAATGAAGGTTGGAAAGAAGGATGGGGATTTTTCTCATCCGTCTGGACGACCATGGACGAACAGGGAGGTTGACCGATGGCTTGGCTTGGACGAGTCTGGCATGGTCTATGAGGAGACCGATGGGCCGCCGTTGACGCCAGAAGGGCCGCCTTTGGTTGAAGAACCTCGCAGCCTCTGGGAGCTCGACTTCCACGAAGGCGATTGGGAAGACTTGGAAGCTGAGGAGGACGACCCTCGTGGAGTGTGGGCTGAACCTGCAGCTCCGCAACCAATGCCTGCCACCCCTGCCGGGTTGCGCAGAAGGGCCTCAAGGCCATCAGCCTCCTCTNCCTCGTGGAGTGTGGGCTGAACCTGCAGCTCCGCAACCAATGCCTGCCACCCCTGCCGGGTTGCGCAGAAGGGCCTCAAGGCCATCAGCCTCCTCTGCCCCTGAAGAGGATCGGGAGACACTTTCAAGTCTTCCAGAAGAACAGGAATGGACGCCATCCCCTGAGGAGTACGTCACCGCCGCAGCTCGACGTCAAGAACTTCGAGACCGTGCCCAAGCTGCTGGTGGAGCTTCTTCAAAGGGGAAAGGAAAAACGAAAGGCCCTTTGGCGGCCTTTGACGACCGTGGCCTGTATAGGCCTGGACAGGGCTTGAGAAGGAGACCTCCAACANACGAAAGGCCCTTTGGCGGCCTTTGACGACCGTGGCCTGTATAGGCCTGGACAGGGCTTGAGAAGGAGACCTCCAACACCGTCTCCACAGCACTCCGAGCAGGAGTCCAAAGAAGCCTGTGAAGTGGCTGGGCCAAGTGCGGCATCTGATGATGCTATGCCGTCAACGGCCGCAGCATACATGCACAACACCGGGCACAGAAGATCGGACGCCACCAATGTCCGATGATGATGCTGGGGTTGGCCTACATCATGGAGGAGCCCATGGTCCTGGAGGAGCACCTCTTGGCCTTCATCCCGGTGGAGTTCAAAGCCCTGGCAGAGCCCCTGGTGATGCTGGAGCCGAAGCACCTGCTGGTGCACAAGNTGAGCCGTCGCCGCGGCCAGAAGATGAGAGACCAGCATCCGTAGCTGAGCCCGTGCCTCCTTTGCCGGCGCTCTTCACAACAAGCTACGGGACGGTCTACCATGCACGGGCGAGCTGTGGAAAGCTCAAGTGTGCCCGGCGCATCAATCGCCATGAAGGATGCCCGACATGTCCAAGATGGTCCAGGGGAGCGCTTGTCGGCTTCACTGCCGATGGGAACTACCACACGTGCGCTCATGGCTGCGCTACATCCTGGAGGGCATGTACTGAGTGCTCAGGCGGATAGCTCCGAAAACGGAGATTTTAGATGTTGGCCAAACTGGCCAAGGGGGAGTGCGATGGAGCACTTTCACATGCAATTGGCATGACCCCATTTTCAGCAAGGATGACACGCANTATGGCTCAAGAAAAATCAGCCTGAGACGCGGGTATCGGTCGATCCAGGTTTTGTAGCTTGGTACCCGAAAGGTTTCAGCCTGTGTCCCCAACCGCATAGAGTATATATATATAGAGTATATATAGAGTATATATAGAGTATATATAGAGTATATATAGGGTATATAAACAGTATATATATAGTATATATAGTATATATAGAGTATATATATATATATATACAGAGTATATATAGAGTATATACGTAGAGAGTATATATATATATATATAGAGTATATATATATATATATATATATACAGAGAGTATATATAGAGTGTACATATATATATATATATAATATGTATAGAGAATGTCTATAAATATGTAGAGTATAGATACAGTATATATATATAAGTATCAGTATCCCCGCCCTCCCCCCTTGGGTGGGTAGGGGGGTGGGAGGGGGTGAAGGGTGAGGGGGGGGAGGGGTGGGGGACCCAACCCATTCGGGGGGGGGGGCCTGGTGGCCTGGGGACGGGATCATATAAATATATATATATATATATAGAGTGCCACTTTTATGGGTGGTGTAAACCATCCCAAATTGGAGGTTTAATATTGGCTTCACCACATTATCCAAGCACACTCCGCTCCCATGCTTCGCCTGGACATGGCCTGTGCCACATAGCTCGACATCTGATCCTGCGAGGCCATGAGTTGCGACCTCAGTAATTGAACATGGTCAGATGGGCCAATGGAAAATCATGGAAAATCAGTCCAAAATCCCTTGATTGAACCGAAATCCATCGATTTGTTTGTGGATTTTCCAGTGGGCATGTAAGTGACCAAAGGGTGATCAAATAAACTTGGATAGGCTGGGCAAATGTGACCCTCTCTGAGTTCCTCTTCCCAACATCACGACCCCTCAGGCCGCAACAGGCGCTTGGCTGCTGCACTCTGCTTTGCTCTCACATTTTCTGGCAGATTTTGAGAATTCCTGAGCCATTTTACGCCGCTATAGGCTGGAATCACAAGTTGAACTCTTGCCTTTAGCATCTTACAAACATGGAACTTTTTTTGTGGATTGCTTTCCACACCACGCGGTCACGGTAGTGGAGAAATACCCCCACTTTTAATGGGCAGTCTTCTGCTTGCCAAGCATCTGCGACTTCAAATCAGCCTGTAGTTCTTCCAGCTCAGATCCCACCTTTCCAGGTGCCAAGTGAGGATGGAAAATCAAAGAGGTCTGAAACCACCAGCCCTCTGACTCCACTCTGACTGGTGCATTGATGGTTGGAACACTTATCTTTTAAGCGTTCTTCGGGTATTGGGCTGGTGATCCTCTGAATAAGTTGCGAAGTGATGTGGCGGCTATGGCGCATAGAAGGCTGTCACAGCACCAGGCCCTGCCTCCTCCAAATGCTTTTGGTAAAAGCGCATCATCGTCACAATCTCAAAGAACTCCTGCCATTGACTCTTTAACTCAAGACATCTTGCCCAATACATCCGGCCAGCTGGCAGAAACAAGGCCGACCTGTCCCAGCTCCCGCTTTGTTCCCAACAATTCATCGTGGAAACAGTGGAAACCCTATCAAGCTCCCGAAATTCCTGGATTGATTCTGTGCGGCAAATAATTAGCAGTTAATCCCACACGTATCATGGTGATGCTGTATCATAATCTCCCATATCTGCCCATTTGTTGATCATAGACTCACCAAAAGCGAACAGTTTTGCCCGTTTCAGCACCGCTGCTCTCCTGTTCTGAGCCCGGACCTCGTTCCAAAGTCTCATTCAACCTCACCGGCTGCACGTTCAGGGTGGCATCGTCCACCAGGAACCTCAAACCTGCAGGACATCCACGGACACATCTACAAACCCTTGGGGCCTTGGGGCTATCCGCAAATAAAGTGGGATTTCCCCCCCGCCTTCTGATGAGAGGCCACCATTCACTGCCTCCAGCAGCCTGACATCGGAGACGTTCTGCAGCGCCATTTCCGCGATCAACGCGCGCTCATCGGAGGTGCCATTTTCATCGGCCAGCACAGACACGTTGAAGTCCACCTCAAGGCACGGAGGGAGTTGCAGGCAGTGGATCAGGTTCTACCAATACCTGTCAGTACAATTCAGTATATAATTATAAATTTATATATAAATATACACATATATATATAGAATATCTTAAAGATGATATAGGTCTGCGTGAGTATCTGAATATCATGGTTTGCAAACATCTAACAGTGTTCTCTAATCTCTATGCATATATGTACACACATACATATACATACATATATATATATATATACACACTATCACACACTATACATATAGATATGATTATACATACAGTCTCAATGCTTTTGCGTGAGACGTTGGACATCCAACACTCAGAAGTTTGCCTTGGGCTCCCGACCTTCACTGCTTTGCTTCGGTTGCTACGCTGCTCTGGGGGTACCTCCCACTGCGCTTGGACGAAGATGTGGCCGAAGTCGCACTGCGGGACCTGCAGTCGGGGCCGTGGATTCAACTTGTGTGGCTTCACACAATGCATTGATGGTGCATACACACAATCACGAATACATACATACATACATGCATTGCATTGCATTGCATTGCATTGCATTGCATTGCATTGCATTGCATTGCATTGCATTGCATTGCATTGCATTACATTACATTACATTACATATTAATATCCATTTAGATACATGATATAAAAATATACAAAAATGTGATGTCGTATAACTTGTGACATCCAAATATGTAATTCTACATAGCTCTTCTCCAAAGTTGCTGCCCTTGTGCTGGCCAAGGTGCCAATCTGATGATCGCATCTTGCAGGGCAAAATTCAGATTTGGTTGAGCCAAGAACCTTGCGCGCTGTTTCACCAGGAGCATCATCGAGCCCGAGACCTCTACCTTGGAACAGTGCTGCACAGTGCTGATCAACAAGGATCGAGAATCGCCACCGTTCGATACAGGTCATGTCAGGTCTTAGGACTCCAGGTATCTCCATGTCATGGCATGTCATGGCACCGCGCCGCGGGACACTTGGCAGGTCAGCCGGTGGAGGTTCAGGTTTGCACGTGGCTTTCGCTTTCATGTTGCGATTTTTGCATTTCTCCTTGCACAGGCCATCTATTCACTTGTGAGGGGCCGTGGAAGGCAAAAGTATCGTGTTGGAGATTCTGGGGTCATCAGCTGTAAAGCATATCCGCGGCGTTGTTTGCGATACATCCCTTTACATCTGCATGATGGCTGGCTCTATCACCATTCAAATCATGAAATCTGGAACCGATTTGGGCTCTCTCAAGCTCCCAAGATCTCCCAACATCCACACCAGCGTCCTGGATCCAACATTTGTCCAGCCTCTGCCTGAAGCACTGTTCCCCGGTTGGGGGAAGGATTTCCACTGGGAAACCATTTGAAGATATTTGAAGCTGGCTACGAAATCATAGCACATGATATGACAATCTGAAGTCTCATCATATCTTATCCATCTTATCCATCAATCTCTGAAGTCCCTCTTTCCCCTCTGCAAGAGTTCAGCCAGAGGATGAATCCAGCCAACGGCTCAACCCCTAAAAAGAGTGATGGGTGAGCGTTTTTATGGTTTCTTCTTCAATCTTGAGGCAGCTTGAAGTTTACCAATACGTTGACCAGGGACATGAATCAATGAAGATCTCTCTCGAATCTTTGGCCTTCAACCCAGAACAAAAAACAACAAATATCCAAAGAACATCAAAGAACCAGGGCTTCTCTGATGATTTCTGCCTGCCCCATGGCATGCCATGGCCCCAACGCTCAATCTTTTCCCAGGCGCTGCATCCGGTACTTGCCCAGCGAGTCAAAAGACACGACGCATCGCGCCACGGGTCTCTGGTGCTTGCAGTGCCAGTAGCACTTCCTCAGAAAGATGGATTGAAGCATAAAACACACACATATACAATCATATACAATCATATACAATCATATACAATCATATATATATATATATACATACAAATATATGCGCAGATAATGAACAACTACATATTTCATCCTACTCATATATCCAAATAAGAAGTTGTGTGAACAATATTCATGGTTGAGAATATGGCAAACATATGGTGGATCATGGTGGGTATATTGCAAACCTGGCCAGTCTACCGCTAAAATGATGATAAAACTCAGGATTTCTGGGCACCCTATTTCCAGGCTGCAAAAAATCACGATGAACAGCTTGCACTTCACTGTTCACATCGTGTGCGCACATGATCCTTGGGGTGAAAACATATGACTTTCCCATGCCAACAATGACACCTATTTTGGGGGGCCTTGGATTTGTACAAAGCCAGATAGATCACCGCACATCACTGCCTCCAATTGGTGCTGCCAGAAAGCCAAGCTCTCATTAAGCTTATGGTTTTCACTTGTTGGTTGACAAACCGCAGGCGTCAGTCCTTGAGTCCTCTCAATTAGAAAGTATATAAACCCCCCAACTGCACTAGTCAGTTCGCATCAATGGCCAAGAGATGCCAAGAGTCTCAACCACCAAACTGGACACAGAAGCAGAGGTCTCACAGTCCATAGCTGAAACGATGCGAGGAGGCGCATACCTTCAGAAGTATTGCAGCATCTGCTGACGCTGAAGATCTCCCTTGACAATGTTGGATGGATTGTATCGGTTATACAGTTATCTCTTAATTCATTACAGGAAATTTAGGGAGCAGGAGGTTCCAACCGTTCCAACCCATTCGACAAAAGGGAATCGACCTGGATCGACCCTACCATTTTGGGGGCCAGCCCCAAATCCATAGCAAATGTATCTATTATGTTCAATTCAAATTAATACGCATATCGACAGGATGACACCAAAGTGTAGGAATCGAGCTGAATCATCACCACCCATCTTCCCTGTCGAGGTTCCGATTCATGTTTCGGCAATTTATCCTGTGTGGCGAGCGAATGCGTATCATGAATCACTGAAGCGAATGCTGCGAATTGATAGTCTATCTATATCCAATATCATGGGAAAGCTCCCAGCCACCAGCGGCTTGAATTGCCTTTGAGACAAACATGCCATGATGGACCATTGTGGATTGCTTTGTGCCCTGTCCAAAACCTGAAGGGCCAACCTCTGCTTGCCTGCAAAAGCTGAAAATCATGAATAGAGCAGTTCAGCAAAGAATCGACGGATTGCAGTAGCCCCAGAAGTCGCAACCTGCCACTTTCGGATATGAGCACCTTGCTGGAAAGTCAGGATTCAGCTTTCTGCACGGTCCAGGAGCAAGGGGATCTGCAACCAAAACAATACCACAACAATAAGGACAACAACCACAAGACGAAGAAGAAGAAGAAAGAAGAAGAAATCAAGAAGAAAGAAGAAAGAAGAAAGAAGAAATAAGAAAGAAGAAAGAAGAAAGAAGAAAAAGAAAGAAGAAAGAAGAAAGAAGAAAAAAGAAAGAAGAAAGAAGAAAAAAGAAATAAGAAAGAAGAAGAAAGAAGAAAGAAGAGAGAAGGGAGAAGAGAGAAGAGAGAAGAAGAAAGAAGAAGCAAGAAGAAGAAAGGAAGAAGAAAGAATAAGAAAGAGGAAGAAAGAAAAACAACAAGGAAACACAGGAAACGAAAACGAAAAGCAACAAAAAAACGATGCTTATTCCCGTTTCAAAAGCTTACTGACCAGTATTGACCTCAATCTAAGTTGGATCGACAACCGAATAGCTGCGCAGCGCAGCTTGACAGGGTCCATGCAGCTGCAAACCTCCATGCTCATTCAGCCTTCGGTTTAGCATTGTACAAGGCACCAAAGATCAGTGTCTATCTGCAAGGTGCTTTCGTTCCTTGGCTGCAGAATGGTTTTGCAGCCCTGAAGGGCAACCCTACACCTATGGCTATCTCAAGGTTTGATTTCATTATAATTCCAATGGCACCTTTCAGCTGCTACAGCCAGAATGATTTATGTAATGCAACATGGTGTCCTGCACTGGCAGCAAAGTCTCCAAGGGATCACCTCCCGACATGGCAGCTCTTTGTACTGAAAATCAAACTCCAAGAGCCTGGTATCACTGGGTCGACAGCTCTTGCGGCAACTCCAAGTCCTAGGCTGCCAGGTTTCATGGAATGGCCCCAAAACTATAACTTTTAATAACTTTTAAACACTTCAAGGCCCTGATTTCCCAGCTCCTGCTAACGCAGTCGGCGCAATTTTGCGGGAAGATAGGAGGGCTTCCGGTCGCCCTTAGCCGTGCCATCAGACCGGGGGCTGCGCCCACATTTCCCTTTGATGCCTGCAAATTCTGAGAATATCTGAGGATTCTACAAATAACCAAGGTTTGTCAGAGAACTCTAAGCAAACAGGGGCTCAATTCACTTCGCACACATGGACTAACGTGGGCCAAGGCATCAGCTCGAAACACTATTCACTGCTTGAAAGGCAAGTGCGGTAACCCACCATTAATCAAATGGGTGTCTAAAAATGGCCCGTATCATATGCCCCAATGCTGCCATTTCATTTCGGAAAATGATGATAAGCCAGTGGTTTTCAGGGCAGCTGTTTTTGGAAACCTGAAATTGAAACAGGAACGGTAAAATCAGGGCAGCTGAGGCTCACTGTGCAGCATGCAACAGCAAACAACCAGCCAATCCACTGACCCATCATCTTTGTGGAATCCAACCGAGGGCGTTCAGCGCGAAAGGTTAAAGCAATGACAACTTCAGTCATGAGCCACTGATTGTTGTCCAACCTTTCACATCATCTTGGACATGTGTGTGATGACCCCATGTTGTTCAATTCACCTATACCTATAACATCCTATAACTCTATCACCGGAAAAAATGATGGCCTCGAACCTACAGCTTTGGGCCAAAAGGTTAGGTCACACAGCTGGTTGTTGCAATCATAGCTACTGACGCAGGGTGTTGCATGGCACTTGCAAGAACCACAGGGAATGAAACCGAGTGAATTGAACAGTTCCAGAAATCTGTACATGTTGTTATAGTTGGTTGGTGAGTGTTGGTTCTACTGCTTCACGTACTGCTTTGTGGATAAGAATCATACACCTCGCAGTGATGAAAGACCTCAATCAGCAATTATTTGGCATTGTGTGGCGACTGCCCAGTACACCACATCAGCTTGGCAGAAAACAGGCAGCCAGCTCCAAAGCACTACTTTGATATTGTAGACCCACCAAAGGTAACAAAAAGCAGAGCAACCAATGCAGTAAGAATAGACTGTTTAAAAAACACACACTTTCATTCTTGAAAAAACATGATCATATGCATGCCCGATCCGTTGTCAGCTTTCTTGCAAGAAACATCCAGCAGCACAGCCGAGCACAGCACAGCAAAGCTCAATTTTTCCTTTGAAAGGAACCCTCGCAGCGCTCCTCTGTACACTCTGCCGATCGGAGCCCACAGCCCCAGAATCTATTTCGAAGCAGGAACGCGAGGCCGAGCATTGCTCTGGCTCAAGTTCTGCTTCCTTTTCTGACTGATTTTCAGTGATTCTCTTTTTGCGCATCAGAGCTCGCACTTAGAAGACTCGGACTTTTTCAGCCAAGGTGCGAAGGTCCTGCAACAGTCTTTGCTCACAAAAGGATTCTGTTCAAAAAAAACGGCAGGACTGGGATATCCCATTGCCATTACACTTCAGCAGCCGAACCTGACGATGGAAAATCCATCATTTGCAGGCCGCTTTCCACCTAAATGCGGTGATTTTACCAGTCAACCATGATGTAGTTTGCCCATTGGCCAGTGAACATCATTTGACCCCAGGCATGCCTGGCCCCTCGCCACATCCCGTCCTTTTCCAAAGCTGAAATTTTGACGTTCTCCTCCCGGCAGCCAAAAGAACATCCCCACAGTGTGGCGGAACATTGGCGAAATTGGAATCCCAAACAATCGCTCTCTTGATTTTTCCACCATGGGTGGGTAGGAGCTCAGGTTGGAACTTGGTATGTTGATGTAATGTGTTTCCGGTGCAGCTGCCGAAGGTATGCCGATGGCCTCTGGGACTGTTTTGAAGACCAGGAAGAAGCGGGTGCAAACCAATTCTTCAGTGGTCGCCACCCAAATCCTCCGGAGGCTTCACCAGCGATCACCAGCAAACAAGAGCTGCATCTTGCATAAATATTCACTAACTACACCGTATGCCCTAATTTGACATAAGTGCGAGCAAACCAACAACTCAACAATACAGGAAAACATATTATAAATTAATCATATTAATCATATTATGATGAAGCGAAGCACTGTATAGCTATCGGAGTTCCCTTTGCAAGTCACGATAAGTTTGTCTGTTGCATAATTGCACAGAAACTCGGCCAGCCCTGTCCCGTTCTTGGGCTTTTTCAGCTTCTCCTGGTCCGAAATCACCTGCTGAGGGCGTTGGTCAAAAACTGGAGCTCCTCCCCCCAGACATCTGCCAGTGGATGGTCCATTTCCTCCGGACCAAACCAATGCTGGCCATATACTCCACAATTAGTATAGTTATATTAGTTATATAGTATCTTCATGTATCTTCCATAAAGATAGTCCATTAATTATCCATGAAAAATCCAGCAATTAAAACTCCATAACGCATCCATTAAAATAACAAAACGCCGTTCCTGTGACGACGAGGGCCTCGCAGATGGCCATCATCGCCAGGCCACCGGTGTTGTCCACGAAGCGGTTGCCTCAAATGGGTTGGTCCAAAAATGGGTCACAATGGCGAAATTCCAATAGGACTTGATCCAAGGGGAGGGAATGTGATTGCACCCTCAAAAAACATGAATGTCCAGTAGGATTCGATAATCATCTCACAATTATTAGAATAAGAACGATGAGAAATAATCCGGTCCATGAATACAATTGAATATCAACGATGTGATAATGATCAAGATTATCAACATTGATCAACAATGCGATTTTTTGAGAGCACCCCATTTTCGGAGTGCTTGTGACCCTGATGTGCCCACCCACACAGGCGAGTACAGCTACCATTCAAAGCTGCCTCTACCAATGTGACGCGTGCACCTTAAGGGCTGTCCACATCACCTTTCGCACGGAGAAATCCAAATGGATTCCAGCAACCCTGGATCAGAATCTTTTGGGCAATTTGGCACCCCTGATGTTCCTCCTGAACATCACTTCTTCTGTGGATCAACTATTCTACCTCAAAAGGTAGCTTTGAAATACGTGGAAATATGTTGAAATCAGCCGCGCGGGGCAAAATCGATCGACACAAACTGACAACGAGGACAAACCAAGCTACCCGTTCTTTGTCGTTTCAATGGCGCCGGCTGATCTGCTGCTCTCTTTAGAGAACGGGTGTAATGAAGGGATATCTTGCTGTCCTTGGTCAATACATCCACTTGACAGCATAGCGCGTAGCACACCTTCTACCAAACTCACATAACGTGGAACCTACTCTCATCCATCACCTTTCGATAATTCAACATCAATCAACAATCGCAATCAATGGCAAAGGTTTTTCAGTCTTCAAACCTTCGTTATGAAAAAACATCATTTTTGAACGTATTCAATGTATTGTTTTTATTGGTTGTTCCCTTATCGTTCCCTTGACCAACATCGCCCAAGTTCTGTAGCCAGGTAAATACCAGGACCATGGGCAGCTCCTGCCGTCATCAACTTCGTATAGGAGGCGTTCCTGGCCATTTGGGGACGGTGAATTGATCGTCTTCTGCCTGGTGATGATGAAAAATGGTGAAAGGCTGTAACAAAGGCACTGAAAGTTTGAACCGTCCTACAAGTATACACTTCTTCCATATTCCCATCAACTGTTCCACCAATTCGCTCCAGGCAGCTTCAAACCATTCCGCAGAATCGAGTGCCAATTCTCTGCTGAGCTGCCTCCCAGTCAGTTAGTTGCGACGCAACAAGCAGAGGGAGAACGTCAGAGTTCGGTGCCCCAAAATGGTTGAGCGCTGCAAAGCTGCCACGAACCGAATCGCAATTCCAAACTCATCCAAAACAATCTGTAGATCAGGGATCCGAATTTTTGATGAATTGAGATCATGTTTGACAATCTGTGACCCTCTCGGCTTATGGCGCTCGAGATCCCATCAGCCCCCGGGCCATGGAAGGCAAACGAAGTGCCAAACTGCTTCTTGAGCTCTTGAAAACGGTGTTCCTCCCGCATGGGCGACTGCGGACCATCTAACAATCAAGAAACCGCATGGGGTGCTGGGCATATCCACATGCACTGATTGGGTGGGGATACCTGGCGCTGTTGGACAAATGTCTCCTTCTCGGGAGGAGCAGAAAGCAGCAAGTACTGGAAGGGTGTCCTGATCCAAGCCACGTAACAAATTCCTGCATACACGGTTGCAGATTGTCAAAGGGAAAGTACTTAGACAAGTCAAGAATTCCCATGACCTCAATTTTCCTGGCACATTTCCGGTGGCCGGATGCCATGAATGAAGGAAAATCATAGCTAACTGCAAACGCAGGTGCGCTCCTGAAGGCCTCTATGCGCTTGCTGTCCTTGCATGACATGACTCAGCACATCCATGACCTAGTGGCACCTAGTGACCCACTCTGAAGCACGCTGAATCCATTTACCAGTAGGACTAGGTATGACTAGGTGCATTATTACACCGTTCGGCGGTCCTCCAAAGGGGCCAGGTATGAGCGATTTGAAGAGACGGTCCACTTCAGCAGTGCTGCAGCTTCCGGAGACATTGCGGAGGTCTGCGTGGCCCAGGATGCTCCCATGGTTTTGCCCCACGCGGATCTCACTTTAAGCAGCTCCGCCACGATGGGCAGAAGCCTCTCGAAGCTTTTCTCTTGTGGATGAAGGATGGTGCCTTTTCCTGGGAGTTGGACCAATGGGAACGGATCCAAAATGTCCTTCTGGCGCACATGACCTGCCGCAGCTGTCAGCATGCACACGAGCAAGTCCAGAATCTCGGAAGGATGATTCACGGACTCAGCGGTAGTGATCTTGCTGCCAAACTCGCCAAATTGATACGTACAAAGCTCCTCCGCACAAACAGTCCTCATCATCATGGGTGGTTGCTGAAAGGCCTTGTCACAGATCGCACAGAACTCGTGCATGGTTGGCACTCGAAGCTGCAAGTAATTTGCTAAGCACACCAGGAAGCCAGAGTTTTTGTTGTTCATTGCATCTACAATCAGCCGTTTCTTTTTGGACTCGTAGAAAAGCCGGTTCTCTTCCGCATCGGTTTCCGGAACCTCCACAGATTCCTGTGCCCAATTCTTCCAAGAGCCATCTCGACACAGCTGGCAAAAATCTCCAAGAATTTGCACGAGCTGAGACTCGAGTGCAAAGTCCTCAAATCCTTCTTGTGTAATCCGTTGCACCACACACCTGCCCACTGACTCGAAGGTGTAGCCAGAGGTGGGCAAGCGAAGCTCTACACAAAGAGGTAGTCTGGGGTCTAGCCCCCAGGCCGAACATACACTCCTGGCTGGAGCAGCTAGCCACAAAGTCTTTGCCAGGGCCCCAATCGGCCGAAAGAAGATAAGCAAGTAGCCAGAAGGAGATCACTATGCCAAAAAGAATGCATAACCGAACCCAAGTATACCAAGGTAGGTATACTCGGTATACTTCTATGTTTCAACTTTCAACATTCCCATTTTGGTGTGATGCTGCATCATCACAAAACAAACTGCAAAGAAAAAACACCACATCAGCGAAACTTCTGGACGCGATAATCAAATTGATCAATTATAATTTATAATCAATCAATTAATATCAATGAATCACTCCACCCAGTGCTGGCGCGTGGCGTGCTCAAATTCTGGTGCTGAACCTTCACCAAGAGCCGCACGCGCCAATATTCTGTGCCCAGCTGCGTCAGCATCACCGCGGAGTCTCCCAGCATCTTCCGTGCCGCGCGCACGTCGTGATGCAAGGAGGCCTCAGGCGCCATCTCCGAGACGATCCAGGAGGCGCAGGTATCTCCACAAGGCGACTCAGGATCATGAACTTCGTCAAGCACACCTCAGGGAAACTCTAGTGACATCACTGTGACATTATGTGACCTAAATATCCTGAGATATCCTGAGGTTACTGCCACAATGCACGAGAAACCAAGAGAAATCTAATTTTTGTTGATCAATATGAAGGTTCCTGGGGTAGCTACAACCTCCGATCAACCAGTGATTTTGATCTTTAAAGCTGGCTTTTGGCACTGCTCACCTAAAACGACGTCTAAGATAGTCCCTGCCGAGCGGAATTCGAAATCACCAGGTCCGTAAACCTCTGTCTCTCCTGATGGATAGGGATCTGCTAAGCAGGCGGTAAATTCGCCCACATTTTGAACCTCGAAGATCAAAGTGTCGTCATTGAAGTCAGTTCGTTCAAGTTGAGGAAATGTGCCATTTCTGCAGGTGGCTTGTAATTCCTCCAGGTCTTCCAAGATCTTCTGCTTTCGAGTTGCCATGCTGACGATTCCACTTTGAGCCACAGCATATTTGTCATGACAAGGTCACAAGCAAACAACACATTGCAATACTTTTGACGCTTAGTTGGGTTCGGTCACAACAAAATGGTGGATGAATCCTTCGTAATCAAACCTCAAGAACTGTTGTGAAAGAACTCTTCAGCCATTTGGAGATGGTTTCTTGCATAATCTTGGATGCGAGGCACCCCATGCAGTAGGTCTAGGTTTACAAACGTGTCTTGCCATCTCTCAACTGCACTAAGCAAACTTTGAAGCGCCAACGTCTGGTCGACCGACGTCTTGTGGCCAACATTTTCACCCAGTCGCGCTGAGAACCACGGAAGATGTTCGGAAAAGCACCTCCCAGGAGTTTTGGGCTAAAGTGCTGAATAGATTCACGTATTGAGGTTGCTGGTTGTTATTGTTAGGAATCTCTCTCCCTCTCTCTCTCTCTGCAATCTCTACATGTTGGGAATATATAATACTCAAACAACAGCACACATTAGGCCGCTCATGGCTGCTGTTCCCAAATTACCGACTTGAATGGCTCTCCTTTCTCGGGTGCTCGACGCCTTATGATCATAGAGCTTCAATTGCTAGAAATTCTTATCGTCTTCTTGGAGTGCTGCTGAAGAATGCGGTCGATGCTCCACATCTTGCCATGTTGAGTGCTTTCCTAGAATCACTCCCAAGCTACCCAGCTCTGACATTCCTGACTTCGAGGGAACATTGAAAAGAACCTGGGCAACAAATGATGGTATCAAGCCTGGTTTCCAGAAAACCATCCCCCCTTCAGCCAATCCAAGTTGTTAGTTAAATCATCCTTACAATTCCTCATGTTTTGATGTTTTTTCATATTTTTTCCTGTGTTGCAGTCTGCTTCTCTATCCATCTTGTGACCATTCTGACCAGCGATCGCCTCAGGTGCTCCAGCGGCATGTCGGCGCACCACCAAAGCATGTCGCCTGTGGAGATGCCATGGCCGAAACTTTTGGGGATATAGAGAAGAGCTGGATGGTTGTGAGTTGTGACTTTAAATACTTTAGCTAAGATGAAAATAGCAAATAATGCAAAATTACATAAAATTACATGTTGGAACCATTTGGAACCAAAAGGGTGCAAAATGGGAAAGTAACCAACAAAATCATACAAATTGATCATTACAAATTGGAAAAGTCGAACTTTAAATTCAAGGAATCTTTTGTCTGAAAATAGCACCCAGTGGCAGGCACGTGTGATGGGAGTCCCTTTAAATTTCTTGCAGTTTGAATCCAGATCCAGGTGTGAAATTCACAGGCACCACAGCTTCAATATTCGAAACTGAGCGTTTGCTTGTTTTCTTTTCCTGGTTGGTGGTTGAAGTTTGAAGCGCCATACATTCACCCATGACCCTACAAACAAAATGCACAAACAAATGCAGTCAAGTGTGCCAATCATGGAAATCATAGATGGCAAAGCAAAACAACGTGACACAACCAACCAACTTTACTTTTCCCAGGTACTATGCACTCTCTTTTTCTTCTTCTCTCTCTCTCTCTCTCTCCAAATCTAATTAATCGAATCACATGTACATGTTACATATATAATATACATGACATATATATATATATACAGAATTCATATTAATATCTTTTTTATACATATGTCTGTGGGATTCTGTGGGGGGCGTGTGAAGTGTCTGTGTGTGTGATATCCCAATGTTGCCCATAAGATTCCGAGTTTACCATTTTTTTGGGTGGGGGGATGGGGGGGCCCCAGCATCCCGGCATGCCCCTGCCCGGGGCACCCCTGACGTCTCGCCAAGGCCACCAAAACCAGGCCCTGCGGCTGGTCGCGGGTAATCTCTAAGGCTCTAAGGGCACTGGGTTGATTTCTACCTTGAGGATACCGGTGATCTTATTGATTGATGTTGATTGAAAAATCAACCCAATGATTTGAGAACAAAAGCTGACTGTTGTTGAAAAAATACTAGGAAACCGAGGTCATGTTGGAATACCTTTTAAATGTGGGAGCTTTTGGTAGCCTTTTATATTTCTTATTGAATCCGATTCTATTATAATTGGTTGGAAAAACAAAGAACTGCCTCCAAGTGGACCGGCATGGTTTGTGCTGGGAAGGTTTGTCTTCCGGCGCTATGTGCAAATCTGCGGGGTTGGACGTAGCTGTGGTTACTCGAAAATGCCCTGGTTCCTTCTCACCAGCTCTTTCTCTCACTCTGGCTCTAAGTTGTACAATTGCTACGCTTAAGATTCAACGTGGAAAACTGTTTGAAACGGTTCATCTGGAAAATTGGGTAGCTAGGTTAGTACTTCCAGCAGGTCTGTTTCCCACCTTTCCGTTCAAGTGATTCCAAGTGTACGCACGGCCCACATTTCTCCACAGCTTCATGCGAGTCTATGCTCCAGCTGGTGGCTAAAGCGGTGATACATCATGGTGTTGCTACGCCGGCGGGAGCTTGTTGTCGTGCCGTCTCTGACGAATGTTCACCAGCAACCTGAGGCTAACTGTTAGCCACATCAATGTGAAGCTGATGAGAATTGAGCGTGGTAACATTGTGCAACAAAAGAAAAGCCCAGCATGATTTCCGTGGATCTTGTAGGAAAATGAGATATTTCACGTGGTTCTGTTTCAAGCATGTGTGGCTTTGTAATGCTGCTGATTGGGCGATGCCAATCTTGGTTTTCCTTCCAAACATGTAAAAGAATAATACAATCTATGGGCATGGGCTATTTTATATTTTATACATACATCACATAACAATTATGTTTGCATCATTTTACCCTGGCAATGTGTCGACCAGCTCAAAAAACTCACCAAACAGAGGGCCTCTGGGATGTCCTGCTCTTGGGGGGATATCATCTAAAGAGCTGAAAGCAAAGCCATGAATGCCACAAAGGCACTGGGCAAGCGTGTCGCTATCAACCTTTCAGGATCACAGGTCACCAGGTTGGTAGTTGGTAGCTGAGAAACTGTGGCGCTGATCTTGGTGAATCTTCATGAGTCTTCCATTTCCACTTTGTTGGATGCTACGCTGCGGGAAAACAACATGAGACATCCATTTGAAGATGTTTTTTTTAGATACTTGGAGCATGACATCCCATGGGAAAACTTCCCATGGGCAAAATCTCGGGTGCGACAATAAACATGAATCACTGAACACATATGAGCATCTGCCCATCCCTGCGGAAGCATAACGTTCAGCTAAGCCACGCCCAGCTGTCGCACAAAGGATTCCGGACCCACGGTCTCTGAACTGAGCCTATGGAGGATTGAACCTACAAAATATTCAATAAATGGATGAATATAAATCATCTGGATTTCATACAGGCAGTTGCCAGCAAGAAAGTGGCGGTTGGACAAACACCAAGCTGGTGGTTTAAGCACCAACCACAAAATATGAGGGGAGTAAGGAGGATTACACCGACAAGCACCGAGGAATTTACAAAAAAGGAATTGAGATTCTTGGCCAAGCAGGTAGGACTTCACGAACAGGAAGAGAGGGTGTAACGGTGTAACAAACAAAAATGAAGGTGATCAGCAAACCTGGCACTTACCACAAATAGACTTAAATAGACGAGCCTTAAGCAACAAATGGGGGAGTCATCAAAAATGGGAGAAAGCAATGAGCTGGACACATTTTCCTAGTCGAGATTTAGCCACCGACACAAATGTCATTTTATAATGAGGGTTTTCTACCAACAAGTCTGGGGATATGATATGACATATAGCGTATGTTGTCACATCATATCATGATATGATGGGGACAGGAGTATGAACCAAGAGGGGGATCTTAATCAACTGGTAATTGGAAAGTAATTGGGTAGTTCAACCAACCCCATAGCATCCATGTTTGCTTCATTGATTGGCGGATGTTGAGGGCAAGCGCCCCATCGAAATGGACAGTGACAGTGGTGATTCTGGAAAGGATGCCGAAAATTGAGGAAAACACACTGCAACGCGGTTCATTGACAAGCCTGTTTGAAACTTGAGGATATTTGGGCACATCTTTGCCTCAAATCTTCCTGATTCGTATGTGCTCTGGAGTCCCAGGTTGAAGGGGCTTTCTTCAAAATCGCTGGCTGCACGCCCAGGATGACTAGAAAAAAAACCAAGCAGCATGTCATCCACCTTCACGACTTCGTGGTCATTGTATCTAAACAGAATCCTTGGGATGCAGGAGCATCCAGTGCCACACTGCTCTCACATCACAATTGAAAAAGCTTCAGCCTTTGCCAAGGGTCTTCATTTGCAAAGCACGGCGAGCTCCTGAAACGAAGCAGAGACAAGTCTGGCTCTTGGAAAACTGCTGGATTGATGTGTGGCGAAAGTGAAGGACACAAAACTCTACCGAACTGATCCCAACTCCTCTTTGTGCCTTCAAACATCGGGAAACCTAGATAGCGTTGCATTGTTCATAAACATTTTAAACTGATTGCAGCACTTCAACTGATCACTCTCCGATGACTTGTAGTTGCAGCGCTGTCCTGAAACCAACCCCCAAAGCAATACTGTGCTGCACGACAATGCAGCCAAGGTCCTTAGTAGTGGGACACTTGAACCCCTTGCACCTTGTGCATGTCACCCTCACATGGACAAGAGATGGCAAGTGGCCCAACTTGTGCCATTACCTGCTGACATCATCATTATTATTGTTGCTATTATTACTATTATTATTATTATTATTACTATTACTATTACTATTATTGTTATTATTACTATTATCATTATTATCATCATTATTATCATTACTATTATTACTATTACTGTATTATCATTAGCTTATGATGATAGCTTATCCATGGAATAACTTTTATGATGGCAGCTTCTTAGGACATCTTAGGACATCCTGACCCTGCAACGTTTCTATCCCCAGTGGATCGTTGGCTCAGGAGCTGCATCTTGATCCAGGCCATCAACAGCATTGCCTCAGACTAATGGACAAACATGGCCCAAATCTGTCAGGCCTGAGGTTTTGGCTGGTTTTGGTCCGAACCAGCTACCTTGTGCTGTTTGTCCTTCGGCTTTCCTGTGGTGGACTGTGGCGAAGAAATACAGCAGTCAACATGCCAAGAGACGAAGGAGCAGGACACCAAGCCAGCGCCGAAAAACCAAAAGATATGAGATCTCCTTGGGTCCAGCAACGAGAAAAGATTAAGATAAAACTAAGACTGCGACCACTGTAGCAGGATCGGAAACACCAGGTTCTCATCTTCATCTAGATCACTTCAGAAACATAATACGGGAGGCTCGAGCTCTGAAACAAAGCCTATTTTGAACAGTGGGAAGCAGTCTTGCCCGATGATTATGGCATCCATCAGCCAATGAAACATAATGAAAGAAACCAAACCACCTCCACCTCAACCCATGTTGCGAAAGGGGAAATATGTATGCTCACATTTGCTTACCATCTCCAGTTCAGAACCGTCGAACCGTGGTTGCTACTGCTCTGTCGGCTAAATCCTCCTTGTTTTGACATGTTTTCTTATTCAAACCTAGGACGACAGAAATGATCTTCCACCAGCCGCCCCCACATTTTTCTTGGTCGAGGGGCTGCTGGTGCATCCCATCTGCGGCTTGCCTGACAGAGCCATCTGGACCTCGTAGGCCCAAACTGGTCCCCAGGATGTTCACACACGCCACCGCTGAGACGCACGCCTTGGTGCTGAATGGAACTTGATCCGTGGGCTTTGGAATGACTCATTAGAGAATGATCCTGGTCACTTACACTGCCATGGATGCGCAAGGCTGGAAACTCTGGTTCTGGATTTCTTCCTCCCACTGTAGGGGTCAATTTTTGCATGACTCAGCGGCGGTTGAACGGCTGCAAGAGTGGGAGGTCCAACAAGTTTCTCTGTCAAAGCGGCCACAGCACTTGTAAAAGCAGTGGGATCCGAGATGGCCAAGTCCACTACCCCGAATGTCCGGTCCAATCACAGCTCCATCATGTTTCATCACGTGGGTGAAAGTAGTTGGCCGCAGAAACTCAATGAAACTCCTTGCTGAGGCACCATGTTGCACATTAGGTTGATCAGTGCGAAGAAGTAATACAGTGCTTCCAGTAGAGGATGAACACCGTCAGGCACATCAACCTTCACCTGGCACAGGGAAGTTTGGCCAGGTGCACCTCTTGAACGCCCAGTCTTTGTGGATACCGAACCAGCACCTACCCATTTCAATTCATATTTCATCACATCTCTTTAATTTTCATTGATATTCCTGTACTTCATAGATACAATAAAATGCAGTAACATATCATATAGTATACAGTAAATAGCACCATAGTAGCAAATAGTAGCCCAACTATATAGCCACAGGCCTTTGAGGTCATTCAACTCACTCTTGGCATTGTTACCATTGTTTCGCCAAGGAACCAGCATGCACACAGCAAAGCCCGCAAGGACTGCTGCTTGAGTGGCTACGGCTTCGAAGTTGCTTTGGTTCAGCTCCAGCTCCTTCGCAACAGGATTTCTGGTGGGGTTGAAGAAGTGACAGTGATACTGCATTCGCTTGGAACATGAAACTTTACTGACCCATTTTACCACTCAAATATGGGAGTGTCCACGCTACCCGGCTCCACGCCCATCTATTCAAAAATCAATGTTCTGAGCGCCGCGGCGCGTCCTTGCCCTTCAATGTGGTGGCATTCCTCTTGATGAGGCCTGATGGCATCTGATGGCACTGCTTCAGAAAACTGTTCCATGGCCTCCAAAATCTCTGAACCAACGTGAATCAACTGCAAAAAATGCTCCTCAATCCATCCTTTTTATCAGTTAATGTCCACATCTTGACAGGATCCAACACTCTTGAACAGGCATTGAGATTTTTTTGGCCCAGCAGCTGGTAAGTTCCAGCTTATCTGCCTCAGCCACAGCGTAGCACTCGGGCCTACACACTTTGCATTGTTTAGAGGCACCACAGCAAAGAGGATCAGAAGGCGAAAGGCTAAATCGCCTAAATTTATCATACCAAATGTGTAGGTGTGAAGATCCATTTGCCGGCCTGCCTTGAGGTAAACTCCAACTGAAATGAAATTTGGTCTGAACTGAAGTGAGCTACCTACTCAACCGTTTGTTTCATAAATTCGTTGCTTCACTTCGTTTCTGCCTGTACTGGCTCATGAGACTCGGTCAACTAGGCAGTCAGTATTGCTTACAACAAATACGCTTTAACTGCCCAATGAAAGCGTGTCCACAATGATTGTGATGAAATCTTTCTTGATGGCTAAGTTCAGCAGCCAGTTCATCTTCCCCCTAAAATCCCATCTTCGAGCTCGCAGCCAGATTGCTGCCAACATCTCACTTTTCCAGGCCCATCGGTTTTTGCATGGAGGCGTTGCCCATGGCAACTGGCAGCAAAAGGGCCGCAGCTTCTGGGCGAGGTACAGTAGAGGTCCGTGTGATCAGCTTGGGGTTCGGCAAACATGTAATCACCTGTACTCTATCCATGATCATCTTGATCAACCCACATTCGGAGAATCTATGTGCTGGACATATTTAGGAAAAGTGATGACGGTTTGAGTTCAGTGTGTCTCTTGAAGGACTTGATCGCAATCTCAAACTCAAGCCATTTCTTGAGCTGCAAGCTGCTGTTGGCGGATGTCAAATGAGGGGTAATTAAACTGACATCTGCGCTGCAACACTAGGGCATACTGGGGCGAATCAGGTCTTTCTGTTTCCAAACATGTACGAATTTGGATTGATTTTCGCAAGGCCCTGAGCCTGACTTTTCAGCGATCTCTTCTACCTCTACTATGCACATCTATGCACCGACATTGGCCACATGTTGTGGCTGGTGCAGGGCTGTTGGCCCGGTGTCATTAGCAACTACTCTTGTCATCGTCTACCGTTGTACAATGTCCACCAAATGTCATGTCGGAGGATGTTGGAGGAAAATCTCCTAGTGTCACAGGGTTTCGCATCTGCAGTGTCTGCGTGAATGTCATTGGCAGGACCTCTAATCAGACCAAATAGATGTTCATTCAGCAGAACCCAATCAATAATCAATGGCATACTGTAATCTTGCATGCAAATTCCTTGGTTTTGAGATGCGTTGAGGCCAATAGGTCGATGATCTGCTGTGATTCTGATTCTAATCTGGTTCCCCATTTTGAGGAACCTCGTTTCCGTGGCAATTGCGTCACCCACAGCGTCATCCCACCCTGCCGTGCACGAGCGCGCTCAACTGTCACGGCAAGGGATAGCCAAACGCCTCACGCGGGACATGACCATGAGCCAATATTTACGCAGGGCAAAGCTGAGATGACCTCCACAGAAAATGATCAGTAACCAGTAACAAGGTTGCCCTCTTGTAATCTAACCTACTGAAGACTCCAACGTTTGCAGATGATTTCCCTATTCAAACTGTGGACCTTCCATTGTCACAGAGTGCCAAAGAGTATCACTTTGAGTTCCAACCTCCAGGACTTAGACTCCTGCGAATATGCCCCAGCTACAAACCTTCTCACTCCAGCGTGCGGGGGTTCCCACCTTGAAGTCCTCTGCATAGAACTCCTCTCAGCATTGGCATAAATGTTTCCATATCCATGTCGACAAACAAGTTTGGGACGAAGGCATCAAAGCAAGCTATCGTACTCTCTGGGCACAAACTTGGCAATGGAACACCCATTTGTAGTTCAAGATGTGTGGATTTCCACCCTATCTTTGTTTCCCAAGAGGTCAACTATCTACATCAAGGCATCCATCACGTCATTTCAAGAAATGGTGAGCCTCTTCCCAGGGTCCTTAATGAGGCGCATCGTTTCTTCCGTGGGCTTGATGTCACATCCCTGGCCTTGCCATGGAACGTCACATACGCAAATGGTCACTTCACATTACGGAGGAAAACATCAAACCCCATTATCCAAAGGCAACTCAGGTTTTTTCTTTAAATGTTCTCTGCATCTTGCTTTTCAGAGGGTGCTGGCCCAACAAGGTCATGATAGTGCTGCGTCACTGAGATCCTTCGAAATCTCAAGTGTTCACGGGGGTAGCACACTGCCCGATTTGGCAAGGGCTGAAAGAAAACTTTGCCATGTGACGCTTGAAGAAATCACGCAACAGCAATCATGAAGCATCGAAACATCACATCTGATCCAAACAATTCGTAGTCTCAAAACACTGTCCAAGCATCATCAAATGCCCGGCTATGTCAACTCCCACCATTGGCAGGTGCTTACATCTTGGTCCAAGCCACTGGCGCGGGACTTGCTTTTGCCCACTTTGATCTGACGTAGCGGCTCCGGTGAAAGCGAAACAAAACTGTTGAATAAGCCAAATGGAACCCAGCAAGGCTTGTCATGAAGTTGCTAACCACGAACAACAAACGGTTTAAGACAAGAAGTTTAGAACTTGGAATTGCCAAAGCTGTGGGTCCATTGATGCCTGACTCTGAGCCATACCCATGCAAGAGTCTGGTGTCACTGAAACAGTTGAGGTTTTGCATATGGAAGATTGTGGAAGTGCTTGATGTGCTCGCATTTTTCCAACCTAGCTACCAGTAGTAATACCTATCCGCCCATCCATCCTGTTCACTCTGGAAGGGCTCTTGGGAACATTCACCCTTCCAGATTCTTGCATCAAGTAAGCAGGTGGGATTCCTGTAAAATGCAAGGGCCCAAGATGATGTCTCAGGATGTCCCACAGGCCTTGTCCAAATTGTATTTCTTGAGGAGAGGGGGCAACTCTTCCCTCAAATTTTCAAGCTTGATGATGTGTCGACAGATCCGCTCATTTGCAGGGTTACCTTGGCCCCGGGTGCCAGGTGACTAAAGCTGTGAGACTCGTTCTGGCGAATGGGCGACACTGACACTAGTTGCAGCATGGTACCACCATAGAAGGCATAGGACACCTGCAGTTGCTTCCAAGCGCAACAACTTTCAAAATCGTTCAAAGACCTTAATTATAATGTCACATCACATATATACATATATTCACTGATCTAATGTCATTAATCCGAAATCAAGGAAAAAGAAACCAGAAACGAGCCTGTGTATTGAAATGGCAGTCTTCCAGCAAGATCTCTTTGTCTTTGGCCAGCTCCAATTTCTCCTTTCGTACATCTTTGCAGAGCATGTAGCCAAACTCCAGCACCCAAGGTTCTCCAGATCAGTGCTATTTCAGGGTTTGCTTACAACACCTGCTCAAGAATGTCCTGTTGTGTGTTGGCACCTTAGTTGGTTGAAAACTTTTGCTCCTCGTCAGTACCAGCCTGCCTTGAGAATCAACCCAGGCTCCAAAGCCTCTAAGAAAATCTGCCGTAGCCACATGACAGGGACACCAAGCAGTGGCCACAATTTTTTTGGCTGATCAAGGACCATAAAATCAGCATAGATGTAGCTTCAAAAACTGTCTGACCACCTGCACCGCCTGCTAATCCATCCACTGTCCTTGGTATATTTTTCCAAGGCTGCGGTGCTGCAGCCGGTCTTTCCCAAATGCCGCCATCTGTGGCACAAGTGCACACGATAAACATGTCTCAGTCCACCATATCCTACAATATCCTACATGTGACTTTCATTATATATTCATTTTCCCTAGTTCAAGTGACAGCACGTCTGAAATGATGGTCATTCGGGGTGCATTGATGCAGCCTACTGCTTCAATGCGTATTGCTGCCATGTTTGGCACCTCCAGTGGCTGAGGAAACGCGTCACAGGATCGCGCACCACACAAAACGCATCACAGTCTTTGGTGTAGGCCGACGCCTCAGCCATCAAGAATGGGGGTCTCAAAATGCTTCAAACATCTTCAAACCTTTGACTTGCTGGTGCTTAGTAGGGAATGGGGGAATGACCTAGAATAAGCATGAATAATCATCCCATTCCTCCATTCCCTGCTAAGCAAATGAATGGACCCTATTGGACCTCTGATCCACTGTGTGGTCGGCGACGAGTGCTGAGGCCACCGCCAGCAGTGGATCGAGGGATGGTGGGAAATGCCAGAAGCTGCAACGGTCCTCAGTGCAGTGCCACATTCTGAACACATGGGACCCAGGGGAGAAAACCAAAGGTTCTCAAAAATTGGGCGCTAACATGGGGTCCTACATGTATCTGCTCGACTTTGAGCCATGGCCCTGCGGCTCTTTGCACTCCAAGCGGCCTTGCCAGTGTTTTTAGGTGGCTGTGGTTCAAAGGATCTGTTGACAAAGCCTCGGATTGCCGGGGGTTTCGTTGTCGAATGGTCAAGTTTTGTCTCACCAGGGATAACTGCTGCCAGGTGACAGCAGTCGGCACCTTGAGGCGGGCTGTGGAAAGTGCAGCACGGTGGCAAACTCACATCGCAATGTTCTTTGTTTAAAGGTGAAGCGTTGACTCAATGATAGCCATCACAAATATACAACATCAAAATGCATCCAATAACAATACACCTGTCGACATTGTTTTTGATGGAACCGACTGATTTTCAATAGCGGCACACCCACCATCCACAAATAGAGTTTCCCATCGCCAAGTCGCCAGACCAACCGCAGCCTTTCTTAGTCTCCTGGGTTGCAGGTGCCAATGCTGCTTGTCCGTGCAAGCATGGTCCACGATCTCCACGTATAATGTATCCCATGCTAATTTCATTTTGCCGACTGGGAAATCATCATTTTTCGAACATCTGCAAGTGGCGGGTTTTTCACTGCCGTGTTTGACTACCACGGTCTAAACCATTGCCGATGTAATTATTGGCATGCGGAGGGTTCAACGGTTCATCCATATGCGGCCGCATTCCTGTTGTTGTTTTTTTTTTCGATTTTTGGGTGTTGTTTTTTTCATGGAGAGTCTCACACGCCGGTGCCCATGTTTGGGACGAGCTGCGCATTTCAGCCGGTCGTCACACATGCCCCAGAAGCGAACATCCTTTTCGATTTTGCGCATGGAGATGCCTCAGGCAGGGCCCGGGCCCATCTTGCGTGCCCGTCCCAGTAAGCAAGTACTCTTCTTCTCATGTATTTTCATGTATTATCCCATTCAAATCATTCAAATCATTCAAACATGAGATAAGATGAGATAAATAACCGGGATCACCCAGTCAGGGGACTTGAAAAGAAGGGACATCCAAGTCATTCCGTTGGGCCCATAGCCTCAGAACCATCCAGCATCCGATATCCACAGAATCGCAGCTGAGCCCAGTCACAATCCCCAGGATTCTCGACAACTTGATTGTATCCTCGGCCACGAGGGAAGCAAAGGATCTTAAGCCGACTTCTCTAACAGGGATCCAGTCAATGGGCACCGAAACGTGGCATGTTTTAAGTTTAGGCCACAAAAATATAGAAAAATCACATCCTACACAGGAACCGGTGATTTCTTGTTTCTCCCATTTTGTTTCGTGCATTTGTTGTATCTCCTGGTATCGGTACTTAATCATCCAATCTGTTCCAATTTTGAGCGTGCTGAGATCCCACTGAGGCCGTGGCCAAAAGCCCGTGCGATGAGACCCTCGACATTGGAGCCTCCGGCCTGGAGAAAAGTAACTCTGGGGTCACTCTGTTGACATCTGACTCAGCATGAAATATGCTGAAACTTTGGGTGCTCCCAAAACATCCCAAATAAAAAACTTGTGGATCAATATTTATCATATTGTATCCAGAGATATCCAGAGTGGCCTTAGACCCTCCAACCCTTGTTTTTCATGCCTTGGGGATGTGAATGAAGGACAGGCATGATTTCAGCTCAGAGGAAGGTGTCCCAACTTGTGCCGGCTCAGCAGGTGCCACAGCCTGCCCAACACGTGTTTTCGGATGGCGTCGGACCAAATAGGATACCTTGTGCCCCAAATTGGGATGGTTCAATATCTTCAATGCACACAATATAATATGACAAACAGGTAAGGATCTGACAACCATATGCAACAAAACGTGAATACGTCCAATACCACATATCCACTAGGAGCATCAAGAAGCCCAGCTTTACCGCACCCAAATCTTAAATTCCCACAGCACATCACAGCACCCACGATATGACACGACTCACTCTGCCTGCGGTTCTGGTGTTGGAGCATCAGCTGCAGCTGTTGGCTGCGATGAGTCTGGCACCGCGACCGGCGCTGCTGCAGGTGCTGGTGGCGTTGGTGGCGCCGTCTCTGTGGGTGCCAGGGTGGGTGGTGCTGGTGCCGGCGGTACAGCGGGCGCTGGCGGATGCCCAGAGGCAAGGAAGGCGCCGGTTTGCTGCACCACCACCTGGGCAGCTCTATGAAACATGAAAATCATGAAATAGCAAGAATATGTCAAACATGTATTAATATACCCCACAACTTCAGAGTCTGAGAACCAACGCGCCAGTTCTTTGCTCGTGAGGTCAAGGATACCTGGCCATGTAACTGGGCATCAAGGGCCATGCATTCAGGAGCATTCAGGTATGTCCTAAAAATTTCGTGGTCGGGACTCAGGGCTGAGCACATGGACGCGCATGAAACGACTGATGCCTTTAGAGAGTGAAATCTATTTGTCGATATTTGTCAATGACCAATTGGCCCCAAAGTATGGAACGCACTCAAAGTTCCTCTATGTACGTCTGCAAACATGACAGGGACAGCTGGCTGCACAAAAGTTTTGCCACATCCGCACTGGGAGATTCGTGATGGAAAATCAAATGTCCGTCCCTCAAAATTAGATCAACACAGATATGAAAAGGAAGAGGGGAACACATGGGACTGAAAATAGAATTGGCTAGAAAAAAACACATTGGTGGATTCAACTCGACAGTAGGGGGAATCCGGGACCCTCTCAGACCACCGAAATGAATACCTTTCTCCTTCTGTGGCGTATGTTTTTCAATATACAAGCGTTATTTTCATATGTGTCATATCCAATCACAAGTCACCTCCATAGGTTTCGTTGACATCATCCCAGACCATCCCACCTCAGATATCAGGAAAGCGCCCGCAACTAGCACCAAGGAGACACAAACCACCACTCGAGTTCGCAAAGATGAAGGTCCAGCCTTTGAGGAGATGGCCATCGGGCTATGAACAGATCATGGGATGGGGGATGAAAATCCGGCCGCGCATCAGCTATTTAACATATTTAACGATGTTTATGAGGACACCAAGAACAAAACATTCAAGATGGAATTGAAAGAAAAATCCTGAAAACAGATCTCATGGGCACGTTTAGCCACCTTCTGAAGTCCATTTGCGGCTAGGAGAATATGGGAATAATATATATATGATAATATTATAGCATAATATATAGATGCTTTGGAAAGATGTATTGGAAACATTTGGAAACTGGGTCCAAACATAAGATGCATGAGGCAGCACTATTCGAGTGTTACCCCAGAAATGGGAGTTCTCAATCATCCCATACTGCAGGATATGTTCTGCTGCCGTTCAATCAAATGGCATATTTCAACAAAATCATCCAGTTTATCAACCTCAGGGACCATCCCAGACTGGTCATCTTCTTTTTCAGCGCTATCCCATGCTGATCTGTCCATCAATCATTCCAGAATTTGCAGTGTATATAGTGCCCGTGGTGCCCGTGCCATCCACATCCACCCAGTCTGGAGATTCAGACGTGGGTGGGGCCGGCGGCCCTGGCACCGGTTTCTTTCTGGATATCATGAACATCTTAGGAGTCTTAGGAGGCGGACTTTGGAAAAGAAGCTGCAGATCAGTTTCGCCCTGAAGGATTTCCGCAGCTCGTGAAATCTCAGAAAACATCAAAGTCCACTCATTCGGCCTGCACCTCTGAACATCTATTTTGGTCAGTGGGCACAATACCCTTAGGATGCCACTAGGACCACTTGAATCACTGTGAGAACTTTGATCTTGATCTGCGAAAGCTTCGATGGAAACAGTCCCGCCAGCTTCAAAGGCAGGCTGAGAATAGATTTCAAAGAACTTGGCAAAGACTTTTGGGACCTGCTGTGACTTGATTGGTGGTTGAAACCAAATCTCCAGTGCCCTGCCGGCCGCCTCAGGTGTGCTGTTCTGAATCTCTTGGCTGAGCTTTTGGACCATCTGCTGGTGCAAGGCTGTTTCTCCACTTTGCAGGACATGCACCGCCATCAATATCAGCGTGTAAGTGCTGAAACCGTTTGTGGCACGGTCGCCAAGAAGTCGACATCTCGCCCAATGCTTTAACAGGCGAACCACCGGAGCCAGAACAGGCTCGGTCTCGCAAAATCTTCGCACCAGGAGAGAGTTCATGAAACCTTCGGTGTTGTTCACCGAAATATCGCACAGCACTTCTTCCTCCGCTCCCCTGAATTTCAGCACTGGCACTCTCGCTTGGATCAGGGAGGCCTTCTGCGCACCCGCGTTCCCGCAGCGCTTAGCCTCCAATCTGAACAAGCGCAGCACTTTGTAATGTAAATTCTCTATCTTTGGTGGCGGCGGCACGGCCTGCGGCGGCACGGGCCTTGGCGGTGCGGGTGGTCGTGCCCGTGCCATTACAGACTCGCCTGGTGGCAGGCCGGGGGGTGGTCCTGGGGTGGACACTTTCGACTTGGGGACTGCGCGCAATTTTGGTTTTGGTTGGAAAATGGTCCGGAGCTTTTGCTCATCCACCAAAAAGCTCAAGTCCACATCAGAGCCCTTCATAAAGGTGCCATTGCTACAACTGCCATAGCACTGCAAGGTGCCACCCAGCTTGTCCACCACAGGTTTCAGCTGTTGCTGGAGCTCCCCTGCCCTCTGCAGTTGTTCCGCTGAGGGTCTCAAGTCCTCCGCCAGCTGAGCCAATTCACAGGACGCCTGGTGACACAAGGACCGACCAACCCGAAGCCACCGCCAAGCAGGGCGGACCGAAAGGCACCCGGCCATCAGAGCTGAGGACGCTGGTGTGCATACGTGTTGTGAAACATGCATGTACAACACTACATCTCAGCTATTAGGCACATAGATTGTAGCAGCACAATCAGGTGGATGTATAAATTGCAAAATCTTTCGGTATATGCTTGCAAATTTGCAGCGCGGCCATAAATATCATACTTAAAGGAAATGTGGCTTTCCTGCTAAAGACTGATGTCTGACAGAGTCAGTTGTTCCACGACTTTGTTGAAACATTTGTGCCTGTGAGGAGCCAAATCGGATGAGCAGTTGCCAGCGAATGTCGGGAAAATTGTGGCACGCGGCACGCATGAAAATGCCCCCTCTCCCTCCATCATCCTCTCTAGTATTTCCAACCCATGAATAAACAGAGAGCACGACTTGAGTACAAATAGTACATGCATGATGTGGATGGGTGAAGCTCAATGATGCTGCTCCACATTTGTAAAACCAAGCTGTTTTTGGCGCAAAATGCCAATTTCAGGAGTTGCGAGTTGGGTTGGGGATGACCACAGGGTATAGACATCCTCTCTGCAGCGATTTGGAGCTGGCCATGTTGCTGGAACTTCTTCCCACATCTTCCCATCCACTACGTTGACTTCATCAGTTTTCAGGGGGTAGCATCTCAGCATGCCATAGACGTCCATCTCCAACGAAATCGGTGTCCCTTTGGATCGGTCGCAGTCGAAGGTGTTCTGCTCAGCATCAGGACAGGGCAAAATTCACTCCTGGGACTGAAGACTGGCAACGTTGTCTTTTCAAAAGTACAGGGGGAAAGGCCAGTTGTCAACGTCCGTAGGTATACAGCATGCATCTTCTAGAAAAATGTTTGTTTGGTTTCCGCAAGTCTCCCATCTCCACAGCAGCTCTTCAAACAGAGGAAATTCAAATTGAGTGGTGTTGGTTGACCTCGTACGTGCCTTGAATCAAGGTGTTCCCAAGCTCTTTTCTCTCTTAATTCTTCTTTACATTCTCATTGCTCGTCAAGCGCATGCAAATGCTGCCAGTTCCCCTCAGTAGCACAAGATAGTACAAGTGTCTCATTGACAAAGGCAAGAACCACATGATAGAACATGACCGAACCACCATGAACCACCATATGACATCCCTCACATCTGGTCCAAGATTCGAAACGACAACAAAGGTGCTTGGGCATCTGCGGATCGTATGCTTACAATGTCATTGTGCGACAAAGGCACCTGGTGGCTGCTCAAGTTGTTTCATCAGCGACTACCTCTTGACAATTGATTGGCGACTGCCATGGTGATAACGGAAGAAACTAGTATTAGCATGTATTAGCTAGTGTAGGACCCTTAGCACTCAAGGGCAGGATATTGTCATACCAACCATTCATGTCACTTAACCTGTTCTTTGCGGGGCTAGCATACTGCAGCCCCCCACCAGTTGTAGTGAATTCCTCACTATTGATGCATAAATCCCCAGCCTCTTAAGACATCTTAAAACATCTGAAAACAATATCCATTTTTTGTGCTTCAACAGCAGCCTCAAACAACGATGCTGATTTCGACCACCCACCTCTCCCTCCACCGCATTGCCATTGACTTCAGTGGCCACGATCGCCTCCAGTAGCAAGATGGACTGCTCGTCTCGATGACTCAGGGAGATCCGAAAATGACACGGCGCCAGCTGTTCTCTTTGGACCGGGTCCGGCAGCAAAGTAGACCAAAACCTGGTCAGTTGGAGCAGGTAAAGTGGGCTCTATTCGTCCAATCCATTTTGGGGGTGGCTCATTATCTGATCTGAAATCACTTTGGGCACGCTTCTATTCACTGTATATATTTTGGGGCTCAAAAATCTGCAAAGAAATGGGTTGCTGTACACCTGTAAACCAGAAACTCTTCAGCTTGGAACTGGCTGCCAACTGCCAGCTGTGCCTTGGAAAAGGGCGCCTTCAAGGTCCCTTCAGAGCCTGCTGAGATGCAATGAAGGGAAAATGGTGGAGGTAAAGCATCCAGCTGCACCTGTACTACCGGGTGTGCCACTGGTGTATCTGGCGGAGTCTCCAAGATGGGCTCCAAATTGTTGGTGACCTGAAATGACACCGAAGTCAGAAGCGACTGGAAACATATTGGAGTCTTGATCTGCTTGATTCCAGCCATATGTGCCTGGACATGACTGAACAAAATCCAGCAACAAATGACCTACATTTGGACGGAGCAAACTAGGGGGCTCCGAAAGCTTGGATGGCCGAATCATGTCGAATCTTGAAATTGTGAATCCTGTTTAGGGTGCTTGCAACAAATTGGCCGACCCAGGAACCAATTCTGCACCAGCAGTATGCGAATCAGAAGCATCGCAAAATCTGGGAGCTTCAATAGAAGCCCCTTTGCATTCCACACGGAACTGGACAATAGGAGGTGCTTCATGCACGCGGCCGTGGAGGGGGATTGCAACAACATCCCCATGCTGCACCTTGTGGTGCTGTTGTACCATATGACCATTTAGCAAAGTTCCAGCCAGACTCAAGTTCGTCAACATCAGTTTTCCCCCCTTCGACGCAATTTCAAAATGTTGTCTTGAAACAGCATTCCTCAAGGTCTCATCTGGAACCAACGAAGACCAAAACTCTGGTGCTTGCATCGATCTTCCCACACGGATGCTGCCGGTCGGTCCAGGAAATAACTTGGCAGCTGAGTCCAAAGAGCTCAGGCAAAGACCCGATCCAGGCGCGCCCATCGCGTTTTGCGCCGATGGGTCCTTTGGAGTCACGCAGACTTTCAGCTGGAGGGCGGGTCGTCTGCCATATTCACAGTCGATATATCCTGCACTGATGATGTCACCTGGTGGCTATACGTAGAACACATGTTAGACACAAATGATACTCAAATACTGGTAACCAGCAGTAGTAGCCAATTGGGGTAGCTTTCCTCCTTAAAATCAAGACCCTGGAAAGCAGCAAAATCTTCAGGAAATGAACAACCAGTCACCATCTTGCAATGTGGCATTGGACGACAAAGGAGTGCCATTCAACAGGGTGCCGCTGCCGCTGAGATTCTTCACACTGGTTGTGGAAGAGTCAGACCTCACCTCAAGGCAAGCATGTGGCAGTTGCCTCCAGAAAAAACGTCTCCAAAGTTCATCACAGCATATGAAAACAATTGAAAACAATTGAAAACATCAATAGGAACCCCAACTACCTGGCCCCAAATCTTTAATCCAATGACATCTAATTACTGTAATTAATTTCTACAGATTTGAGCCCTGAGCCCACCTCGAAGTGAGCTCGGGAGATGGTGTTCCGTGCAGTTTCCTCTGGAATGAGCTGCTCCCAGAGGATGGCCGACTGGAAGGCCCTTCCGATGGTCAGCTCCTATGCTGTCATCAGCTATGCTGTCATCAGCTATCGATGCTACCTTAATGGCTCCATAGCCAGCTCTCTCCATTGGAGTTTTCATTGTTTTAATGTCGTATCACGGGAAGTACTTGGCAAAACATCAAAACCAATAAACATGGGAAACATAAAGACATATCATCAAGATCTGTACAGTAAGTAAATGGATTTGCACCGGTACAAACAGTCCATTTCAAGATATCTAAAGTATACTTATATACTAATTATATACTTATACTATTTCAATCTATTTCATCTGAATAGAAAATGATGACGTCAGCCTTGTGGTTTCAACAGTGTCCTCATTCACTTCGAAGGAGACTGCAGGGTTCTCCATGGAAAGCAGCCGGACGCGCCCTGCCACGCGCCGCGCCATCGTCTCATGGCAGGTTTCCATGGAAGACTGACAGATGTCTGAACTTCGTTTGACTGCCAAGGCATTACCAGGGCATCCCAAAGGCAAAGATTAATACGGATTAACTACAGAAGGAAACAAGCAAAGTCCACTGAGACTGTTGTGACTGTTGAACTGTTGAGTTCTTCGGGCGTGAGCTATCTGTGCCTGGTAAAAGGCTGAGCCAAAACTGAATCTGCGGAGGCACATGCGAAATCCAGCAGGCCTTTGTCTCCAACAACTCGGCTTCTTGCTCTTTCGAATGTTGGGGAGGCTGGATCTCACAAGAATGATCGCTTCCAACTTCCAACCCCCAAACATGGGAGGACCTCAAGCAGATTGACCATACACGTACATAAGAAATCATAAGAACATATTATAAATGGGGCCCATGAACCATCATGAACCTATATTGCGGCAGATATTTATCCCATCAACAGTCAACACAGTGGAAATGTCTGGAAAGTGAGAACCTTGGGGTGCTCCAATGGCATCTTTGCCAACGGTGCTGGACCAGGCTGCCGGGCTTGAGCCTCTGCCTTGCCTCGACGTCGGGGCTTTTCGTGCCTGTGCCTGGGGAGCTGTCATGAAGGCCCCAAAAATGAGGATGGGGATGGGTCAAACACGGTCAAACTGTATCAAACTGTCAATCCCTGGGGGGCCACAAGTGTTGGTAATTTCCAGCAGTTTAGCATCACTCGACTCTCCGGCGCCCGGAGGAGACGTTGTACTAATGACATGTCCACATGTATCCATGTTTGACCCATATCAAGGCGAATCTGCGGGGTTTCACCGGTGGGAAGCTGGAAGCCGCTTTCAAAGGCTGCCCGGGTGTCAGTCCTCGAACGCGTTTCTGCCATTCGGAGACTGCCTGGCACCAAAAGGTCTGATGACACCCATCATTCCTCCAAGTCGCAATGATGCAAACAGGGCCACACCATACATCAATACAATTCATCCATATGTCACATTGGTCATGTTACACCTACCTGCAGGCCTCCTTTGGCGTCCCTTCAGCCAAAACTCATTGATCTCAAGGCCCAATGGGATCCGTCGAATCCGATTGGCGCGGGAGCGCGGGGGTGGTTGAGCTGAAGGCTGCGGGCATTGCGATGTGATGGCCTGGTCTAGAAACCTGGGCATCCTCACACCGAGATTCTCGGCGTGCTTTCCCATTTGTGAGACACTAAATTATACGCATCTTCAATGAGCTCATTAACTTGCACCAGCTTTACTGATGTTTGTGGCCCAGGCCCGACCAAAAAAAGTACAACAACTCCGGGAAACGGCCTGCCAAAAGGTGAAAAGTCCCAAGGGAATGACCACCTCATGCTGCCAGAGCATGTTGGCTGGCTGATGTTGGCCGGCTATGATGGCACCCTGAGGGCCCCACTGGAGCCGAATCAGCCTCCTAGCCCATTGTAGGCGTCAAGGCAATGGATTTAGGCAGAAGCGCCACCAAAACCAAAACAATGCTTTGGTATGCTTTGGTTGTTGTCCTATCATCCTTAGGACCATCCACAGAATGCAAACAAACAATTCATGTGTTTCCGTGGCTCTTTCTGGGAAAATTGTGGAACTTCTTCCAGCTTTGGGGGATCTTGGGGGCCCCTTGGGGGTCCTTCAGCCCCTGTCCCTGTCTCCTGCTGCATGGCTGGAGACGATAGTGCAATGGAGCGCAGCAACCTGTCAGGTCGCTGCCCTCTGCAAAAATCCCCCCGGTGGTGCGGCTAGTGCCTCATCTGCGCTTCAGTGTCCAGGCAAGGGCAAAGCCGAGCCAGCTGCACCTGTCACGATATGTCACGTGATCTCATGTCATGTCAAGGTTTTTTCATGCATTCGGGGTTTGGATCTGTTTGGTTCGGCGCTTTTCCTACAAAAATCGAAGGAAATACAGATTGGCCGGTGACCTCTTTACGCCTGTTTGGCAATTTGGTTGGCAATGCAAACCATGAAAATGTTGAACAGTACGGAATCTGGAGATGTCTCGGCCAACGCCCATCTTAAAAGGACTGATAAACAATGATTAAAAAAACATTAAAAAAACAACTTATAAGTTAAAGATATTTAAAGCCATTTAAGCGGACTCGAGGTTGGAGCCCGGCTTTTCCAGACCTCATGTAGTAGTGCTATGATGCCGTCTTTCGACATCTGCACGGGTGGATGGGTACCACCCAGTTCACCGCAACAAAAGGTGGCTCACTAAAGATGTGATTAGGACCGCAATCAGCACGACAGTCCATGCCACCAAGTCAGCTTTCAATTGAAAGACACCCATCGAAATGAATTGTAGCAATACAAACAGATAGAAGCAGCGACGTAAGAATTTGGTGCTGCTCGGACTCAACAACATGGAGCCCAGGGGAGCACCAAGTACAACCACCGGCACACAAGCAGCCCAACACAGCATGACCTCGTGAGAGATTTCTGCTGTCAGCATGCGAAGACATGTGCCCAAGACGCTGCAAATAGCCATGATGACCACCGAGGAAGCTGTGAGCATGTTTTCCGACATCTGTGCTTCTTTTGGCACCAGTGAATTCCAGAGAATGCCGAAGATGTATGCCAACATGTCTGCTCCCGAGCCTAACTTGGCTGTCAGAAAGCCCCCTGCCATCCCAAAGACGCAGGCTAATGCAGTCAAAAGCCATGGCAAGAAAGTGAATGGGACTCTCCGCCAACCAATGGAACTCTCCAAATCAAAGCGCAGCAAATCCCACGCTTCCACTGCCTGCGACTCCGTCCTGCTTCCATCCCGAGCATCCTGCCTGGTGCATTCCCGGTGGTAGAAGAAGGCAATGGCGAAGCAACTCACCGCAGTGGTAAAGCCCAAGGCGGTGATGCGACTACTGGTGGCAACTTCCAAACCCAGAATCAGCCCAGGAACTGCGCTGATGGTCATCCACATGATGAGCCAAAAATGGCATAAGTGTCGCTTGGCATACAGAATGAGGAAGCTGGCAGAGGACATGCCCACCTGAAATGCAACAAATGCAACAGGCTTCAAGCAATCCCAAGAATATCGAGTCATCATCCCGGAATCCCGGCAAGGGAAAACATGAAACAAATTGAAACAAGAAAAAAAAGGTGAAACGCACCGCCCATCCAGCCACTGATTGGATCATCAGCGAAAAATCTCGCCCATCTTCTGCAGAAAGTTTGATGAACAGCACCATGACCGGAAATGCCACTGCCCCGCCGCCCACCGGGGTGGAGCCAGCCACGAGGCTGCCGAAGATCATGGTTAAGGACATGATGTAAAACTTGCCAAAGGTTTCCATCCAAACATCCTCATGGCCAGTGCTTTTAATGGCTGGTGACAAGCTATGATATCGATTGCTTTTTGGTGGCCACCTAAGGATGAGGACAAGTGACAACGGCAATGTACTGCTGCGACAGGATGAGAGGTAACAAAAACCTACAGCAATGCGCTACAAATTTGATAGTCAAACAAAAAAGAGACTGATGCTTTCCCGTAAAGACATGTAAAAACTTCGTCAATCAAGTTGACCCAAAAATAACATCCGATGGTCAGCTGAGATCATTTCGGGTGGCAAATAAAGATCAGATCTAATAGTATCAAACGAAATCGCCCAGCGGTCCTGTTTCAACATCACGTAAAACCACAATGGATACACCACCATGGCCGGCAAAAAGTGGCGCCAGCGCGGTTTGAATCTCGGCTCAGCTGGCACCAAGTGGGTACAAGACCGGCCATTCTTGGTGGAGACTTCATTGGACTCGACATCTGGAGATTCCATGGCCAGACTCCGCCCGCGAAAATTGGAAAGAAACCCCTCAAGCAGAAACGGGGGCTCGCTTGGCCCCAATCTTGCACTGTGCAACAGCCTGTCAGAAATCCGAAGCTTGAATGGTCAAAAGTGGTTTCTCCATGTTTGGATGTTTGACTAACTACGAAATCGATTGCAATGAACAACTATAGAAGTTTTTGGCTCGCGGAGATACAAAATTTGTCATCCAAACATATCCAACGGCTCATTTCACATACGGAAACATTTGAATTTGGAAACCCTGATCTTGGCCGGTCATTCGATTTGATAATCCTGGCCGGAAAGCTTGTCGGATCATGCTGGTTCAACGCTTCACCGAGCCTGGCGAAGAGTCGTCAGCCTCGGTGCAAGCCCAAATGCCAACAGATCACAACACATCACATACTGAAAAAATACGAAAAGTTGATCAACATCATGGTCCTCCATCTCAACTGGTTGGTGGTTCCAACACCAACAAACATATTCGGTATATTAATATTAGTTGGCAGGGATATGCATGGATAGGGATGGTGTTTCAAAGATGTTCAACCACCACATGGGTGCCCTGCCAGCTTTGCCAGGGCCCTGGTATATGCTCCTCGTCCTGAACAATCGCGGTTTGATGCAAGAAGTTGGTGCCCTTGATTTGCACAGGCTTTCCTATAGTTGATTCACTTGCAGCACTCCTGTCGCTTTCACTGGAGAATAGCGTGAATGACTAGGAGTAATCATCACGTGACGTGGCCAAAAAGAAGCAAGCCAAGGAACGCCAAAATACCAATTTGACTACCAATTTAATCACAAAACATCACGAAACTATGATAAACTATGACTCAATCGTAGTTAAACATGTAATTGACAGCGCCGTGCCTTGCTATCGGCCAACGACCGGTGCAACATGTGTAACCTAAGTGCTGCCGGCGCATCACCATCATATGCCTCACGTCAGCGGTAAACGTCCTAGCTAAGCTCCTGGCCATGCCCGGTAAAGCATCTTTGCACTGGATGCCTTCAAAATCAGTGAAATCTCCCTGGAACTCACGACACCCATGGCCATCTCAGGTCAATTCTTGTTCTATCATGTTTCACCATTTTTCGATTTTGTTACTGGCCGTTAATTGGAAACACATCCACATGTGTCATTGCATGGCGATTCCCAATCCAATTTTACACTTCCTGCGGGGGTATGGGTTCAACATGAGCACCCCAAAAGCAGGAGAAATGGTATGGTTCACACGGAAAAAAAATCACCATCCCCTCATATCCCATCAATGGCTCCTGGACCCACCATCTCAAGAGATGCCCTGAGGCCTCCGTTGGCTCCTGAGTCCAAGCGGCCTCTGAGATTGGCAAAGGTGAATAGCATGGGCACAGAAGTGGCTGATTCATGGGCTTTCAATTTTCTCATTTTGTTCATGATCCCATGACCTTCTAATGAAGCTGCATGATGTTCCATGCTATTGCATGACGTGCTCGCTGGTTTTTTTAATCTGAGCATTCTGAACAACTCAAGCTTCGGTGGGCTTCTCTAGTTCTTCGGGGCAAATCAAGCCAGCTGTTCCTCCCTCCAAGCGTCTGCGCAGCTCGTCACCAGCTGGTGAGCCTAGGGCACAAGTGGACAACGTCACCAGTGATTTCCAATGATGTCCAGCTTGATTGACGCTGGAAGATGTTGCGGCAAGATCAATTTTCGCACGCTTAATTTCATTACTCATTAATACTATCATTGTGCACTATATGCAATGAACATGCGTTACATGGTATAGAAATCATATCGTGGCAATATTTTTTTAAATACCCAAACGCATCCACGCATTCACACGGCCTTTCAAACATATGGCTGGTGGATGAAGATGTTTCATCGTTCCTCTTGATGAATTCACTGGTCGTGGTATATACCTTTTCAGCGTACCCGGCGTACCCCAAGAAAACACTCATCAGGTTCATCAGGAGCGGGGTATGATATAATATGATATCATGCTTTGGATCTAGTTCCCACCATGACAAGCACGAACTGCCGAACCCTCATATCATGAATGTACCGCCACCTGCTTCAAGGCTTGCGAACTGCTGGACTCCTCAAGAGAAGGTGGAGGCTTTCCCGAATATCTGATTGGATTATGGGCCAACACTTGAGTGCCTAAGAATCCTAAGAACTTAAATCAGTGATGCAGGAAGACAGGTAAACCTGTTTGGGGAAAAAAACAACGCGGGCGCGATTCGGTCTAAGTTTAGAATGTGGCTTGGATGGGGGTTTCGGGTTCTTCAGGCATTCATCAGTTCTGAAACGGCTGAACTTGAAACCTTGAGATTCCCACTGCGGACGCAGTCTTCAGGACAATCTCATCGGCAAGCGGGGCAATCGCCTTTAGATCCAGGCTTCAGAACAGAACCGACTGGCTTCCAGAAGGATAACAACTTTCAGACATTTTCAGACCATACGCCTGTGATGCATCCCCATCCAAAAAAGGGAATGTTTCATTGTCCATGGTCTTCCAATGTCAGAAACTTCTGCACGCAACTTCAAAGGGCCCCAAAGGCATCCAAAGGCCACTCTTTCATCTGTTTCCGAGCCTCTTTGAGGTATCGCTCACTTCGCCGCTTCAAACCTTTGGGGCTCTGTAAGCGATCCGCCACGGTCACACCTGGCAGGGAAACTCTACACTGTGGATGGATGAGCCACCCATTGCTGGGATCATACCAAACTGGGTCGAAACTTGAAAGCTCTCTGAATCCATCAGCCCGAAACAATCTTGCTCTCTCTCTCTCTCGGATTTAATCGTGCACAACCATCAAATTATCCATCACTGGTCTGCGCACGTGCGGGGCATGGTGGCCACAGCCCATCCGTCTCCAACATGGCGTCCAAACCCTGCAGCCTGGCACTGGCAAAGAATCAAGCCATCCATGTGTCTAAGGGAAAGTCTCCGGAACATCTATGGAAAAACGTGGTTTCGAGTTTGGAGCCACTAATATGGACTTTTCCTGTGAACTCTCACTTAAACGTCTTAAACCAAATTTCCTGGAACCTTCCCTGCTAAAGTGGGGATCAAACACAGGCACCATCCTGCAGCCACTGATAGGTCGGTAGAAAAACTTGGAAATGCCTACGACTTTTTCATAGGAAAATGCACACACATGTGGAGGATTATCCTTTGGCACATTCATTGATCAAGGTTGAGTCACCAATAACCAGCCTATAGTGAGCCTTTGTTGCATGGCATGGGAATCTTGGATGTCCACCAAGCACAAGGGGTGATGGATATGGATTTGATGGAACATAGCCTTGGGTGCATCTCTGACGGCATTGCCCCTACCTGTGGACTTCCCAGGAATCAGCTGCCTCTCTGCATCTTTGGCAGATTTCAGGCGGCAGGCTTCGCGCAAGGCCTGAGAATGGCCCTCATGGTCCGCCTGGGAACGGGGTGCCGAGAGGTTGCCGAGGTTGGGACCCTTGAAACCCTTGGGATGCTTGGGAAGCCTGGCCTCCACAGGGCGCATCTTGGGAGGCAAGAGATCTTCATCCTCCAATGGCTGCGCAAAACATGGCTGGCAAAAGGGAGAGCCTGAGCAGCCTATGAATTTTCTGAAATTCAACTGGGGTTGAAGTTTCACCCTCTTCAAGACCTGAAAAGAAACCTGCATTTATTTCTTCACCACTAACCACCTACCACATCCTACCACCATCTACCAAAACATAATTGGCATCTTTGCTTACTGCAACATCAGCGCTCCTGTTCCCGCAGCCAGCGCCAACCTGATTCTCAACACATCTCATGTCAAGAATGGAGAGCCCAAGAATACAAGGCTCCTACCACTGAAGTGTGTGTTTTTTGCTGGGTTGCACTTCCAACGTACTGAATAAACTCAGAGTCCTAGTTGCTGCCAGTTATGGATAGTTACCACCCCACCTGCCTAGATACCTGGCAAGGGCCCATTTAACCCAGGCCCTCTGCAGCTCAGTTTCGTGCTCAATGGCCCAGTTGCCAGCAAGCCACGCTCAAAGGCAGTTCTGGGCGCTGAGCAAGATCACAGACTCGGAGAATATATCAAGATCCCATCTCCCCCTAAAAAAGGGCCAGGAAAATCAAGATGTTCATTGCTGAACTTGGTGTTCTGGGGGTCTTTCTTCGGGAAAAAGATAACATATGAATACAAACACCAATTGAGCTCAAAAAGTGCATATTGCAAAAACAAAGCAAACAGAAAAGGATTGCAGTTCGTGTGCCGTACTGTCATTCTGGAACACAATCTATCGCACTGTATCCTCAATCTCAGGGATTTATGGTCCAAGGCCAGGCCCTGCGGCCAGGCCTTGGGATAACGCCATTTCACTTGTCCATCTGTGGAAAAAAGGACAATTCTTAGACTCCTGTAAGGAGCAAAAAAAACAAGGTTCGAACATGAAAAAAAGAAACATTGGCCCAAACTTCCAGATATTGCCAGGGGAACTGTTCCACAAATGACCCTTGAAATCAAGCTCCCAAGCTCCAACTAGACCAGGCCCAGCAGCAAAGCACTGTGCGATGTGGCTCTTCCACCTTGTGACCGCAGCGATACCAATGGCTTCCAATTGGCCGGTGGGAGTCTGGGGCTTTCCGATAGTGACAAGAAAGTAGTAGCAAATAACATTATGAATAAACTATCATACATTGTAGCATTGGGTAGGAAATATGTATTATCATGCATTATATTATGTAAAAAATTAAACGACGTGAATCACAAATCTTAATCGCGGTACAATCACGGTTGGAGTAGCTCAGTGCAAAGTTTGAAAATTCAAAGCTTGCAACTGATATACAATCTTGTCCGTTGCTTTGAGAGTAGGCTCAACTTGCAGCCAAAGCACAAGCAACAAAGCGTTCAGTCAAGCTCCCTGGACACACCACACGGGCCTCAGATACGGGCACTGAACGGGCCAGAAAGTTGCAACCAAGCCATCCTGCATTTGCCAAAGTTCCCCAAACAATATTCTATTTGTAGAGGCTGCTTGGAATGGGCACCCAATATTGCTGAGGTTGGGGACCCTCTGGCATCCTCAATCGTCTGGACATTTCTGGACATACCATGATAAGAATCCAACGGTCTGCTTCTGGAATGACTTCTTTGAGACCTGCCATCAAAGCTGATACCAGCCCTTTATTTTAGTCCAAGTATGTTTGAGAATGTCTGCACCCTGAATAGGTGCAAAGTGCGACAGCATCAACACAGCTCCTTCGTGAGTTTCTTAGTCTTCAAAGTCTTTCCTGTCGCGATGGGATTTCCAGCTGCAGAAGCACATAAGGATTCAATGCTTCCCCTACAAAACTGCTTGTCTGTTCTCTGGTTCGTTGAATGTTTAATCTTCAATCTTCTTGATGCATTTTCGACGGGCGATAGCCCTTGTCGTGGCGTGCACTGGACATCGAATTCACAGATTTGGAATGATTTGGATACATTTGGCAGTATATAACTTGGATGATGCATGCTGAGGGAGCTGTGAAACCTTCGGCGTGGGCCAGTCAGTGGCTGTGGAGGATGGTGTCTATCACTGAAGTTGTGCCTCCATGCCCCACAGCCCAGTGGCAAAAAAACTATCGCCACTTGGTCGCTGGGCATCTTTAGCCCAGTTTCGCCAAGCGGGCTGCCACACTGGCCACGTGCCACAGTAACATCACTAACTAGGACCACTAGGATTCAAAAGGACTTTCGACCTCATCGCAGGCATCAAACCAAATTTCCGAAAAATAGGTGTTTTCCTCGCGCATGGGCAGCTTGGGCACCAGCACTGTAGCTGTTAGCAGCTGGCCCGTGGTCATGGTCAGGCGAATGCGACTGGCAGAGGCCAGTGGCTGCGGGCCAAGCCAAAAGTCTTCGTAGTGTTTGGCACCCTCCGAGCTCATCCGAAATGCAGTTCCAGTCGCACAGGTCTTGCTGCTGTCTTCTTTCAACTGAGACTCTGCTGTGCCCTGCGCATCCCCTTGCTGCCAAGTCATACCTGGTTGGTGAGTTCCCCCCAGGAGAAGGCAAGAAACTTGTGATAATCACCCCACGCTGGTGGTGGAAGAGTATTACTCCGCCAGGCATCGCCAGGCCAATTTACTGGTTCCCTCCTAGGTTTTGCAAGTATCCTCCTGACCTGATGGATATTTTAAGAGGAAAAAAAGATTGAACTCAATCAGCCAGGTACAGTATCCCCTCAACAAGGCTGGAACAGATTGCAGCAGCATCTCCGATGGCACAACATCCTGAACTGCTGCCTCCTTGCCCCGGTAGACAAAATACCAGGACCCAGAGGAGTTCAAGGCACTGTTCACGGCTGAGGCCGGAGAGCCTTCCTGGCAAACGAGGTAGCGACAATGGTGACAAGCAACGACAAGCAAAGGCAAAGACAACAACCACCACCACCGCCACTACTGTCAGAACTACAAAAAGAAAAGGATGTACCCGGTCAGATCCATTCTCTTGGGTTCATTTAATGGCATATATTGAAACATCACCAATAGCGGAATGTCCCATTACTTTCTATATGAAGTGCCAGCGCCTGCTGCACAAAGTTTGCGCAACAACTCGAGGCTTCACATGCCAAAGGATCTACGAAGACCACCTCAATTGTGATGGACGCTGTAGGACCCACAGCGCTGTCATGTGGAGGTCTAGCCGAGTCTGGCCATGATGTTAAAGGGAATTATGCACTGCTTTCCATTTCACCGCATTGACTCATGTTGACACGAAACAGCGACAGCTTTGAACAATTTGGCACCTGGGAGGCTAAAGCTCCAGCTATCCACGTTGCGAAAAGCCATAGCGCCATTTGGCCTGTGGGCCCTGCCCCTCTTGAGCCACCCACTGCCTGCGCCTGTGCCATGTACCTGCGCCTAAAGTGATGGCCCAATGCCAGTTACAAGTGGGATTGTAACCACCAACTGACAGATGGTCCTAGAATGTCCCTAGTCGGGGGGGGCACACACAAGTATATAGTCATATATTTGTAAATCTACTGTACATATTATGAACCCAGTAGCATTTCACAACCGGTAGGGATTCATCATGGTAGTAGATCAACACATGCAAGATGTGTGCGAAAGGTCAGAGTCGAACAAAATTGGGAGTTCTAAGCTTCCAGCTCTGGCCGGTCGGGATGAATGATGTCATGCCAATCTGAGCTCGGCTGGCGGCCTCCCCGCTTTTTACGCTGGCCACGCAGGATCATCAAATCTTTGTGTCACAAGGTGAAACAAGTCACACTGGCTGGTGCTGGCCCACCTGGTGTAATGTAGTTGTGGCAGCCAAGATTAAATTTGTTCAATAATGTTCAATAAGCAACCAGAACACTAATTATTTGAAAACCTCACCAGCCAGCGATTGGTGTGCCAACTGGTATTTGCATCATTCCCTTCATGGCTGAAAGGATTTGTTCCTTCAACCACGGGCTGGTGACCAGTGGCTCACAGCTCAAACACTTGTGCGAGAGGCTGCAAGTCAAAGGTCACATATCAACTACCGCAAATTCACTCAGGAGATCTCAGGAGTAGAAACAGCTTTCAGATCAGGGACTCAGTGGGCCAGAAGTTAAGACCTGGTCCAATTCACCGTAGTATGTGCGCCACTCGCGTTTCAGGGCACGAAGGATGGCATCCGGTTGCCCAAAGTCTTGCAGCTGTTGCTTCAACCACGTCCTGTATCGCTTGCGAGCTCCGGTGTATCCTCGTTGATGCAAACGCACCCAGGGGAAACCCCTGATTGACATCATTCATCATCATTCGGGTCTATATATGTCTATATGAGATTGATCATCTCAGGGGATGGACATATAACATTTTCGAGTATGGGAAAGACTTGGGAAAATATCACTGGTAGGGATAGGGGGGAAAAAAACGCACAAATATCTGCAAGACTTGGAAAAACCCTCCAAGTACTTTGGGGATGGCTGGACCACTCCAAAAACACCTGAAACCATAAGCCAGCAACTGTACAGGAGCATCAACTTCAGCACGAAGTTCAGGATCGTGAAGACCAAGACCAACCACGTCATCAACCGACACCACAGCCAACGTTCGCCTATGGTTTCAACATCTTTCATTTCCTTTGGCAACTTTAAAAGTGACTGGGATATCTGTGAATCATCCTCCCAGGTAGGGTGGAAAATAAATGGACAGGAATTTGACATGAAACATATTACAAAATATTACAAACCAACAGCCAGTCACGATCTGCGGGCACGGAAAAGTAGAAGAGACCAATTCGTGCGCTCAGGGTCCAACAAAGGCCACAGGTCAGAGCAACATCTGCCATGAGCACTGGCACTTGCGACAAGATGCCATTCAGGCTTTGGGTGGTGTACATTTCCTCAGGGCTTCATTCAGCCACACAAATACATATGCTAGGGTATGCAACAACTCCGATCCTTCCATCTCTAAGCTCTCTAAGGGTTCAATGGTTCAACCGCCCCAAGTGCACCAATCCCAATTGGCCGATCCAACTGGTCCTTGTTGGGAAAGCCTAGGATGAATGCCCTGGGTCCATACAACTTCCCCCCAAAGGCCATGAAGGGCTGGGTGGTCTTGTCCGGATGCAGCAAGCTCACCGCATCTCGCACCATGCGGGGCAACAGGAACATCTCCACGATCGTGGCGGAGCCCAGCAGGTGAAACCGCCCGAAGCAACCCACATTGGTGACCTGGGAACGATGCCAGGTGCCGGGGGCCGGGATGAGACAATTCCCTGAAAATGCTGGGGGTTCTTGCAACACCAAAATATCCAACATCCATCACTGCTTTGAGTTGCAGGCCATAATTTGGGGACCATTGTGGACCATTGGATCTCATCCCAAAGCAACAATGCCATTCCAACATCGCCTGAAACCAAAACCAAGTCACATACTCCCCTCTATCGAACCAATCCAGGACAATACACCGCTGTGCCCGCCGCAGTGAGATGTATACCCACAAGAGGCGGGAAACGATGAACAGCGTGAGGATTTCTCCATCATAATACCCTGAGAGCTCCTGATCTGACAAATGGATGACTGTGCCAATGCCTTCCATTGGGGGAGTGCTCGGGGCTAATATTAAGAACATCTCAACCATGTGATTCGAAACTGAACCCCCCATGAATACCTGAATTGCCAGCCCTATTCATGCTGTTCAAAAAACACATGAATGGTTCTTGTATTAGCCTGAACACATCTGGTAAAGAGGGGCCCCGGCTTGACTCACTTCCTCAGAAAGTTGCTCTCCTTCGTAGTGACTATCTCCACCAACAGGTTCAGCATCGCTATGTTGTAAAAGGCTGTGCAGGAGGCCCTGGCAAGTGCCTCGCACAACCTCATGGCGAAACTGCTGTAGGTCAACAGCCTCGCATAGCAAAACTCCTCCAGGGTGACTCTACAACATGAAGGTGGCAGGGAAGTAATTACAATAGAAGGCACTGCTTAAGGTTCCAAAAAAAGGGATGTGCAACGGACTTGTGCCCAACAAGGTCCAATGTTGTTGTTGTTGTTGTTGTTGTTGTTGTTGTTGTAGTTGTAGTTGTAGTAGTAGTTGTTGTTGTTGTTGTTGTTGTTGTTGTTGTTGTCGTTGTTGCTTAGCACATGCTGGCATCCCCGGCATCCCCGTTTTAGATCGTTTTAGTATTGAGACATTCTGTCCCGAGTCTGACTGCGCGTCGACATTTCAGGTTTGGATTGAGAAAACATTAGAACACTTGCAGAACTAATTCACCTGTTGATTCGCGCATAACCCCCGCGTTTCATGGGATGGAACCAAAATCCCTGTTTTGATTTGATACATGTAGCCCCTAAGTTTGATTGATAATCCCCTTTTCTTTGTCAAGCATATATATTTGAACAATCACAGAATTATTCAAAACTCCGATTGTCGCTACTAGATCCTACTAGTAGATGGGAGAGAGAAAAAACAACTCTGTCCTCATCCGGCTCCAAATTCTCACACTCAGATAGCACTTCAGCCTCTTGGGGCTTCTTGGGCTGAGGTGGGTGGTACTGCACCCTGCCACTGGCCGTGTACCAGAATTCGGTGCGCACCCTTCCAGGGTTTCAACTTGGGCCATCAGCATCATCAAGTATCTTGAAAACAAACGAAAACTATCAGCAAGTGGTATAAACTGTGGAATCTTTGGAACATCATCATTCTTCATGGTACACTACTGATATTCAGCGAATGCTGTCACCACCGTCTTCCACCGTCCTTTCAGTCACCGGATCCACCAGCTCCAGATTCTCCACCACCACGGCTGGGATGGTCGGCATCCCACAGCTCCACACCACCCTGCGGCCAATCTCTTCGCCCGGCCGGCAGCGCAACATGGACTTCAAGGACCTAGCGGGTCAGTTGAAGAAAGCAAGGGAGCTAGGGCCTTAGGGTTTTCAGGAAAACCATTTAATCATGTTAAATCATGTTAAATCCACAATGGTAGTGTACTGCAATGTGATGTCATGTCATGTAAAAGTAATGCAAATCTCTCTCTCTCTATCGCCCTCTCCGAGAGTCCAGCCGACGACTGGAAACGAGCCATAGGCCCAGCCCCTAGAAACCATGCGTATCCAAAAGTATGCGACTGTATGTCAATGTATGTAGGTCTAAGTCATGTAAGTGTACATCAAATATATCAATGCAATTTAATGCAATGTGTTCTTCTTACTATGCCATATCTAGAGCAACGAAGTATGCATGTCGATCCACCACGCTTCGCTAGAGCAACCAGGCCTGAGTTTGACGGATCGTTGCACCCAGTCTGCCCGGAGATCTTCCGCGGACATGTCATCCTCCGGCAGGGTCCAACGTCCCAAGTAACCTGTGGGGCTCCGTAGCTCTGCTGTGCAACAGCGGCCGCCAGAAAGTTGCCAAAACCAGCCCAGCCTTGGGACAACCAGCATTCCCTCTCCAAATGTGGTAGAGTCTCTTGGAAATCATATTGATTAAGTATGATCAAAATCTATACATAGATACTTTACATTATATATATATATGCATATTCTAGGTATATGTGCGCGTGTGGGTATACACACACATGTATGTATATATATATATATATTTGTATATATATATATATATATATGTGTATTCTCTAGGTATATGCATACGTATGTATACATATATATATATATGCATATATGTATGCAATGCAATCATACGCAAACAAATAGGTTGACTAGATTGAATTGGATTGGATTCGATCCGATTAGATTAGATTGGATTGGATTTAGATTAGATTGCTTAGATTTCGATTAGATTTAGATTAGATTCAGATTAGATTCAGATTTAGATTAGATTCAGACTCAGATTCGATTAGATTGATTAGATTAGATTACACATGATTACACTAGATTTGATAGATATCCAATGTATACATGCCAACTGTAAGTTTCTTGCATGCCTTTGGATCCCCACCAATGAAAGAACAAGGCTTCAGAAACTGATTTTAGTATTAGATTGACTTGTCTTTTGGAGCACACATTCAGCAAAATTGGCCCCTCAGCCCTGAAGAGCATCCAAACTTTCCAAGGCATTGGCAAGTACATTTCCCTAAAGTCATGCTATTTCATGTCATTTCATCGTCTATTTCCCCATGCACCAATGAAGTCCCAGTGTCAAGCCAGGATCCTCCAACTTTCCAGTTTTCGGAGAGTCTTGGAAGAAAAAATGTTTCTTTAGCAGCTTTTCCCTCACAGTCTTGGCTGATAGGGTCATATCTGATCGGTCTGAATCTGCAAGCCAGTTCTTGTATTTCCTGGCGGTCCGGACATGTGAAATGATCTTGTAGGTCTTTACGCCATTCAGGATCACATCCCACAAGAGACTCACCAGCAAGAGCCCGGACTGCTGTAAGAAGCAGAACATGTAGACTTTGATGGCCATGCATGGAAGCTTCACCAAGGCCATATTAGGAAGTAGGGATAATACGCCCACACTCTCTTCAAAGTGGAACATGACCTGAGATGGCTGATACGACCCAGGCAAAATCAGGCCCAATGGCTGAGATCTGGAACATCTGTATCTGGACCATTCTATGTTTGATACGGGTCATGTCCACTGGATTTTGACATATTTGACATTGAATGAGATAACAGTCAGATAACATGTGTAACATGATTCCTCAGGATTCCCACCTTGTTCACGTAACCCAGTGCGAAGAATCGAGGCATCTTTCCCCTGTAGCTGAGAGCAGCGAATCTCATCGCACCTTTACGCGGATGACATAGCTGTACAACGTCTGTCACCAGGTGAGGGATGGAAAACAACTGGAAGTAGATCAAGGACAAACCTGGGTGGTTGAACGACCTTGCGTAAAACAGCGCGGAAACAAACCATATGATGAAAACTATGCCAATTATATATATATATATAATATATCCACACAACCACACACATACACACACACACTATACCTTTCGGAGTGGTGTGAATGAATATCCATACTATTACGGCTACTTGTATCATTATTATTGCTGTAGATACATATATATATATATACTCTATATATATATATGTTGTTGTTGTTGTTGTTGTTGTTGTTGTTGTTGTTGTTGTTGTTGTTGTTGTCGTTGTTGTCGTTGTTGTCGTTGTTGTCGTTGTTGTTGTTGTTGTTGTTTTGTTGTTGAAGTTATCATTGTTGTTGTTCTGATTACTATTATCATTGCTCTCCCTCTCTCTCTCTCTGTAAACATATCCGATCGTCATTTGTTCAGAAGCATATCAAATGACCAGGGTGGCATGATATGACGTGATGTGACATGATATGACCTGATGATACTTAGTCATTAAATGTTCAACATCTTTAATAACCGAGCCACGCACTGCGAGGTTGGACGCCAGTCGATCATTCTCAGGCCTTTCACAGGAGATTCCTTTGGGAGCTCCTGTGGGCCAAACCAGATCTCCCACGTAGTCAATGTCTGCCCGCACGGCGTCGTTGGCCCGGCTCAGGGATTGCAAAAGCCAAACGATCATGTAGAGAATCACCAGGCCCACAATGGAAAACACCACCGCTTCACCCTCCCATGAGCCACGAAGATCTAGAAATTCCTTGTCCGTCAACAAACTAATGCAGAGCTGCACTGAAGTCATTCGATCAAAGGAGGACAAAACGACCATGAACAGGCTCTGGCTCAAACGTTGAAGATGGGAGTCTTGTGAGAGCAAGCAGCAATAGGAGCTGTCTTCGTCTGGCCTCCATTCCATTAGCACCTTAGCAACTTAGCAGCACACAAATTGAAACAATCACTTAACCTTTGGGACATGTGGAGACTACAACTTTGGAAATGGTCGGCGGATGGGGGCTTTGGCTTGCTTATTATGCAAGCTGTCAGAAAACATTCGAAGGTGAGGAAAGCATGTCGGGCATAACTTATATAAGAATGTGAAAGATTAAATTAGCGAACATGCAACATAACCTATGTAATCCTTCCTTGAACAAGTCCATCAACAACCGCGCCATTCCGAGTCTGCCCCCTAGTCAAGTCATTCTTTACTACAGAAAGTTTCACCAAGCAGGTTTTCGGTGTTGTTTTTTTGGCCCCAATTCTTGTGCCTGTTTCTTGGCACTGTCCATGGTGAGGCCGCGATTCAGGTGTCTTCCCAAGCCATAGTCAGACCTCGGGGTAGAGACCGTCGACATCACCGACGTGGATTGGGCCAGACTCAAAGGCTGACTCTCCTGCAGGGAGCACGGAAAAGCCATGAAAATTCACCAAAGCAATGATGGCTGTTTAAACCACCAAAAGAAATGGGATTTCATGGGAATGTAAAGGAATAATTCTATGACTGGATATTGTCACGTTAGTGGGCCAATCATCTCATGCAAGGATGCAAAACTGAGAAATAGTGAGAACCATGTGAAGCTGAGAAAACTCTGGCAGTCATTCCTTCGCCTGCAAGCCTAGCAGATTCCCTTCACACCACTCTCCTGACTTTCATCCATCAAGTGCAACTGCTGCGCCAGATGTTCCATGGCAGATTCTTCCCCAAAGACAGCGCCGTTGTCGTTGTAGAAAAATCCCGAGCGAAGAGGCTTGTGTCCTCGGTGCAGGATTTGATCCATGAAGCTCTTGAGGCTGCGATCCTGCAGAGGATTCGGGTGTGTTTGGGTCGTTCATGGTGGAAAGTCAGCAAACGTGCACGGATGTGCATGGTGTGTGCTTGTGCATACAAATCCGAACATCTGTATATAATATACATGCAGAAATGTAAGACATGATCATAATCATCCAAAAGAAATGGGATTGCCATCCTAGAAAGCGAAATTGTTGGAACCAACAGCCAGTAGTTCAAGCGGATTTTGGCAAACGGGTGCAGCATAGCCTTTCAGGCAAAAGCCATTTCATGTCGGTGGGATTCGCTAGGTATCCAAATATATGTATATTATATATATAATATGGGTATATGATATATGATATATTACATGTATATTATATATATATATAGTACTATATATTAATAATCTGTATGTCCTTTATGCCTTTTTAATCCTTTTTATATCATGTTCATTTGCCCATTGCCTGCTCATTGTCAATGGAGTATGCGCGCTTCCTCTTCTTATTACTTGACCAAGCAGTGGGAAGAGAACATCTATTGATGGACGCCCAACCATCTAGAACCCTTCTCCTGGAACTTTGGTTGCCCGTGTGGCGGATCAAACAAGGTCCGGCCCTTGCGATGTACCACACGGCCACTGGGGTAGTGCAGGGCCCACCAGGGGAAGGGGCAGCTTGGGCACAAATAGCCATCCCCAGGTTCACTGTCCACCTCTACCTTGCGGAAAGGGCGAACATCACCGGAATGAAGCCCTTCTTCACCCTTCAAATCAACCTCAAAGGTCACCATGCATCACCATAAAAAGGGGCCAAGGGGTGAATCAAAAACATCAGCAAGCTTGGGCCAGTGCCACCGGTCGAAAAAACATGTTTGACGTCAGGATCAAAACGTACCAAGCAAAACGCGTTGAGTGACTGTAAGCATCTCATTCATCGTCTGCTGGTGTGCTGGTTCGAACATGAATCCCAACAAATCCCAACAATGTAGAAAATGCCTTTCCTGGACCAATTTGACCAAACCAAATTAACTTCACCTAGTTGATCTATTGAAAATGGTCAACCAAATAATCCAAATTGATTTGATGTCATCCAAAATGGTCCACCCGATTGATAGTCACCATCAGATCAATCAGATCACTCAAAAATAGGCCCCGCCTTTGCCGGTCTTGTCGCCTGAAACCAGCTTCTTGATCCTCACCCGTCCCCCCTTGTGTGACAATTTTGGCGTGGTCCTAAAGTCGGACAACCACAGCGAATACCAACAACATATAGCTTAATATTCTATCATAATATCTAGCTAGAAATATTTCTTTACCACAATATTGTCAATATTACACAATATATATATATATATATATTATATTTATATAATATTAAAACCACCACCCCACCCCCCAACCCCGGAAAAAAAACATGCAAGGAAAAAAATACAAGATCACCTGGGAGCAACTTAAGTAGCTCCTCCTACCTTTTGAGGGACTATATTAACATGACTAGCCCAAAACATTCCAAGAATGTCCCTAGAGGCCGGAGAGAGAAACGTGTAGTTCCGCTGAGCCCGACACTTCACTTTCTTGCCAGCGATTTTTATCTTAACCTCGCGCCCGGCAATCTAAAAAGAATCCACGTCTTCATCCAGATATATCCAAATCATTCGAGTCCCAAACATCAAAGCAGCAAACAGGTCTCCACAACTGCAAACTCGTATGACCCAGAGCCACTGGCGCCTTTCTTTTTTTGGTGTCCTGAGGTTAGAGATGGTTAGAGATCTGTCACTGCCAACGCGCCGGAGAACTTCTGCCACTTTAGAATATCTTCGTCCTGCGGTGCCCGCTGGTCAGAATCCGATTTTCGCCTGGTGAGCCGCGGTCACCAAGACACCAAGCAGGCTGGACGTTTTTCACTTTCACCCAAGCAACCAAACAGGACATCAAATTCACCGCAGAGAAACACCCTGGCCATATCTGGCCATTCTATCCCACTGAGCCATTGAGGTTCCGGCTTCTTCACAATTTTCACTTTGCTGACCTTGTCCGGTGCTTTCTTACCTGGAGTGTCTCAGCATGCCGGACGCTCAAACAGAAAATCATGCACGCGTCTTTATCTACTGTCATAGCATGCGCTGCAGCTGCTACTACCCCTGCAACATATGCGAATTCCGGAAAAGTCAGCTCGGACGCATTTCTCCGGCCACTGAACGCACCGAGCAAGTGGGTCTCCTACAAACATCTTGGCACCTTCCTTTGGAAGAATTTGGAGACCCTTGGGCAAAGCCAGGATGACCTGTGACCCCACATCAAAGTGGCCGATCTCATCCATCCTTCGCACCTTTTGCCCAGCAGAAACAATGGCCCGAAAACTTTGCACGGACCACTCGCCAATACAAAGAAGATGCACTAGTCCAACGCCAGTTTGAAAATCAAAGATTGACATCGACTCCTTAGATGGATCATGATGGACCGTAATTGCTTCGGAAAAGACCAAAGCTGGTGTGTGCAAACGAAACGATACGAAACGGTGGCACGAAATTGAAATGTGCAGTTGGGCAACACGAGTATGAAACTGCAGTACATACCCATCATGACTCTTGCAATTATATAACTCTTTCTTGGATCTCTGCTGTTCACACTTGCTCTCCTAGTTCACTAGTTCAGGATCATCAACAATCCAACATTTTTGTGATGGTGTGGTCCCTGAAAACCATATCCCGAGGCGCCTCTATCTCTCTCTCTCTCTCTTTCTCAAATTCTCTGAGCACACATATACTTTTGACATTCTTGTCTTCCCGATCAAACATGCATGTCCGTCTAAATCGGAGCAATTCCAAGTAGCACACACGATCTTTTCAAAACAATACACATGGAATTCCTTCAAGCCTCTGTGGCCCAAGTGTTCAATCCCCGCCAAGCCAAGCAGCCGCCCCAGGAAAGAGTTCGTCTTTCTCATACACTCTCATGCACTGGATGGTGCCATCCACCGGGCTGTGGACCCGGTGATAATCCTCACATCTTTTGGGTTCAGTGAATTTGTGGCGCGGCCAAACGTTTGCAAGTCAGACATCATGCGAAGCTTGTTGGGTTTTCCTTTGCTGTTTATCTTTACCCATGTGTTATTCAACTTCAATTGAGTAAAACCTACTAATTCGATGTACTGTAATTAGAATGACTGTACTGATCATCCTGCTCTTAAGATATCTTGAGCCTACAGCAATGGACGGTTTCTTTTCACCAAATGCAGCTCCAGGCACTGGCCACCGAAGCCGAAGCTGCAGCAGGCTGCAGCTGTCCGGGAGCAGCTTCAGCAGCGCGTCCACCGCGATCACAGAGACCTTCAGCGTGATCTCGCCACTCAGCACCTGCAGGCCCCAAGCGATTCCAGGAGCCAACAATGAGCTAATATGCCAATTCTAAGGGAACCTTTGGGCCAAACATTTTGGACCCAACCTAGAAAATAATCCCAGGTGGCATCCCCAGCAGAAAAGGTGGAAAGTGTGACAGCAACCAGTGAACATCTATCAAGTTTCAACCTTGGCGACCGTCGCAAGTTGATTTGACCGATTCCATCCCACTGAAACCTTATATTCATATTATATATAAATGTGTATGTATATTACACATATCATGCATCACATATATTATTTTATATAAAAAAATATATACATATATCCGGGCTGAGACTCTAAGCTATCCCTCTCGGGGAAGGGATGAAACTGATGGGAATAGTGAATAGATAGAAAACTCATAATCGTTGGCTTCTGCTGTTTGATGCTGCAAGTTCGGGGAATTTGGTGATTGGTGTGGGGCAATATTTGTCATTCAAGAGATCAAAGAAAACGCAGAAACAAGAAACGAAAATGACAGCCGAAATCTACTTGCTGGTCCCTTTAGTCACACATCCCATGCCTGTGGCCATAGTTTGCCCTGTACTGGTGCACAAACATCTGCCAGCCCCGCTTGTGCCAAGCACTTCTGATGCATTTTCACTGATAGCTTCCTCAAGAACCAGTCTTCATAGGAAGCGTAGTGCTCTGGAGTGAAAGCATCCAAACCAGGTTTATATTTGAAGCGCTTATTGATGCGCTGGGCAATCAAACTCCAGTCCTTGGTTCAACTCGCCAAATATCGTTTGCCAACAATCTTCGACGCGCGCAAATCACCAACTCACTGCGGGACTTCCCCCTGTTTACCACAATGAATTCATATCTCAGAACATATCAGGACAGTCTGCTTTGCTTCACATTCTTGTGCGAAATCCCGGTGTTGCGCCACGTGCATCCCAGCAACCACATCTGGCTCTGGATTTCCAGCAAGTCTTGCAGTGCGAGTTTCCTCGAAATTCGTGCAAACATATGTTTGCCCGGCGTTTGAAAATCAGAAGTTGCGCCAATGTTAGTGTAACCCCTTGAGAACCCCCTGGGCTGTTTAATTGGATGGGCGTCATTTTAGTGGCAAATGATCGCTTTTTGGGTTTTTTTGGTGTCTATAACCTCCCTAATTTATCCACGGGACTTGCTAGTTCAAATTTCAAACAGTTTACAGTATTTTGGGTTGATATTGCGAGGCAAAATATGATCATACATCTGCAGCAAACCCATTCTTCTCATTAATGTGATCTATTGAATCTATGGTGGACATTTCCAGTTGCATCATTGCCAAATTATCCGGAACAAAACTCCAGCCGCCTTTCATCATGCTCCAGTCATGTTGGCATCCCATGGCATCCGGTCCTGGAAGAGTTGCTCATACCAACTGATCTTGGCATGTCGCGCATCCATCTCCTTTCGTCGTTCGCTGATCCCTGCATCCTGGGCAATGGCCAGGTCAGGAGCGGATCCATTTGAAGATATTTGAAGATATTTGAAGGTCATGTCGCAGAAATGGAATCGGTATAGTAGCGTATAATAACACAAGACATAAGAAGACTCTATCGATATAGCTGTATCTATATGTATGTCTACATATATATGATACATTTTAAAACTGCATCTTACATACATGACATACAATATTGTAATTTTAATTCACTACACAATCAATTATGCGTTCTCATGCTGGAGGGTTTCCATCTGCGAACAATTTCAGATATTTCAGGAAGTTGCTTCAAAATCGAAACCTCTCTGCGTGCCTGGAGCGTGGCAATATTTCCCAGCTCATCTTGAAGTGCCAGAATCTCATCCGGCGACGGTTGGTGGTCATAGATGCGCTCCATAACTTCTTCGGCACCTGAGCTGGGACGTCGGCTCTCAGACAAGTTGACACCCTCCATCAGCATGTTGAAGGCCATCATCAGCACAGCCACCCCTCAAGATTCCATTCCCCACCTTCACCTTCACCTTCACCGTCATTGCCATCGTCACCGTCGTCACCATCATCATCATCATCGTCATTGTTCCAACAATACCTGCCTATGAACCCACTAAGCATCCTTTTCAGTGATCATAGCGATCATTCCACGGCACGCTCCGCCATCTCCTTCCAATTGATGGCCTGGCTTCGTCTCGTTGAATGTCTCCGTCCAGTGGCTGATGCCTCATTGGGCATCGCTCATAGAGATTAGGGGGCCTCCATTTTGGGACTCGCCGTGTCGCATGCTGCATACCATAAATGAATATACGGCTGCACATGTGTATATATATTTTTTACATATTGTGGCATGATGCGGCTAAATATATAATATTCAATAGCCTAGAACCCCATCACTAAGGGACTAAATATAACCGTTTGAATCTGTTTGAAATACGGAGATATGGAAGCAGCTAGCACAAGTTTGTCGTTACTGGGTCTTGGCTCTTGTTCCGCATGATTTACTTCAGCCTACAACATCAACCAAATCCAACGGCCGGAGAGAGTCACCAGCGCTTGCTGATACGTCAAAGAAGCTCAGCTAACTGGGCCTAATCAAAAGCCTCACCGGCTGTCAAGCAGCCAGCAAACAGCACGGCCAAATTTTGCTCCCATCGAATGACCCTCGTGGTTGGCGGGCACATGGTCGCGAGTGCCTTGCACTCGCAGCAGTTGTCACAGTTGTCGGTTGGTTGAGGCGAGAGTTTCACCATGTTTCACCAAAGGAGATAATATCCATGGGGAAGATCATCCTCGAAAAAAATCTCCAAAACCACTTTTTGGTGGTTCCTGTATGTTCCTGTCAGTTTTTGAGGGAGCCTGACAAGAGAAATCCTTCCCACCTCGGCGCCACTGAAAGGCACGGCTCTCCTTTCACACTCGCCGGCAGCATCCAGCCATAAGGCAAGCCAGTTGAGCTCAAGAGAGACCGGGCACCAAGGATCCCAAGATATGCCAAGGCATCTGAATCTCCAAGAAATTTACTTTGTTTTCCCTAAAATATCTGCAATGCTTCAAGATCCTGGGTTCTTGAATTCTAGTGAGCTACAGGGCTGGAAACATAAGCTTGGAGGAAAAGGATGGAAAAGGTAGATTCACCATGATTCACCTACCAACATGGACATGGCCAAAAAAAACGTGGGAATGTCATGGACTTTGTGAATGAGCACCTCTTACGCATCGTTTTCTTTGCTGCATCCACAGCTGATGTGGCAGAGCGCAGATCGGCGGCACAGCAAGGACCAAAGACTGCAGTGAGCACCAATTCGCTGCACCATTCTCCTGGGAGCTCCTGGGGCACCGCGCTACTGTCCCCTGGAGCCTTCTTTTTTGTTTGTCTTCTTGCTGCCGCCTTGCTCCCTAGGCAAGGTTGCGGCAAAGCCACGATTTCACCAACTCAGAAAAAATGAGACAACTCCAGCCCCAAACGTCATGGGCTTTGTGTCCGAAGGGTTGGGAATACCCAAACCCCAACAATCGATGTACAAGCAGCAGACTTCACTAGATTCGTAGATTTGGGAGGTCTCCCGCCTTGTTTTGGAACGTATTAATCTTGAACCTATGAAGAAGCCGGAACCAATTAGAACTCATTTCAGCTCTGTAGAAACATGTCACCATGCAACGCCTGTCTTGCCTTTACCTTTGCCCTTGCTGTTGTCCTTGCCACCACCTTTTCCTCCATACCTCAATGAACTTTCATGATGTCTCGTGACGTATGGCACAGCAAACTGCCGACCAAACATTACATAGAAAGCCGCAAGTGCCAAATTGTTGCCACATCAGGGGTAGCGACATTTCAGACCCAACTGCTTTCCCCAAAGAAGCATTGGGAGTTCATACGAGTACCAATAGAAACTTGATTTGGCCCTCTCTCTCAGCTCAACACTTTTCCAGGAGCTTCTGCCTGGCATTTCCGCATGCTTGGAGCTGTGGCACAGCAACCCAAATCAGTCAAACTCGATTAAACTGTTTCTCCATGTTTCTCCTGCATTCCAATCTCTCAATGTCAACCAGCTCCTTCGCTTCCAATTGTGTGCAGCCCGGCTTCCCATGGCACTGGCGCTCTGTGAATTTGAGGTGCCGATATCTGAAAATCAGAAGGCCGTAGGGGGCAGAGTAGTATGCAGTGTACGCCCTTGTTCGACTGCAAGAAAGTAGGATTGGAAGCTCTGAAGGTCCGTCAAACGACGATGCAATACCCTGCTGCTTTTCAACAGAGCTTGAATTGAAATCAGCCAAACGTATCATGACATGGGGCCCCACATGACCCGAACATACCCGAACACCTAAAGCATGCAGAAGCTGGACCGTTCCAGTCACTCTTTCAAGTGGAAATTCCTTTCACTGAAACCCACGTCGAGCTCGATCTTGACCCTTTTTCTAGCATCTGCACCATCTCTCTGCGTTGCCTTGCGTCCAGGCGCATGGCAACATTTCTTAGGGATCCATTGTTGCCTTGCAATTTGGAGGTGGGCCATTTCTTAGGCACCCGAAACAACCATTGTCAAACATTGCAACAGGTGCGCTCCGAAAACCTAGCTACCTCAAACATGAATACATAAAAAGGACAGCTGAGCTGGAAATTATGAGGTCAGTCTGTTCAAGTCAAAATCGTCTGTAAAATTGCATCTGGGTACCTGTTGTAAATTCTGGCCCATGCCCATTTCTGGGCAAAACATCTCTATAGTCATTGCGCCCACTCGCCCCTAAGCCACGGTGGCGGGGTGCCACCGCAGGGCTGCTGCTTCGCAGGGTGGGCGCCCGTGCATCCCAGACCTGTGCCGGGGCCCTCCAGACTCCGCAACGCTGTGGTGTCCATCTTTCTAAGCGAATTTGTGTAGTTTGGGGAGCCCCAAACTTGCGGAATTCGTTAAGAATTCAGCAGAAACCCTCACAATATCTCACAATTCCCCATTGAAGCAATCTTGAAAACAGATATCCAGGGAACCATCAGGAACCCACAGCCATGTGATCAGGAATCATCCTTCACCTCAATGAGAATTTACGTATCTCCGGGGCCCACAGGCTCCAATCTGATCTTCGCAAATCTTCCCACCAGCGGTGCTGGAGTGAGGAGAGGCTGAACGAATTGCTCGGACATCATCAGTCACGCTCTTTGCGCATCGGCATGGACAAAACTGGCATTGACTGAATTATAGTGTGCTCGCAGGAGTCCCCAAATAGCCAATTCGATCCAGACAGTCAAACATGGTTTTCCTTGCTGCATGCAAAGTTGGGTTTGGGGACCCCAGCATCAGCTTGTGTTCTGCACACAGGATGCATGCGATAGGTTGTGGACACCCCGGTCAAAGAAGCGACACAGGTTCCACTGCCTCAAAACACGCAGTGTCTCCAGGTAGCAAATTGCAAATGACATTCATCAACCTGAAACGTTTGCCAATTTGAGGATGCTTTCCGCTACATATATTATGAATACAGTACCCAGCAGCATGTTTTAGTCCCATCTGCTCATCTTTGCTTGCGGCCAAAGAGACCAGTGCTCCTGCAGCAAAAGCAATTGCACTGAAAAAGATCACTTGCAATTTGGCGCACCTGAGTTGTTAAAGCAGCATCATTCGCGTGGCAGGGTTCCACTGACTTTCATCAACAAGTATTGATTAAGGGAGTTGATGACACAACTTCAACCATGGTCAATGATACAGTCAATGTTGGTGCCTTCCCCTTGATATTACAATTTTGACAGAGTTTAGAGGCCAAAGATATGCATGAACATGCATGAACAGAGGATAATTCGATCCGAGCTTTCTTCCAAAATTCCGGCCATGGCACCATCCCTCTGACAGCGATCTGTGCAAGGTGTGCCGTGGGGCCAGTCCCGACGATGGCGCGCGAGGAACACGAGGCTTCGGACGGGCCTCCCAACATCCTCACGAGGCAACACACAATGTCAACATCTGTCAGCCATCAAAGACCTGGCGGATTTCCCCCGCAGGATGTCTGCTGAAACAAGCCTTGGCGGACATCCGTTTTTTTTTTCTGAAGATGAACCATTTTCGTCATTTCCAAGGATATTAGAATAAATATATATATATAATTACTGTGTATATATATATATAATATTCTATTTTAATGATCAACTGATTCATTGTGTTTTTTTGAGATACTTTGGGGTGAAAGTAAACCATTTTCCTCCAGCTTTAGCTACAGCATGTTGCATAGATCTTTCCAAACCTTTCCAGTACATCCCAATGGTTTCCCCATGATTTCCCCTCCTTGTTGCCCCTGAGCCAGGCCCTTTGGCACCATGCCGCCCTTGGGCGCGGCCATCGCCAACGCCTCTGGGGCATCGGAGCAGAGAAAGGCGGGCAGCGCAGCGAGGGAAGGCACCTCCTCCTTCAGGTGCTGCTGCCAGCTGGAGGCCTGGAAGATCCGGCAGTTCATAGGTTGAAATTATTGGAACAAACATGAACAAACATAGTGTTTTTTAGATGGATATAGATGGATTTAGATGTGACATAGATGATCTCATGAAAGCATACAGTATGTTCAACCTATCGGATGCTGGGGCCTGAACTTCGACCATGGTAATTTCATCCTTTCCCATGGGAAAAAAATATCCGATCCCGCTTCTACTTGGACGACCACCTTGTGAACCTGGCAACTGACCCCACAACTGGGGCCCTTAAAATCAAACTCGAATCATAGCTGTGGGTCATTGTAGCTGATCTGCTGCTAAATGGGACAATCATCCAAGCAGGAAAGCCCGAGTCTGGGAGGGAGGGATGTTCAAATGTTCATCTCCAGTTTTCCTTTTTGCACTATTTTGTTCACACCATTTGAAACCAGCTCCCAGTGAGATCAGTTGGGTATGCAAAGGCCTAGGGATGATAGGCAATTCTGATATTTTGGGGGTTGCACTGTGTCCACATTGTACCTGCTGGGCCGGAGTTGCAAAGCCATCCAACACAGCCAGTGCTCCGGGGTTGTTGAATACCAAGAAGGGCGGCTAACATGCTGTTACATACTTGCTGGCCGCCATCCCGGGCCACCATTCGGCGTCCAAACTATTTTCAGTGTCGGATGATTGCAGCCACTGCTGATACAACTTTACCCTTCAACCGCATGAAGGTTGGGGGTGAGGTATTGAACCAATTTAGCGTGGGTACAATGGACCCAACATCCGTCATTTGCGCCTTGGGACCACATGGAATCAGCTTGGCTTGAGTCCGCTCAGGCAGTAAAGGTTGGATGCAATAGCGCCAGGTCATGCTAGTGCATGAGCCCAAGCGAATGATGAAAGCCTTCCGCACCGTCTCCTCAGCTGAAACCACAGCAGCACTGGACCCATTAAAACAGTCTAAAACACCTGAATGCCTAGTTCGACCTGCTCCAATTTTCGACCTCCAAAAAAGCACTAGCAACTCTTGGACATATTCTCCCAGCTGTTGAGCTGCTGGGTAGTTGGCATCCGTGATCTGGGAAATTTCGGCAGCCAGTTTCAAGCTGGACCACAGGCGGCTGGCCAGGTTCGGCACCCCGTGCCGGCCGTAGTCACCCATGTCCTAAGAGGATCTAAGAGGTGGAAATAGGTGGAACATGGTGGAACCAGTGGACCAAAATCGATTGAAGAGCAGTTGTCCAATGTTGTCCATGCATGTATGCATTGAGTCATTTGCTTACTTCTCTAATCTCCTCTACTTTGTTTGCTTGTTTGTGTCACTGTTTACGGCCGTCATATTGTTTTACGGTATCTTTACCTCTTTCTCCCATCTTAACAATTCATGATAGGTGGTCGAGGTCTGAAGCAAATGATGTGAATTAGGTGTCTGTAAATGAACAAAATGTATACTTTCCGGTAGGCCATCATAGAAGCTGGAAACCAATCTCCAATGATGCACCAAATGATGCACCAAGATCACCAAGGCAAGCATCAATGATCTGCAGCTGGCCACACACCAGCTCCTCACGCTCGAACATTGCCCGTCGAATGTGCTGGTGGGCCTCTTCCATGCGCAGCAGCGTGTCGATCCTGGGGCTGCCCGCGTCTCCGGGGTGGCACTGTGACACCCCCCAGAACGCCGACTTTGAGGGATGCAAAGGATTACTTGCCTGCATCAAGTTCAAATTTCTCATACTTGACTTGTGTTGATGACTATTGGATATTGAATATTGATGAATATTGAACATTTTCGATATACATGTGATTACATACTTGTGAATCAATAAACATATTATGCAGTATTTGGGCAGTATGCCGCATGCAAACCGTGTGCGACTTTGCGACTTCATCACCACCGCAAATGCCAAGCAACAGGACGATCTCTTTTCCAAACTCACGGACTAAACCTGGTACATCGGCAACACTGGTCCGAATCAACCGGATTGGCACTCCATGTCCTCAGATATCACTGGACAATGATGACAATGCAGAAAGGAAGTGGAAAATAATTTAGAAGTTGGAAATCCACCATAGTAAGATATCACAATCCATATTATTGCAGGAAATTCCCGTGAAAGTCTTCCAGGATCTTTCGGCTTCCATGCTAGCTGCATTTAGCTGCTAGCTGCTGCTGGAGGCTACATGCTTGGTGATCTCGATGGCCCCTCCCACCTGATCCACTGAGGTCCTGTCTGTCTTGGCAAAGGTCCACGTCCGTTTCGAAACGTCTCCTGGGCACTTTGTGGGATTTCGTGGGGAGTGATTTTTTGAGGTGTAAGATGGTGTATGATTTGGTTTTCTTAGCTTTCTAAGGTTCTTGCTTGAAAGGAACTTGATGTACTGTGATGATGATCAGTGGACATCCCCAGAACTTGTCAAGACGATGCACCGGAATCATAGCACCTCTTGCCACTTTGCTAGACCACAAGTTGTATGGACCATACGGATACGTACGGTGCAAACAACGTGCAGATTCTGAGCAACATTGCCGACTATATAGAAGCACATGATCAGACAGAAGCTGTCCTGATTTTCAGGCAACACCCCTATGGAGTCAGTTTTTGTCTGCATTTGTACTGGGAATGTCTGTGAAGCAAGGTGCATCTGGATGCTTCGCTGCGTGCGTTGTTGGCCGAGCTCTTTTCTCCAGCTGCTGATTTTCTCCTGAGAAGCGTGCGAAAGGAGGTGTGCCATTCGCACAGGAACCTGCTTTTTACGTATCTTCAATGTTATCTTCACGAGCCTTTGCCAGTTCAGAACAAGTTCTGATACAGCGTACAAAGGGTAACATGAGTTCATGAGTCACAGGGTCTCTCCAATTGACTATTGCATATTAAGATTAGTTACCCCAGTTTCAGTGGGGAAAACAACGTCTATACTCTATACATATTCAAGATATCCCAGCCAGCCATGTTGAACTACTGAAGGTTGAGCCACAAAACATCATACATCATCATAAATCTTCGTCCTCGATCTTTACCATTCTTATCATTGATTTTTTTAATGTATCTTTTCGATGTTAATCATGTTTCTTTATTTTCCAACATTGTCATACATGGTACGGAGATCACTTTGGGCTTAAATTTCCATCACTTTGGTCGTAAATCATCCTGTGACCAATGATGATAACTTTGGTCAACAATTACCATCACTTTGGTCATAAATCAGATTTTCGTATCGAACGCGCGCCCGTCATACATTATCACAATATCATATCATATCCAACAGTCAAGGGTCATCCACTCCAAAGGAGTGGCGCCAGTCTAGCATGGCCCGGAACATGGCTTCCGCCTTCCGCAAATCACCTCAAGAACTCAGATGTGAGCGGCCAACCCATGTGAACATTGGAACATTGGCTTCTAAGCTTTCTTTCATACAGATTTTGAATTCCTGAGGCAGATGGACAAGTGAGACACCATAGTGGGGAATTTGTTTGCAATTTTTGTGAAGGCCCCTGAGAATATTACCGATGCAAAAGGGGACAAGCAGACCGAATGGCTGTGGAGACGGTGGCAACAGCACCAAATGGACAGCCACCGGTGTAGTTTCCGGTCTTCTCTGGTCGTGTTAATCTTTAGTAGTAGACGAGTCAGGTGTGGAGGGGCAAAAACTTTCCTATAAATCAGGACAAGACTTGATAAATGTCCCTGTTCTTCCCCTTTTTTAGTGGTTCGTCTTCGCCATTTAGCCACCACACCAGCCACAAGAGTTCTGATGAGCCACCTGTCCGGGCCCGGAGGAAGCGTAGCAGAGTCTGGGGTTGCCGGGACAGCTTCTGTTCTTCGCAAGCCTGAAGTTTACCAAGATGGGCCCTACAGTCGGAATCATAGCTGGCCTGGCTAGCTAATTGGGGGAAAGTAGGGATTGATTTGATTAGGAAAACATGAGCACTTGCCATGATACATTTAGGTAGGCGGTCTGATCATCAGGAATCGGCGCTGGTCCTGTTTTCGGTAACCCTTAGAATGTGTTTGATATTCTGTGTTTTGCTCTCTTCGGTTTTGGGGGTTGGGGGCAATGTTTCTGTCATAAGTTGTCGTTGGTTCTCACCCACACAAGTTATTCACTCAAATGCTATATTTTCTCGTGGATTTATCACTTCAATACAGATACCTCTCCCAAAATTTCCCAATTGTCCACCTCTTTCACGTAGATATAATCTGTCAAGAGATAATTCTTGGGTGCTTTTTTCAAATCGGATCCAACCATACCTGTGCTGCGACTCTCCACGCCTCCCCACCATGAAATCCATGAATAATGTTTGCAAGCTAAAAAGCGTTTCCAGTCCTGCCACACTGCCCTTCCACCGGAGCAGTATACAGGCTATACGGGCAATCTCCAAGTAGCAGGGTGCTCATCGCAGTCGCAAAGGCGACCGCGAAGCTGTAGAAGTTTGGAGAATTCAGCAGAGTCCAGGGACTTTTGAACAATCCTCGGCTGCGGAGTCGTGGGCCCTGGGCCCCAAGAAGGAAATGCAATACCATGCAATACGCAGCATGTGCAGTGTGATGTGAACGATCTGATTTGGTGCTGGGTCTTCTTGCGGCTCAGCTGCTGCCATTCCAAGGCTTCCTCTCCTTCACTCACCTGCTCTTAGAAGTGAGCCAGTGTTGGGTTCCAATTTGGATGCGGCTACTCCACCCGAAATTTCACATGTTCCAGCAAAAGAAGTGAAGTAACCACTTCAAGTATGTCAAATATGTTCAGCCTCATCTTCCCCAGTCGTTTGGAGGTTACTGTCCAACTCCAGGGACATCTTCCAGCTGAGGCCCCAACCAGCGCCGTCAAAGTTGCATCCAAGCTGCCTGGCGCCTCAGCTCACACGATTTGACCAAGAACCGTGGCCAACCATGGCAATCGCATCCACCAAAATCATCAGTAATAGATAGAAATGATTTGAAATTTTCGAAATCTAGCTGGATTTGGATGGATGTGACTGGATTTGAAGATTCAAAAAAAAACAACAGGCAGGACATGAACCGCGCTAAATACAAAATGCACTCGACAGAAGGGGAAGGGGAGGAGGTAGGTGTTTTGTCAAATTGAACACACATGGAGGGCTGCCGTAGCTGAAACTAGCAGGGATGTCAGCAACAACGCTGGCACAGTGGTTTTGCAACTGATGGTGGAAACAAACGGACACAACATGAAACAATGTCAAGTCAAGTAACCAACGGGCGGGTGTTCTGAAAAAATCATGTTGTCAATCAGACCCCTCCGGCGTCCACGTTCCACTTCACGACTACCCTGTCTGGTGACATTCAAAAATCAACCTCATGTTTAGCGATACAGCCACGTAAAGGTGAAACCCTCTTGGGTTCACATCCCTATGTTCATATCGCATCTTCTATACCATTTGTCGCTACTAATCCCAAGATCATGCCGGAAAGTATACGTTTCTTAGCGAACATCCTCTGGTGTTTGAATGTGTTTCCGTTCAAAATCCATGATTTTCCTTGATTTCCTCTGCTGCTGCTTCAAATCCCCATTTCTTTCGGTCACCTCGTCACAGGCATAGCAACATCGAAGCCACGACATCGCGGGCCTGGCTTCATGGGATGGTGACTTGGAATACCTCCTTAACATGCTTTGGATGGTTCACCGGCCCTAAAAAAGGTTCCATATGGTTCCATGTTCGAACCAACACCGTACAAAACAGGGGTCAAGTGACTAAGTAGTAAGTAGTTTCCAGGTACATACACCGATTAACCCCAAGAATTATGCAAGTGTGGGAGGGGAGAAATTGCATCCTTCCCCGTCAATACACCCGGAAAATCAGGAGACAATGGTACCCAAATCCAACGATCGACTGTGAGCTCAAACCTGAAAGTGAAAGCATTAGAATCTATTGAATCTACCTTCGTGTCACGCTTTGAATCGTCTTGTATCTACGTGAAAAGTGGCACTGTACAAATGGCACTAAGCTTTGTATCGTTTAGTCTAGAGTCTAGAGTCTATATCAACGTCCCCTTTGATGTGCTTGCAGAGGTCCATGCTTGTACACTGGTATCTACTAGATTCTACTAGTATACCTGGTTATGGGCCGAGGCTAAGTTGACGGCCTCAGGCTTGCCCTCAACCTACTGACATTGGTCTTTTCGTTTATTGTCTATCTAATTTGAGGGGGTATGAGGGGGTAAAAGCTTGAAAGATCCGCGCCTCGGGTATGGAGGAAGCCCAAGCTACAAGCCGAAAAGTGCGGCAGCCAAGCCTTTACGCTCTTCAAACATGGTGTGGCGTGGCTTGGTTCGACCTAGCAAATGATGAAAAATGAGGATTCAATCGAACGTCAAACTTGAATTCAAGCAGCAAAATGAACAAACATAAACAAACCATGTTCAAAATTGGAAGTTTCAATGACGCAAGTCAGCGGTTGGGTGGCGTATATATTTTTAACAAAACGCAAGGTGACATGTCATAACATTTCATAGGGGCTCCAAGCAGGCCACGCCTATCACACAGTTTCAATCCACTTCCAGCTGCGCAGAAGTCTTTTTGTCGCTCGGTTAACACACCAAGGCACATGGTGGTGGGATTGGCCGACGGGGCCGCTACCAGACCTTGCCACGTGGCCTGGCCGCCTGGTTCATTGCGTTTTGTTTTGAAGACTAACATCATGCCTTAATAAACAATTCACCGCTGGTTTATTCGAACCATTTTCCCTGGTTGATTCATACCATCTTCTATATCTTCTATTTTAGAATTTTAGACGTATCTTGATCATCACCGCTGCGTCTGGGAACATTTGGGACCCCCGATGGACAGCGTGAATCAGCCAGGGCTTGCTCTATCATGGGATTGACCTTGAAAAGGGTTGGAACCTCGAGCCAAAAAAATAAAAGTAGATAGGCCGCCGTCACTACCCAAACATGCGTGAAACCCCTCAGCCCAAGTTCCGCCTTTAGCGGATGTGAAGTGAGGGTGCTAGAAGATCCACAGAGATGCAAGCAACTCTGGAGGCAAAGGCTCCACTTGGCCACCTCGTAGGCCAAGCGCCTGCCCTTCCCTAAGAAACGCTAAGGCCCTGAAGTGCTACGTGGCATCATGGATCGCAAGGCCCCATGGCCATCCATGGCCATTGCTGTGACAGCGCCATGTCACTGTTCCAGTGGGATTGGCATCTCTTCAGGTGGCCGCGGCCCGGATTTTCCAATGACCTGCGCGTTCTGTGGACTCCCGGCCTCGCGGAGAGGTTGAACATGGTTTTGAAGCTATAGGATGCTATAGGTAGAGTGGACAGGAAGTATCCAGAAGCATGCCTTGTGATCAAAAATGCTGAGACGCTGAGAAAGAAACCTAATTGCAGCAACCCTGCTGTTCTTTTCTTCTTGACATTCACAACTTCGCAAGTCGCAAAAAACGACTGCTGAGATCTGCTGAGCAACTGCCAGCCTGCCTGATGTTTCAGGCTGCTCAGCCGTCCGTTGGCTGCCTTGCCCATCATCACAGAGAAGGCCACGTGACCGGCCTGGGCGCGCCAGGCTTATCCCCACTCAGCCTGGCCATATCTGAGCCCCCAAACGGTCGCAGGAAATCTATTGATATCTTGCGCCTGTTGGCTGGATGCTGGTAATTATGGTAATTTAATGTAGTTTATCCCATCAGTGTTTAAAGGAAATCATGAATCTCAGGGTGTGAGGCCGTTTCTGCCAGATCTTGGCATGTTGGTCCACTTCTGTTCGATGTGAATAGCACTCGTGTTCGCAAGGGCCCCCCAACCACAGCACAAAGCACCACCACTAAGGTCATCCATCCAATTGGCACAATAACCTGAGTTCTAACAGGCCCTGGACGATGGAACCGAGTGCAGCTGAAACAAACAATTTCGATTGGTTGGTGGGGATTGGCACTCAGCACAGCGATGAAATTCTTTTATCAGTCAGTTCAAGCATGTTCAAGCTATTTCAACCCTCCAAATCACGATTTGACATCTCTCATCTACTTGGCTCTGCACCAGGTTGGCCACATTGTTGTCTAAACCTGCCCACAGATTCTTCTCTAGTGTCATGTCACAACCAGGCTATCCCATCAGCCGGCCGCATCAATCCAAAAATCAGCTTTTCACAGAAAACACTTGAGAAGGGGAACACGAAAGGTAGGTAATCAAGAAGGGGAAAAAAAAATGGAGGGCGGCCAAACGAAAAAATACTGATGAGGAAACCCCAAACAGCAGCATTGCAGGTGCAGAAAGGCGCCTCCATGCAAAAGTGTCTAGGTACAAAAGCCTCTTTGCGCAAAAAATGATAAAAATTCTGTGTGTAAAAGTCGGCCTGTGTAAGTGTAACACTTTCCCTGTCTAAAAGCATCTGGGTGCAAAAGAAGCCGCGTGTAANAATGATAAAAATTCTGTGTGTAAAAGTCGGCCTGTGTAAGTGTAACACTTTCCCTGTCTAAAAGCATCTGGGTGCAAAAGAAGCCGCGTGTAAAAAAAAAGGGTCTCAGTGCAAAAGGGTCTCTGGTGTAAAAACTCCACGTGTTTTCAAGATGCTGTGTACACAGTGGTTTTGGGCGCGTGCGTCAAAGCTTCTCTGCAAAAAAGTCGCGGTGTGTAAGGGCGTCTGTGTGTAAGAGCCTGTCTGCGCAAAAGCCTCTCTGTATAAAAGCTTCTGTGGGTAAAAGCGGGACATTCATTTCCGCCGACACGCATTTGCGACGACGCTGCAAAGGCCTCTTTGCGTAAAAATTCTGTGCGTAAAAGCTATGGCGTGTAAAAGCCTCTCTGTGTAAAAGCTGGCTGTGTAAAAAAAAAACGTGCTGTGTGCAAAAGCCGCTGTGTGTAAGGTTCTGTGCGTAAAGGCTTCTTTGCGTAAATGCTTCTGTGTAAAAACTGCTCTGGGTAAAGCTTCTGCGCTCAAGAGTTTCAGCGTGTAAAAGTTTCTTGGTGTAGTCTGTGTGTACAAATTTCTCTGTGTCGACGTGTTTCTGTGTAAAAATGGTTTTGTNGTCTGTGTGTAGCGGCGTCTGAGCACTGCGCTATGCAAAGACATTTTTGTGAAGCATCCGTGCGTAGAAGCGTCTCTGTGTAAAAAAATCTTTGTGTGAAAGCCTCTGTCTGTAATGGCGCCTGTGTGTGTAAAAGCTTCTCTGTGCACAAACCTCTCTGTGTAAAAGTATCTGTGTCTAAAAACTGCTCCGTGTAAAGGCTTCTGTGCATAACGTCGTCTGTTTGTAAAAGTGTATCTGTGTAAAATGCGTCACCACACAAACATCTCCAAAAAATAAAGGGAAAAAAGAGTGTCAAATATTTGCTGTGGCCACTGTTGTTGATGACGGCGGTGACGCGCGCAGGGCCCCAAAAACCGTCATCTTGGTGGTGTTTTGCNCTGGTAGCAAAAACCACGGTATTTACAGTGTTTTGTGGACAGCACCTAGCAAAAACACTGGTATTTACGCAGTTTTCACCACGTTGCAAGAAGTAGTTCTTCCATGCGGAATGCACAAAAACACTGTAAATTTACAGTGTTGTGGGTTTGGTTTTAAGGTTCGGAGGGTTCACCGGGGTGGGGGGGGGGGAGGGGGGGGGTCCTAAAATGAACAGCAACCTCCTGAATAATCAGGCAACGGGGCTGGCCACCTCCCCTTTACTTCGTAAAGTAAAACTCAAGATAGCCCCGCTGGAGCTACCTTTCGTGATATGATTTAAAATTGTATGACCACAGTCATCCATAGTCCATGACAATGGACTTACAACTCCAACTGCGATGATGAGTGGCTAGGGCCACAAAAGTTTGGAATGTTGAAGCCTAATTGGAACTGTCCAGGAGTACCTGTGCATACCTGTGCAAATGTCGAGCAGCACTTTTTGGCGCGACGACTCATTTCGTTAGTCCAAGCTCTTCTTGTTTGGTGCGGTGGATGGCCAGCTGTCGGGGTAAGTTTTCGTGGAAGGCTTCATGGCCTTTACTCCAGTCATACGAAACGGCATATGCAAAGAGTTCACCTGAGGTATTGAACTTTCCAGTGGTCAGGGAGCTTGTGCTAACCTCGAACTTCTTTAGGAGTTTCCTTTGCGCCTTCTCCCAATAAATAAAGCTACCATCACTACCCACGGAGGCTAACGTGTTGATCATCTTGGGATGGAAATCCAAGAAATTCACAGCACTGGCGCAGCTCGGGGTCTGGTGGCACTTGAAGGTGAAAGTGTGGCTTTGGTCCTCAAAACTCTTAACTGAGCACCTGCCTTCAATGCCGCCCAGCGCAAATCCTTTCTTGTCAGGGAAGCAGGAGATGGATCTCGTTTGCATCTTTAGGCCACTGAACATGGAGGCTGTGGGCGCCAGTTCTGTCTTCAGACCTTCATCTAGTTTGAAAGTGAGCACTTGCCGGTCAGCAACCCCTACCACCATGAGTGGATACTTCACATCCATAGCAAAGACCCTTTCCGGCAGCTGCACCGTGACCACAGGTTTCGGCTGCTGAGGGCTCCAAAAGCACACGGTCTTGTCCCAACTGCCAGACACCACCATGTTCAACTCATCAACGGTTGAAACGAATTTTACTGGTTTGGCATGCTGTCCCAGCACCGTGCTTTGCTGTGCCTGAAGGTCACGCACTGTAACCTGGTTATCACAGCCGCCAGTGATGAGACGCGAGCCATCGCGGCTGAAGCCACAGGATAGCACAGGGGCGCTCAAGGAGTAGCTGGTTCTGGCAAGGACTTCAGAGCCACTGACCTCCCAAATGTAGACAGATTTGTCCCAGGAAGCTGCAGCAATCACATCCTGCACAGGCGACCATGCGAGGCTATTGATGCTATCGCCAGGAGTCTCTTTTGCCAAAAAGTCGCCGCTACTGCTCAGGTACTTTGCGGAGACACCTTCAGCCATTTGTTCTGACTTGTCCCCATGGCACTGGTTTTGCGGCACAAGAAACAGAAGAGCCCATGCTTTGCGGAATCCAAAATCAATGAGATTCAATAAGTGTTGACACTACAGTGCAGTCTTCATAAGCGTCTAGAAACTAAATGACACTAGAAGGTGTACCACAACACGTCCATGACTACCCAACAAACCCACCACTGCCCGGATCTGCTCAGCACCTGCGGAGGCCGTTGAGCTCTCTTTGGCAAGGCATTGCCTGCCAGATTTCACGGCGCTGCAAGTCAACCTGAAATTCACTTTGTGAAACTCACCTTCTACCTGAAGCTAGCCGCTAGCTAGGGCAGCTAGGCGCTTTGGAGGTTGCCAATGATTCTCAATGAGATCACCACTTTCGTCGATATGTGACCAGACCTGCATGGCTTGAACGGGTGCAAAGTGCACGCGCCGCGTGGCCTGCAGGGACACAAATATGTGGGTCACTGACGGTCACTCCGCCAATGTGAGAAATTTATGCATCTACCATCCCAAACCCTGTCAGCATCCCACCTAAACGTGGTTAAACCAGAACCTTGAATGCTTGAAGGAAGTACTAAAGAGAATTTGATGGATACTCCTGAACTGCCAATGCCCGCCAGTCGTGCCGTCCTTTTTCAGCATCCGGCCAAATCTGGGAAAAGCTAGGGCAGCTGTAGTAGCTGGGTCCACTGTCCCACACGGCCAAGAAGGGGTTTGTCTTGCAGACAGTCTTGCAAAGAGTGACCATCTTTATCATCATTGTTGCAAGATCAAACCGAAGCCGGACAAATTTATCGCATTCAGTCTATTTGCAATCTTTCGCATGTTGAAAAACTGCCGGAGGCGGCTGAAGGTCTTTGCTTGGTGACAATTGAACATATTGAACACTTCACTGTGGATTCAACCAGCTTTGCATATCTTCAGCCCCTGCCGAAATCACCTAAATCTACCAGCCTTGATGGGGGCGACTCAGTCCTCTGGCTCAACGAACTGCAGTCCGTTCATACCTTGGACTGCTGAAGGAGCGAGGCACCCCAGGAGTGAAAGCAGCTTTCAAAGCGCCAAACGGAAATGGGTCGTTTAAACCCTGTACCCTGGTTTCAGCACCAAAATCGTTGCTTGTTCTGGACGTTCATCCCATGATCTCAATGGTCCAAGAGCTATTGACCCATCCCAACAGCTAAATTGTTGCTTCAACACACTGCAACAACGGAGTTGTTGCAGATCCTGAGCTGAGGCATTTAAAATCTTCTAAATCAAGGTGCTGGTCCCCACGACGGCCTTGTTCTTGATGGATTTCTTAGCGAGGCCACTGACACGTGTCCAGGCGGTGCCATCAGGAAACGAGAGGGTCTTGCCATCGAACTTGGCAACCTGGGAATTTCCATTTTGTCAAGTGATCATGTCTGAATCATGTCTGGCAACTTGAGAAATTCCGTTGGAAATGCTGATGCAAATGCTGCTCCAAGGGACAACTTTGCCGCCGCCTCTGTCAGCAAAGTCAATGGTGACTTGATCGCCCGAAACGGAGCCTGCCACGACAACTGAGGCTGCTGCACTGCTGGGTTGTTGGGAATATCGCACTGAGTGATCTTGAATGACACACGAAAAGGGCAATTGATGCTGTCAAGATTGTGAGGTCCCAAAGGGGCTGAATCTGGATTTGCCTTGTGAACGAAGAAAGGACTGTTTTCTGTTCTCTGGAAAGCGGTTTCTGCGTGAAGCTACATGGAGTACCCTCAGTCTCCGCGCCTTTCAAAACATATTTCACTTCTTGCTTTCCTTTGCAAGACCTTCCTCGGTCAGGATCCTGCAAAGCCGCAAGTCATGTCAATCTATGTCAATCTGCAACAAAATCCAAGCAATTCGCGACACGAAAACAAACGCAGGACATTTTGCGAACTGTCTTTCAGTCCTTCATGTTGACTTGTACTTCGCCATCGTTTAGAGTGATAATTCTCCTTTTGCATCCAGGATATTCTGGATCCTTAGCCCAAGGAGCCCATCAGTCGGACAGTCACAAGTTTGCCACCACTTGCCACCACTTTCTTTCGCAGCAGAAACCATGCGCAAAAATGCGCAAAAACCAAGTGTCATCGTAGTTGCCGGACAGGTCTTTAGCGAAAGCAGCATCTGGAACGCTGCCTCAATGAAGCGCATCCGAAAAAGGCTGATGTGTTTGTGTTGTGTCGCTGCAGATTTCGTTGGGGACAAGCAACTCAAGACAGGTGCCACAGCAAGCAAAGATAGGACCTCCCGACGGCCGGCGCCTGTGCCAAAGGTACCGGCAGAAGCGCTACATGAACAGATCACAGCCCTGCCAAACCTGTCTTGAAGATTGGCTAAATCTCATGCCTAAGTAAATCATCCTTACGAAAAGAAAAAAGGGCCAGACCGAACCAACATACTAGCAACAAAACACAAAGAATCAACAGTTGGGCCTCGATTTTGAACAGCACCAAGCTGCAGAAAGCTGGTTGCAAACCTGGATTGCATCTGACAGAGGCACCACCCCATAATCCATGTGCTACTTTGTGCAAAGTCTCACTGGTTACGGCAGCTTTTTTGGGGGGGCAAGCATGGAAGCCCTCGGGAGGAGCATTGCTAAGGCACTGTTCTCATTCCGACAAGATTATTGACAAAGCACAGTGGCTTAACCTATAAACTAAATCATGGTGTGTCGCAAATCAACTGAACGGAAAGAATGGAACTCTTTTGTGGCCTTGCAAAGTTACGCAGAAATATTTCTACCTCTTTGTTGTTAAACAGTTTATATGTGAATCCTCCAGATCTTCTACTTGCTGGTCCAGTTCCCTTTGTTACTACTCAAGTCACCTTGTCAATGAAAGGCTGCCGAGAGACCCAAGAACTGCCAGCAATGCCACGAGGGCTCCTATAATTACGCCGCTTTGGGTAACCGATACTGCAACTTGGCGGAAATCACAAGACCCACAGGAAAGTATGAGTCTCGCAGTGGTTCCAGACACCATCAACAAATATCACAAAGTGATGTTTCTCCATGTGAACCCACGGTTGAAGCAGCTCCTGATCCTCTGCTTGCGCGACGCAGCATAGCAACAGCAAGATGTCACAAGTTTGATTCCAAAACACTTTAAAGGCGAACCCTGAGATGGATCGGTGCAGTCTATTTGATGCTTCTGTGGCTGGTCAGATTTGACAACTGCTTGGAGCTGTGCAGGGAGGTGTTTATACACCATGGTGCATGCCATCCACGTGATTTGACCTTGAGCTAAAGGCTTGGAAAGAAATGTTTCAAGCATCAGGAGAACGAAGACAAACAAGCGACGCTTCAAAGCTGTCAAGGGAAAGTAGTTTTTCTGGTTCTTTCGGCAAATACATCCAACATCAGCAGCGAGGAACCGTCATGAACTGAGTTGATTTGCACTTGAAATCTAAATCCATTTCCTGGCTCTCACGATACTAAGCTAAATAGATGAGACGCTGCCTTTTCCACTGATTTCAATCAACGGTTCTACATAGCTTGAAGCTCGGAAGGCAATGTGCCAGCTGCTGGGATCAGAAGCTAGCATCATCAGCATCGACATCCACGTACTCGCCACCAAAGTGGTGAAAGAGGCCTTGCAATTGGAACATGCCACATTCTATCCTCACCCACGGTCGCCAACCGGTCGCCCACCGCCCAGCCAAACTGCTGAAAGTGAGATAAATCTCAGGACGTCTCTGCAGCTGAGAGTTGTAGCTATGTTCCATCGCGTTCCACCGGGAATGTGCTGCTCCTGCCATCGGACTGTGATTGCCTCACAGACTTCATGGAGATGTCAAAACCGGAATCTGGTGCGTCTGATTTCACCCCAAGTCATCATCACAAATGCTGGAACTCCCTCTTTGTCCCGGAAGGATCTTCTGAATCTTCTTGGCTCCCAAAGCAAACTTTTTCTTTCCAGTTGGCTCAGGTAGTTCATGATTGAATAGAGTGTCCTTGCCAGACTGCAGCTTTCACAGGATGTCCACTCAAAAATGGTTCTGGGAAGGGACCCAAACAGCATTATTATACGGCTTCTACAAATTGATGAAAAAGTGGATTCTTAGAATATGGAAGGCGTACGTAAGCCCAATACATCCAAAGAGTTTAGAATCAAACTTTCGAAGGGTCTGACAGGAACATCTCCTCCTAAAGATTTCCACAATGATGAGTTTCTTATCCAAGAGTTCCTCCTGCATCTCGTTGTCAAGACCTTCTAAAGAGAAACTCCTGGAACACCGCATTCCTTTGTCAAGATCTACTGATGAAAACCATCCCAAGAGTTCTCTTTCCAGACTATAAGAGTCCTGGCCTGAACATCTTCGCATGGATACCCTGATCAAGATCTCCCGTTCAAGTTCGTCCTGCCCTCTGCGCTGCTCTGAGTTGGCAGTCAACTGCTCACAGGAGGTTTGGAATTCACCACTTCATACAAGCTTCAAACACGACACAGAATGCAAATGCATTGAGGGACTGGATATCTTGAACTTGACGGCAAGAAACCCTGTGTGTACTGCACTCCGGGTAGCTGGTGTCTGTTATTTTAGTCCAGTTTCCAGAAAGACCCGCTGCAAAGCAGAGCCGAACAACTTTTGCCTCGCCAAGTCCAATCAAACCAAGCCGTTCTTTTTCCCTTGAAATCCATTGAAATCCCGCCAAGAATCATGGTGGCATTGGCGCCCGAGGGCATCCATCAAAATGTCCAACGCTTTCCGCAGCGCATCGCCGGCATCGCCGCTGGATGCGCCGCTTCGAAAAGCGCCACTTTGACCCAGCTCCTCCAGGACCAAAGCAGCCGCTTCGACGGTGCTGATGCGACCCTCTTGAGATTGACGACGCCAATGGAATTTGGACTGACCTGATCAATGTGCAGCTAGAAACAAAAGGATACAAAAGGTTGAAAAAAATGATTTGAAAAATGAAGGTCGCTAAGTTTCCTGAAAATAGAACAAGTAGTCCAGAAGTCCTATTTGTTTCAAGCCATGGAGGTGTCCTGAACTCCGGGCCTGCTGGGAAGACCACCACATGCTGCATAGCTTCGAAGTGTTTGTGCATCCGCTGCGCTTGGTTCCAAGTGCCGTCAATCAGAACTGCCACAGGAACAATCTCAGCAACTTGGTCTCCTTGGGCAGTCTGACTTTCTCCAGTCCGTTGGAAAAGTGTTGCGAGCGGCACAGCATCTTCTGATGGGTACACCACGAAGCAATGATTGCGGCTATCTTGGATCAGCTCTTTTAGTAGCTGGTCATCTTCTGCAACACCATGAACCAAGATGTCAGTTTTGTCAGGCATCAGGAGCTTCAACAGCTTTCCAGTGTTTGATGCTCGTCTCCTCTCCTGAGTCATGATCGGCCCTCGAACACCGAAGAACCCTACAGCATTCAAACAAAATTTGAAGAGACACCATCAGCATTTTCGACCCTGCCTTGTGATGCATCCAGACCACAAATCTCATGTTCCACCGATTCAACTCGTCTTGAGACTTGTTGCGGATCGTCTCAATCGACTCACAAATGCAGTACTGCTTCTGCATCATGCATTTCTCGCATTTGCCTTCCTTAGATGATTGAACCAGCAAAACAGGCGGATCTTGGTAAGAGCGAACATGACCGTTGAAATGGAGCAAATATGGTATTATAGTATGTATCATTCTGGTTCAACTCGTTTCATTCTCTTCCAAAAGGGCTCGGGGCTCATCTCATTTTTGGTCTGGTCGGGTCAAGTCGGCAACCCAACAGCGAGTGTCGAACAACAAAAACTGTCGGGCAACTTTTTGGTATGTGCGCCAGCTTTGCATGAGCAAGTATTCTGAAAGTATGGTACTCCGTGGCTCTCGGAAGCAAAAGAAAGTCGAAGAGAAATCGCATATGCATGAGCTCTGCTGGTCGGCCATATTTAATAGTAGCTTCTTGTGATAACGGAGCTTGGTGTCATATCAACTCGCATTGTACAAATACGCTGATTGTTGTGTTCGAGAATTGCACAAACTCGACTGAAGAGTGGAAAGGAGATTTGACTGTCTTTCCAGTAGGCCTAGCTTGACGGTGGGGTTTGGACCCAAAAAAACTGCTCTTCAAATCTGTATGAAATGATTATGACGGTTATGAGTTATGAGTCAAAACCCTGGTACCCTAGCTACCCCAAAATTGCTGGTTAATAGATGGTGATTCCCGCAGTCATATTTCATAGGTAACTTGACCCATTCCCAAATCCCAAAACCATGCTTTAGTGGGGAATTTAAACACCTCTTTGGAACCATTTAGAGGCTGTTGAATATTCAGGGGGGAATGCGATTATAAAAATAAAATCCCAAACCAAAAAAAAATGATCAAAATGTACATGGATTATAACATCATAATCATATCATATTAACAATTATTTGTTCAATGAAGATAGATAAATCATGAGAAATGAGATCAGGCTCTGCCCTCATCTCCTCTTCCACCGCTTTGGCTCGCATCGTCGCCAGTGCTTTGGCCCGGTCTTCGGGGGGCAACGCCAGGAGCTGCGTCAAGGTCTCGTTGTGCCGTTTCGCAGCGCTGAGGTGATGAAAACGCCGCAAGGCCGCGGCGTCCTGAAGGTGGTGATGGTAATGGTAAACCCAACAAAAACATGGGGGTTTTACCAGTAAACATGGGGATTCCACGCGAAAACATGGGATTAAAACCAACAAATGGGATGATATCATGATCTCTTAAGTCCAATTTTGGTTCAGTCCAAAGGAAGGAGTCCAAGGTGTGTTTGCCCACTTCAGCCATGATGATCCAAGTTTGCATGCGTTTTAGATTATGTTTGCAATGTTTGCAATTTGTGCACGATAATAAGGCCTGATATAGGCCTGATTAAGGACTTGAGCTTAATGGGGGGTTGGAGGAGGGGAGCTTGGGCTCTGTGAATTTTAGCAGCAAAAAATTGAAATCTAAGGCACAACTCTGGGCATTCAGCCAATAAATATGGACATTTAATAGTTGACCAACCAATCTGGAGATTGAAGGCCGAATAAAGGAACTTAATGGCTTTTTCACAGCAAAATAGCTGCTGGCACCACTTCAGTGCCAGAAAGTTGACGAGAGGCCTATTTGAATGAGGGTTTCTTCAATGTTGAGAGGATGTTAAACGGACAAAAGGCGGATTTTCCACCTTAGCACCCTATGTTTCCAAGAAATTATGAACTGTTGATGGTTTTTGCTGGCTAAAATCCAATTGAAATGGTTGTTTTGCAGTCCTCCAAAAACTGCGGCGGCTCTGGCTCTGGCGTGCGACGCTGTCGACGCCAGCGCGCCATCTCTAGGCATCCGAACGGAGGAAAATTTGAAGTGTCCAACTGGGTTACTGGGTTGTTTTGTTTGAACTCCCTACCGTCCCTCTCTCCAGTAGTTCAAGGTTGGCTGTATCTCTGCATCTCTGATGTGTGAGTTTGTTTACATGCACCGATGGAGAGTGTCCAAGTGTTTCTGGCTTCTGAATCTTGCAGAAAGGGGTAGCAGCGCTTGAGTAAGTAGTCGAACAGAATCCGCTTGAGCCTTTGTTTCCTCCAACAGCTCCAGAAAACTGAGAGGCCACACCAAAATACATCAAATATATCCAAATCGGCCATCGCCCTCCCAACCCCATATAACCGCTCCCTAGGCCACCTGCAAGGACCACACCCACAAAGCTGTTTCGAAGGCCAGCGGAAAGCCTGGTGCTGGGCCAGGGCAGTTCTGAAGCTGTCCAACAGCAAGCTGCGCAAAGAGACACTTTTTTCGCCTTAAGTCCGACCAAGCCCCAAACAACCGCTACTAAATCCATGCTTCCATTCAACATAACCGGTCCCTCCATGCCTGAAGTGAGAACGACTTCTGGCGGATTGGATCAAGTGAGCATGAAATCCCTTGGTTCAGTTCCAGTGGCAGAGCTGGACCCCAGAATGGATGGTTTTGATAAGTTTGATATACCAAGAATAGCAAAGTTGTGGATCCATTGGTACCATAAGTTTGACCATTCCAAGCTCCAGGCGTTAAAAGCGCAGCTGGAGATGTACGGCTGCAACATTCCAAGCAAAATTGAAGTAGATCCTGACTCGAAGTAGCCTATGGTCACTGGATTGGTTTAAGAGAAAATTTACAGGAAACCATGGATTTTCCCATCAAATATAGAGGTTTCCTGTAAATTTTCCCTTAAACCAATCCAGTGAGCCTATGGCCTATGTTCGTCCTCAAAGATGCAAACCAATGTGGACGACTCTTTGCTTCAGCTGAAGTATTCTGGAGACTGTCCAGGTGTGCTTGCATTCTGGTCAAAGTTGAGTTTGCTGTTGATACCCTCAACCTGTTTCAGCTGGACCAAAAAAGGTACGAATATCGAGAAGCAGCCACCATAATGCCACAGCAGCTTTGGCTTTCATTTACCATTCATTTACCCAAGCTCTAGTGTATTCAGCTTCAACAAACGCGCAGGATGCTGAACTGTCGGTCGTAGATGAGGACATTGCCCAGCATTTTCCTCCCTGCTGTGGCTTGACGCCAATGGCAAGCGCACTCTGCCCCGGGGGTTTTGCAGAGTCCGCCTGTCGCCCCCCAGAAAATACAAGAGCGCACAACTTCGAAGCTGCTCATGAAACAGTGTCACTGTGTCCAAATGAGCCTGAGCATTGTCCCACTGTCGAGGACTTTCAAGCGTAAACACCTTTACACATGACAAATACTTAACACTGCACTAAACCCAACATTCCATGCTCAGAGGCTCAGACTGTTCTGTTGAACAGTGTGGACTCACGGAAATTACATTGAACTTACGCCCTCAGACGGGAGTCCTCAGGATGCTTGACCTTCAGAGGAGGTGGAAGTGAGTCTTCACCCAGCGCAGACACCAGGTGATGGTCCTGTTCATATCTCTAGATATCTCCATACCCTTTTCACATTGACCCAACTAGCAAATGGCCAGAACTTCTGCATTGGTTTGCCTGAAAATGGACCAAAAAAAAACAAAAGCTGATGATTGATCATCATTTTCGCCATAAGAATTGCCAGTTTGGGGTATTCCCCACTTTGGACAATCGCACATCGTCATTGCTGGCCTCAACTGGCATCTTGAAGCCCAGTCATAGCCTCAGTTGCAACCACTGTCTCCAATCAGATTTATCTCAAGATCGGACTTCCCAACTCAAGTAGAGACTGGAAACAATATCAAATGCACGGGTTTTTCCACTCAATTTTCGCTTCATCTATATAGTATCATTCTGGGGCAGGGGTTTCCAATGGCAAGATACTGCTTGGCAATTCCAACAGCTGTCGGTCTGGGCTTTCCAATGCCTGCCCTGCTCTGATCGTCCTGCAACGGTGGCTATGCAGAATGGCCAGGGAAATATCTTTGGACCAATTGCTGCGAAACCATTCATTCTGCTATGGGTCAAGACTGGGTACCCCCTGAATTGGTGTGTTCATGTTGATTAAATCCCATATTTCTTGGTTAAACGCTTCAACCCCTAATTTTTGTCGGCTACATAAAATTCAAAATTCCATGTTTGTTCGTCAAATCCGCGTATTGGGTGATGAAACCCCCATCTTGTTGGTATGGTGAACTTGACAGAATGTCCAATCCATCTGTGGTCCGCTGTGCCGGACCGCTCTGAATCCCTGCCTGCACTTGGACGCGCGGCCGCGGTGGCGGCGTGAAGGCCTCATAAGGCCCAGGGAAACTTGCAGAAATGGCACCTCTAAGGGGTTCTCCTTCAATAAACCACCCAATTTTGGATGCGAAATAGACTGAGGTCTGCCATAAGGCAACCTAATCAACCAAGATGTGGTCCGTTTCTTGTGACTTGGAGCGTTTTTGGGTGTTTTTAAGCAGAAATCTGCTCTGGGATCCAGGCCGGCAGCTGCGGTTTTCGGCTGTCAGGCGTCTCAGATTCTTGGACCTTGCAACCAATTCCACTTCCGAAACGACCAAAAGAATTGCTTCGTGTTCAAAATCATGCAGTGTTCAAAACCTGATGCCCCCAACGGATCGCAAGGGGCTCAAAGGTAGTCTCGCCTGCGTCCAAAGACAAGCCAGGTAAATCAGGCTCTGGAACCATTAGAACCTGTGAAACCATCTACTATACCTCAGGCTGAGTTGTCAAGCTTCAGGTGCACAGCCCTGAAAGGTCTTCTGTAGAAAAGCTGAGAGACCTTCCCAGAGAGATGACGATATGCGCCTGTGCTTCAGCTTCCCATGACCAAACGAAAAGAGCCTGGGATCAGGGTTAGACCTACAGCTTTGAACTCCAAGGAATCAGACGTGGAAATTGGGCTTCTGGCCGTATCAGAGCTTGCCAATAGGCTGTCATTCATCGGGTTGAACAGCAACGAGGCGATAGGAGCCTTGAAGGCGGAAGCACCCTCTTTTTCGGATGTCAATACCATCTGATCTCTACATCAGTCAGTTGGAATTTGCATTTTCACACACTCTGAGTTTCTGCATGACCATTTGGGTGTGTCTGAAAATGAGGCATTCCCCAGAGTGGCCATTTCAATAGGGCAAATTCTGGTTAAAGTATCTTTTAGTAACCCACTTCCGGAAAAAAAAAAACACATGTGGGAAAAACACCTTTCTGACTGAAATGGTTGCCTTCTCGCCCAGTCAGATCAGGCGCCAACTGAAGGGCCCTCCAGTCGAAGTGGATGGATGTTGGGAGGGCTAATGCACCTCAGAATGGCCGTGCCCATCAAATCCATTGGCTGGAAATGTGGATCAAGTTTGAGGTCAACATGTGGCTTCACAAACCATAGAAGATCAGCTCAGTTTGCTGAGCAACTGATGCTTGTTCTTTGTTGAGCTTTCAAGGTTCAAACTTCTAGTGAAGCCGAGGTGATGACGGAAAGGGAAAGACTTCGATGGCATCAGTGGCAACAGCAATCAACTGCCTGAAATTCACAGCCAAAGAGGTTGGATCAATACTTCTGGGACTATTTGGGGGATGAACATCCATCACTGCAAAGACATGATGATTTGGACTGCTTGGTGCCCAGATTGCCCCCGGTCAGCCACTGACGTCACTATGTCCCCACCATCCGCTGCCTCCCAGAAATCTCGTGAACCCTCGGTAGTTTCTTGTCCACCTGGTAAAAGTATGGGCGGCTGTTTGGAAAACCTACAGTAACTGCCAATTGTACACAATGGGATAGTGGCGGGAAGTGAGACATGTTTAAATGGCTTCCCAACCAAAAGTGTACAGTAGTCGTCGATGCTTGTGTGCCAAGACTTAGGTGTTGGTGTCAAATTCACTCTTGAACATGTCTTGAACTTTTGGACTAGAGGAAGAAGAAAAGAACAAGCTGCCAAGCTGCGCCCTTTCTGGTTCACAGTTCACAATGCTAAAAGTTTGCCCGCCCCCCACTGTCCTTGCATCCTTGCAGCTGCCATCCCACAGGTAATGTCCAAGGATGGAAGGGCACTTCCCTCACCTCAGTTTTGCTGACCACTCGAAGGTTTCGCAAAGATCCAAAATCACCAGGTTTGTATCCGTAAATCCTGCGGCCAACGTGGACGTGAACAATCCGATGGATCTGTGGTGTCTCATCATTTTATGCACCATGTAAACTCAAACATAAATGATGCACAAATGCATAAATGATACATAAATGCATAAATGATACATGAATTACGTACATAAAGAAGTAAGTGAATAAATGAATCAATAGACAAAGAGATAAATAGATAGAAAGATAAAACTACATAAAACATCCCTAATCATGGCCCCCATCAATGGGATACCCAGGCACCAATGTCATGGTGGGCAGCCGACGGGCCATGGGCACATCGAAGGCTAACTCCTGAGGCCCCCCGCCGGCCCCGGTCATACTGGGTATATCGCTATGTGTAATCTGAATATTATGGCTATATAATGGGAACACCACCAGTAGGATAGTAATGGAATATCAATCTGATATTAATGGGATGTTTTTCTGGGATAATAAAAATAATGGGATCTAACTTAGATCCCATTATTATACCAGAAAAACATCCCATTAGATTGTCGGGATTATATGATACTGGGAATTCATCATGGGATTAATGGGGCCCTTGGCCATGCCATGGCAATTCAAACATAATAGGTCTACAAATCCCCAATGGATTGATGACCCGCAATAACTGGGTACATCATCCAACTTTTGACTCCACCTGGCGCTCGAGTAGCCTATCTCCATGCTACCATGGCTCATATAACTGACTTAAGGCCGCTTGAATCAACTACCACTGTGCTTGTGGCCTTGGCTGTCTATACATTCTACCGTGCTACATCCTCAAGCCTGGTGCAGCAGCGCCCCCGTCCTTCCCAGACAGGTCCACACTGATGAGATAGTTGCAAGGCAAAGTGTCCTTGGAACTTCGTCAATCTGATTGCTGCTGGTTTCCCTGTTCGCAAACTGTTCAACCTGTACTTCTGAATGTCGTCATGCAAGTCATGTGGATTTCCAGAATTGGAGCACCGTCCAACATGGCCAATGATTAACCAATGCACAACCAGGGCTACCCCATTTTCACAGAACCCCATCCCATCTTCGCAGCCATGTTTCCGCAAAACAAATGTCCACGATGGGAGCCTCATGGCCACGCAAGGTTGCGACCTTACTCACCACCTCCTCGCCCGTGTGCATCCCAGTGTAGACCGAGCTCCGACAGCAAGGCTCCTGGACTCCACAATGGTTTCATCATTTCGCTATTTTCGGAAATAAATTGAAATAAAACAACAAAAACCACTGGAGGCAAGAACTCAAAGAAGACTTGCAATGTCTCGATTTTGATTCTTGTGACTGAAGACCTTCAAACGTCCTCATTCATGTGAGTCCACTTGTTGATTTCGATTTATCTGAAAATCGGGGATACTCCCAACTTCTGTCCAATTTAAATCGGGAAACTGGCGATGCGATTACCCATGGGATGGAAGCGTTTCTTCATGTTTCGACCCTTTTTTGTTTGGGAACCATCCAACTTGACGCTCCTTGAAACGGAATGTATGGATGCACCCATCATCTGTGCCAACCGCCAGCCACAGGGGATGCTTCCCGGACATATCTACTGAGGAGAACTTGGCGCAGGTCAACTTGGCTTTGCTGCCAGACAGAGTCCTAGCAGTTACCGCTGGAGGGGTTGATGTGCATAACAGTTAGCACAGGGGCAACAATCCACACCTAACTGGGGTAAACATCATACAATCAGTTATGACCTAGAAACAAACTTACAACTTCTTACAACCATGATTCTTAATGTCCTCAACCACTTTCCAACTTGGCCGCACTTCCAATAGCTCCTTATGTCCTCTCGCTTAGCAGCTAGCTCTATCATTGACTGGCAAGATAAGTCGCAAGCTGATCACACATAGTCAACATACCATATGCATGTTGACCGGGGTACCCCGGGTTCACCTTGAGAAACAGCCCAGTCCTTCTGAGGACATATTGGTAGGAGTTTTCGCTCATGATGGACAAAGTGGAATCGCTGCCTCAGCTCCAGCGACAAATGTGGCAATTGGGGCGTGGCTATGGCTCTGGAGGCTCTAAATTTGTCACCCCAAAGTTCGAAAAAACGTCCAATAACTTTCAATAGCTTTCATGTCGCAACTAGTTGGAACCCTGCCGGATTTGGATCTGCCAAGTCGCATCCCACAGCGAGCCATGCTGAGCTCTCCTCATTGGCTGCACCAGAGATGGCGAGGCAAGTGACTCCCTGGCTGGAGCCAAGGAAGCTTCGCTGTTCCAACTGCGTCATGTCCTGCTTCCATGAATGGAACAGAAGTAAAATAAGGATCAAAATCTGAGAGAGGATCAAATTCAGATTTATTGTACCAACATGCCTTGATGCAGTCGAAACAACAAACCAATCACTCCGTAAAGCTCAGAAAACAGAATCAATGTGATTCAATGTGATTCAATGCAAACGGACTCTAAGGATTCCCATTCCCCCAGAAAAAAGAAAGACAGCATAAGAGCACGACGTCATGACTTTCGGGTCCTAAAATAAACAAAGCCTGCTCAACAGGTTGAAAGTCGGAGAAAAAGGGTCCTTGACATCATAGCAACGCACTAAGCCATCGAGTGCGGCGGTGTAGATTCGTGGCTCTACTGGATGGTTTGCCACTGAAGTTAACGCAGCAGATGGTTGTGATACCAGGGGCTTGCATGTTGCACGCGGTAGACCATTGCTCAGGTCCTTATGCGGATGTTCAAAATCCAGACTGCAAGGTAACGCTTAATCATTCCCATGTCAGATTTGAAGATGATATTGTGGATGGAAGAAACCCTGCACCAGTTGGTAGATGGTGTATCCCGTCAGTGTTTACAGTGTTTCATAGTTACCAATAGTTACCAACTGGTGTAGGATTTCTTCCATCCACTGTTAGGTCGCAGAATGGTCCAACTGTTTCACTCTTTTGGCCTGATCCAAATAATGATGCAACTCTGCAGCCAAGTAGCCAAGTAGATCAAATGCGTCTTTGAGGACAAGAGCAGGTGCCTATCTTTCCACGCACCTTGCGCAGCGTACAACAAGTCGATGCCCAAATGGAGCGCAATCTGTATCCCCTTGATAGCAGCCCTCAGCCAGAAACTGCATACCTGAATCAGAGTCTCTATGTGTCTCCATATATCATCAAAGCACCTATAGATCCAACGATGCTGCCTTTGTTCTAGGGCCTATACGTGGCTGTTCTGAGTTGTGAACAGTCAACACTTCAGAATCCCCCGTGCCTGACACCAGCTGTGTTCGAAAGCGAGGACCTGGCCACCCTGCAACGCTGGAAAGCTCCACATCTGTGGTCTTTCCGCCATGCAGGAAGTGGCACATGCCGTTGCCATGAACCTTGGAGGCGACATTGGCAGGGCTACTAGCCATGTGCAGTTGATGTGCTCCATGATGACAGAGCCCAAAGGTCCTAAACATATGGATCACTGATCACTTGCAGCTGAGAAACTACCGCCAGACTCTCCCGCAGTGGCAACAAGCAGGCCACAGGAGAGGGCTGAGGTTCCATTTTGCGAACTGCTCGACTCCCGTGGAAGAAAAACACTTCACCTCGTGCAAAAGGGTCAAGAGAAGATCATGAGACAAACATCATGTCGCAGCAAGGGCAACTGCAATGCAAGGTCTCTCAAGAATCTATTAAGGTGTGTAACCTTAAGAGCACATCCAGTCAAGTCACCATTGTTTCCTCCAGCCACCAGGCGGTCTCGTGCCACCCAAACGGCACAAAGAATCATCTTGGGCACCCCGTCAGATCCAAAGGCTCCGCGCCGTCCCTCGATGGCTTGGGACAGGCGCCCGGAGCGCGGGCTGCGCCAAAACTTGATGTGCTGCACCCCGTAGGTCGCGAAGAGCATGGGCAGGTCGCTACTGCCCGGAGCTGCGGCGATGCCACTGATGGCACCTCCCTTGTATGCAGAGCTTATTGCCTAACCAGCGAAGAAACCTGGAACCTGGGGGAGAATCCGCTAGACTAGACACACTTCGAATTTTTAACATCTTGGGAACGGAACTTCCGTAAAAAAATGGATGTCGCACTTGGCAGGGTGCACCTTTCAGACCTTCAGGATCTGAGGAGACAAGAATCATAGCTGTTGGTGCAAACCAGTGGAGCCAAGGGGCCAAGGGCACTCCTTCTTTCCTTCCAATCCGAAAACAGCCTTCTCGCGCCGCCGGCCACAAGGCCATGGTTCGATCGCGGTCGGAACCGATGGACACCAGGACTTCACCATCTTGGACAAAACCAACAGCTTCCTTGGCTGCGGCTGCCATGTTTGGTACCAAAGAGTGGTTCCAGCAAAGTCTTAGGATGTGGAATTGAAGATTTGAGGTTGCATGTTCAAAATCGCAAAAATTGAAGAGTTTGAAGTCAGATCCATATGAGTCCCCATGACATAGCAACATCAACAAACACACAAGTACTAGAAAGCACCTTAAAATTTAGCATTCAAGCAAGGGACAACATTCGCCTGGTCAGGTGGCGAAAGCTTGTGAAAACGGAAAACGAAACGCACTTCTGAAAACACAGATGAAATATGATGAAATCCAACCAGAAAATAGATAAACAAAAAGTGGAACCCCTGCGCCTGGTGGAAGGAAAAGCAGGCGCAAATCTCCAAGGATTCTGAATCCCAAAGCAAGACTTCTGCCCACTTGGCGCCGGATCGCAGCACTTGCCCCGATGCTCCCAGGGCTTGTTGCTCCGAATGGGTGATGCAAGTCACAGTCGCACTGTGTCCCTGCACAAACCTGTCACTGCCGGCGCAGCACAGCTGTTGGTTTCTTTTGTGAAAGGTATCCACATCCAAAGCTTATCCAAAATTCCACATCCAAAGCTTATCCAAATCCTAAACATCTGTTTTCCGGACTGTTCCGATAGGGATGTTACCGGACTTTCCAGGTCTTTCGAGCTTTGCATTCGCACTGAACAGCAACTGCCAGGTGGACCCTGGAGACCTCTGTTTCTTGGACTCCACATCCATTTCCACAATGAGCTTCCCAGCAGCAAAGGCGCATCGTTTCTCAGACACGAAAACCAAAGCTTTTGGGTGGAAGCCATTCACCTCAACTGGCAACTGACTTCGCCGCAACTATTGCTATTCCAAACAACCTGCACATCACAAGAAACAATTCCAAGTAAAGCCTGCTCTTGCAAATAATTGTGTACATGAAGAAGTACTTCCAGGTGGAGAGCTCCTTATCGACAAAAATTGAGCATCTGACACAACTCAACAACGATCGCGGATCGCGCCCTGGGTCTTTGCTCGCCTCCATGATCGAAGTCTGTCTTTACGCTCGAAATGGTTTTCAAGTTTCATACGATGTGATGGTTTGGGATCTGGTACTACGTGGTCTTTGGATCAGCTACTGTGTGGTCTTATGGGTTTGTTTGTCTATGGGTTTGTCATGGTTTGCAGTCCAAAAGCTAGCGCTTTTTGACCTCCTGAGTTCCATCAGTTCATTTGCGCTCTGATCTAATTAAGCTGAAGCCAAACAACGAGGTTCAAGTTCCTGGGTCAGCCTATGGACCCCTCTCTGTTGTGAGCATGTAGTTCCAAAACACTTTCCACTGCCTAGCCTAACATTAACACCCAAAGACTTTTTTTGCATAGCAAATATGAGAGAAGTGTATGCAAATGCAAAATTGTAGGAGGCTCTCGAGGCCTTGAAGTAGCAATTCCGATTAGCGGCTGTCATTTTCATCACCGCAGTCGCGCTTTTACACGATTGCAGTCTTTGTCGGTGGTGTCTTGGACCTGCAAAACACGTCCACGGATGGGCGGAAGGAGAAACCTTCAAACGTCCGCAAACCCAAGAGGAGCTTGTGGCATGAAATCAACCCTTGGCCTCTGAAAGGAAGACTTTTTTAGTGTAAGGAGCCCATTGTGCGAAATGTGACTTCATAGTTAACTGCGCCAACGTCAAAGTGCCCTCAGAATTTGACAAGATTGTTTGAAGCATAAAGGAAGTGACCCATAGTAACTATCCAACTATCAATTGCTTACTATCTATGATAATGATAATGATAACTATCAAAGTGATAGCATCTAACTATCAAAGTAACTAAATCCACTGCAACCATCTATCAACTGCTATCCATAGCACCAGGCAGGTGCTGAATTCCACACCATCTGAGATCCCACCGCCTGCCCGGAAGTCGACTGGGGGAAGAGGAAGATGCCTCCCGGCAGAGATCAGTTCCCAGCTCAGAATTGGCCAAGGATGGCGACGGTATATTTCTTGATACATCTTGATACATTGGTATTCCACATTTCAAGATCCTTCACCGGGTAATCTCCTCCAAGGTATTGGAGTTTCTTCGACAAGACTGGACAGAGCTTGGGCAAGCTGGGGAACGGTCGTCATTGTCAAGCATACGGCCGTGGCCCATGGCCCACCCCAAGGCGGCACCTGTTTAGGAACAGCCTCAGGCCTCACCAATCGTCGGGTAGGGGACTCCTGGGCCGGAGCCACCACTGGGACTGGAACTGCAAGGAGGAACATGGTGTTGAACTCCAGTAGTACATCAAAGATCAAATTTCAGAATCTATGTCATATCAGTCTATATCATATCCAATCAGCCAATGATTTGCATCAGCCAAAGGTCTAAGATTTCTTCAACTGAGCCATGAAAATATTCCTATCCCATCCCATGGACTACTATTACGATTTAAATAGCTATTTCATGAATTACTACTAAATCATAGTCCCCAATAAACCAGTTTGTATAACCCCGAATATCAACCACATCATTTATCAGTTATGTTTCAATAGATGTCATGTCTTTGATAGTTAAAATCTCATTAAAATCCCATAAATGCCCTCCCCAAAATTGACACAGACCCTGCCAAATAAAGGGCTGAAAGACTATGTTCCACAAAGATGTGGTCATTTTCAAGGTCCAACTGTTGGTTGGGGGAGTGATATCCATATAAATTAACTACCACATGATTACCATTGAAATGGATATCATGAAATAACCAGTTAGTAGTTAGTACTTAGTAGTTAGTTAATTGATACTTAGTTGATAACGATAGTGAGAAGCATTTCTGAACCCTCATGGTTTTGTCACTACCCAGATGGGCTGCGTCCCCAACGGACACCTTCGCAGTCGCGCCCCGCAACGGCGCGTTTCGACGTTGCGCACGGAGGATGCTGAGGACCGAGAGCAAGCAACGACGTCGTGCCTCAGGGAAATGACCAACCACCAATGGTAGATGTAAAATATGTATGGGTTGTGTTAAATGAATGGGTTACTGTATATCATATTAGATGTGCTACATATACATACATATGTATGTATCTGATATGAATATTATTGATTATTATTGAACATCTCTATATCTGATATCGAATAAATGGGTTTGTCTAGATGCTAAATCTCCAGTATTCCTTGTACTGAATATGAATGGGGGCCCTCACCATCCCCAGATATGGGTTTGCAGTGTGACTGCAGTGTGTGGGTTTGCAATGGTCCCATAGACATTCATTCATCCCCATCCGGGGCTTAAGTCCTTTGAGAAATGCTCCTTGGTTTTCAGCACTGGGAAAAAGGATGAACAGATATGAACCGGTTCAATAGGTTCAAAGTATTTCAAAGTCACCAAAACTCGGCCGCAACGATCTTCCAATCCCTGGGGCCCTGCAATCCCTGGATCTTCCTTAAGTCTTGTCTTCACAGAGTCGCTCTTTCCAGCAGCCAGGCCATGTAGAAAGCTCTGGGTGCCAGGTTGGCACGACGGTCCAAGACCTTCCAATGTTCTTCCGTTGTCAACATTTGCCCTTCAGCTACCCATAGCCCAGACTTACCCGGGTCATTCTGGTCATTTAACGCTCATCTCCAATGACTGAGAAATCTCATTTGCCCTGAAGGTCAGAAGCCTCTGAAACCTCTGTGACACCCCAAGAAAGACGCACCCAGCAGTCCCCTTTAGTCCCCTTCAGGCCTGAGCTGCTAGGGCTTGGCTGCAGACCAGACCGGCCATGATCCCACATCCCTGGCATGGCTGTGGCATCCCCTTCATTTCAGCCCGTCCCAAAAGTCCCCAAGTGGGCTGAATTTGATAAGCCTTCCAAAGGTATCCAAAGGTGTCCAAAGGTCCCAAAGCAAACCATAGCGAAGCCATCTTATCATGTTCTAACTCCACACGGGATCATTAAAGCAAACCCATCCAGCCTCGGAGCGAGGTGTGCTGGGCCGCGGTGCGATAGCGGAATCACCACGCACCAGGCTGAAGCGGCAGAGAAAATCAGATTTCGCAAACCAAAGTGTTCACAACCTTCTGAGTCACACAACTGTCCAGAAAATATGTTGTTTTCCCAGGGCTGAAACGAAAGGATGCGTACAAACAGTGAAAGGAATTGAAGCAGCTTGCCGCTTGTTGAGGATTAAATGTCCTACGTGGAACGTTATATGGCCCTCTTACTTTGGTCACTGATCTCTTTCTACGACAGCTGTCCCTTGTATAGATAAAACAAGTCCATCTCAGCCTTCTCTGTGCACCAGGCCTTGGTCTCCGCATAGCCCTGCCATTGTCAGAAGTCGCAGTAGTCGAATCCAATCGCACAGAAATATCGGGAAATGTGATAGCAACATCTTGTGACAATGTGAATATCAAATCTGCATCCTGGCAAACGTCTGACCACAGCACCTTGCAACACCACTCAAAAAGCAAAGTGGCAGCAAGGAGGGCCTTTGTAGCTGGCGGAATGCTACTCGCACCTCGTGTGGTAAACCCTGTGCCATACACCGCCAAATTCGGACTTATACAAAATGACCCATTTCTCGGAAGTTTGGGGAGCGTTTGTGGTCTTACTTGGGCTTACCATATTATTGGGAATCCTATGACATCCCCACAATGAGGAATAAAACAATTTATGATTCGGGTTTACCGCATTTGTAAACACTATGGATTCACCCACAGTATGCATAGGTTCTGCATCCGCATCATTCTGAATTCATATCTGGTAACCTGGTAAATGAATGTAAACGATAGGTTGCGTCCCCATCATTCAAAATTATTGATACCAGTAACCTGGAGTATATCCCCATCTGGCTGTGTCTGAAAATGTTAAACAATTGATTTAAGCACCGCGTTCCCCGAACTCAATAGGCATAAAGTGGTGTGAAATCCTCCATTTGTAGGTCCACTCCTATTACCCATAGATGTTGGTACTACTTGCCTCAAATCCGATTCAATCCCCATAAAATCCCCATTCCGTGCTGGCAAATCCCCGCAGAAAACACAGCTAGGGCGGCTGGGGCACCTCCCTCAGGGCGACCCTCTCGAGTAGGGCGACACCACCCCGGAGGGAAGCCTGCAGGATCAACTGATGAAACAGTTGATATGTAGAAATGTAATATATATATATATATACATATACATATACATATACATATACATATACATATTCATATACATATACATATACATATACATATACATATACATATATACAGAGAGAGAGAGAGAGCGAGAGTGAGAGGGAGAGGGAGAGAGAGAGAGAGAGAGAAAGAGAGAGAGAGAAAAAAAAGAAAAAGTGGAGAGAGGTTGAGAGAGGTTGAGAGAGGTGGGAGATAGGATGGATGGATAGATAGATGGATGAACAATAATTTTTGTTAGGCCTGGTTGATTCCTTAGGGGCTCCAGCACGAAAAATGATCATCTCTTGCCAAAATCATACCAATTGAACAGCCCAAAGGGTTGTTGATCCGCGGCATTGGGCATGATGGTCCTGCCTATCTCACCAGCCATCGAGTCATCTTCCAATCTGAACATCTGTCACAATTCTACTCATCTTTCCAATATTCAAATCTTCTACAAGACTCCTCATCTACTTCAAAATCATGTTGGCTTTGCAAATCTTTGAAAATCCAAGTCACCCGAGTCACTCGGAGACGCTCATGGCTGCAAGGACTGCCTGGCACGTATCGATCGCATTGATGCACACGGGAGATCACGGGAGTATATTTGGTCTACCGCCTCTGGGCGTGTATGAGCATATATATAAATACATATATTATGTAGCTTCCTAATTGCAGTTGGACGTGTTGCAATCTTGGCAGGACTTGATGGATAGAACTAAACAACCGCGAAAATTGCCAAACATCATGTGCTTTCAATCTTGTGGGCAACCATTTTTCAGCTTGGATGTGGGTTGTATGTGCAAAATCTTGTTTCGCTCTGGGATCATTCTCATGGCCGCCCGAGCACCGATTTCGCAGCACAGATGGCCTATTTGCCCGGCATCAAGCGCATCCTCCGAGAGAGGCGAGTTCCCATGTCGGGTCTGCCAGTGACATGAACACATCCACAGAAATTGCCAGGGCCCGAGCACGCACTGCACGATAAAAGTGAAGCAATACATGATCCTTGGTGCAGCCAGCATGTCTCAAATCCACAGAAATCACATCTGTTGAACACACATGAGAAGGAACGCTGAGCCTGAATAAACACAGCTAAAAATTGTGAATACATCAAATCTTGTCCATCACGGCTTCTTTTTGCTGCCCATTGATCTCCTGGCTTCAGTGCTTCAGGGCAAGGGGCTTCAGTGGCTTCATCGCGCGGCAGTAATCTCAACATCCTCTGACGGAAGCTGGTCACCTGGAACGGTCCAAAATCCGTCGAGCCATGTCGAGCCATGTCGAGCCCAGCCAACAGCCGACAGCACAGCACACCCATTGAGGCCTCGGGAGTGGAAGCTCGACCCAGCCAAGACCATCCTAGCTGCAGACGGTGTGGATGTTGGAGTGTTTACAATGTGTTCCTATGTGATGATTGACATATATCACATGTGACATGCCGATTGATGCAGGACTAAGATGGATTCGCCGCAATCCCAAACCTATAGTTGAGGGTCCCCTGCAAATTCCCTGATTGCCGGAATAGAAAAAAGAGAGAGAGAGAGAGAGAGAATCGAAATAACAAATATTGCAAGATCCAAGCAGCAGTATCACAGATTTTACAGCTGCCGACCAGGAAAGGGCCCGGCCGGAGTAGCTCTTGGCACACCAACATGTCTGACTTGCATGTCACAAAACTATAATCATGCAAGGCACCCAAGCAAAGAATAAAAATTCAATAATTGTCAAATGTATATGCGGCAGCAAATTCTGTTTTCAGAGGCAAGAATGCCTCGAAGTCTTCGGCTCATGACCCTTCTGACAGCCCAACCCTAGCGGCGCCGCATGTATCCCACGCGCCTGAAGAAGTTGCCTACACGTCCAGGCATCAGACCCACAGCGGGGTTGCAAAACCCTCGTCATGGTTTCTGAATTTACATTGCCTAAAAGATCAAGTGCAATGCGGTAAACCCAAAGATATAGCACCCATTTCTGGTGCTATTTGGGGATGGTTCGCTATTGACTTCACCACATAAGTTATTACCTCAGAAAGACTTAGCAGCTGGCCTCCTGGGGCGTTGCAAGACGCAGCGCAACAGCCTCCCAATGCTGTTCTTTCATGGACGATATTGGATGACTATATGCTGTGCTACAGATTGCCATGGGCTATAGATACATTCCTCAAAATCTTCAAATAGGGATGACCGAAAAAAATGGCAATTAGAAATGGGGGACCCCGTGGTTTTGGGGTCCCCCATTTTAGGAAACCTCCGATATTTACAACGAAATTGCAACATGCAGTGGTCCCGATTGAGCCACTTGCGTTCTAAATTCAGAATTCAAGCCAGCTCTCCCAACATTTCTTGTTGTTGCTTCAGCGAACCTCTGGCTGCCGCTCTTGCTCTGGCTCATCCATGAACTCATCCTGGAGATGTTTGCAAGTGCTAGTCTCATCTGGACCTTTGTCCTGGTTTTTTTTCGAGGGGATCAACCACGGTTCTTGTTTCGAGACACAAGAACAGAAACATACACATCCAAAAGTTTCGATGTAGTTTCTGGCTCGGTGCCAAAGTCCTCAGAGGCATCGCATCCTAAGAGTTCTTCCAGCCATTTCAGCAAGGCAAAGGCGATCTCATCAGCTGATACCGTCTGTGCATCTTGAGGAAGATCTTGCAGTTTCAATGTCCAATAGTTTGCGACAACCTGCAACTTGGCGCGACCGAGAATTCAAAATATGGTTGATGCGTGTACGGCTGCGTGAGTCTTCATCTACGATCAACATCCCATGCTGTCAATAAATTTTCCTCGCACAAGGACAATAGTACTGTGTGGTCCGGTCTAAGCACAATCACATATTTTTTAAAGACAATACACAACAATACCAACACAAACCAATAAGAATAACAATACATAAAAGAGGAATATATATACAAATATATACATTTATATACATATATATATATTTTTGTGTGCGTAGATATGTACATATTTATAATAGCTAAAACCAACATCTCTCACCATCCCAGCAGTTTCACCAGTTTCGCCCCGTCCCTACCGCGCTGGTCGCCATCTGTTGCAGCCGCCCATAGAGGCGCCGTAGCTCTGCCACCCGTGTCGTGGCCGCGTCCAGCTCCAGGAGGAGGTCGCGGAAGTGGCGCAAGCTGGCGATGACCTGCCAAACTTGGAGGATTCTTGGGATATCATCGCTGTCACATGTATATTTGTGTGTGTGTGTGTATATGCGTAAATATAGTTATATATGTATGTAAGTAAATATATATGTGTATATAAATAGATATGTATATTTATGTAAATATATATATATATATGTAAATATATATATATATGTAAATATATGTAAATATGTTGATACATATATGTAAATATCTATGTGTATGTAATATACATATGTATATATATATATATACATGTATACATATATATATATATGTGTGTGTGTGCATGTACACATTTATGTAGTTAAAAAGATATATATGTATATATATATATATGTAAACACATATATATATATATATGTATGTATATATATATATACACGTATAAATATATGTTTTTACAAATATATGTATATATATAGATAGGTATTTTTATATGTACGTATATGTATCTATATAGATATGTAAATATAAGTATATATATATATATGTATAAAAGTATATATATATATATATGTATATATATATGTTTGTATTTAAATATATTTGTATATATGTATGTGTGTATGTACATCTACGTATGTACATATATATTTGCATGTATATATATAGATATATATATATATGCGTGTCTTTGTACATGTCCATATATTTGTCTTTGTATGTATATATAAATACATGTGTATTGATTTTGATGCGTGTTTATGTATCTTTGAATTTACATACATATGTATATAAATATTTTTGTATGCGTGTGCATGTATATATATATGTATTTATATATATATATACGTATATGTGTATGTATATATATAATATATATATATATATATATTTATTTTTTTATTTATTTATTTATTTTATTTATTTATTTATTCATTTATATATAACGCCAAATGTGTGACCACGTGATGAAATAAGGTCAAAACACGAAAAATCGAACCTGTGAACTCACGACGCGCCAGTACGTCAGTTTCTTTTTCAACGCAGACCAAAGTGTAAGAGGCGATGGTGCTTCGAACAACTTTCGGTCGCCCAATCGCCATTGTTCCCAAACTACGAGAAGCAAATCTGTTCTCGTGCAGAAGTGCTATCGCCGCCAAAGCTCGGCTCACCCCAGGTCACGATGCAGCTGTCCGGCAGGATGGCTGCGAAGGAGTATCCGTTCGCATATATCCGTTGCACGTTTTGGAGCTGCTGTTGAACAGCAGAGCTATCACCACCGGAACATGGATTGCCCCACGTCACAACAGATCCAATTGACAGCGTTTGCACCAAGACACGTTCACACACAGGAACCTTCACACAGAAGATCGTTTACACACATACACGTTTACACAGAGAAATCTTTTCACGCACAAAGTTTTACACAGAAGATCTTTAATACCCAGACGCGAACCTGTCTACACAGAACCACAGACGAGCTTTGAATCGCAGTTTCACCTCAATTTTTGCACTTCGAGCATCATTTTGTTGCATCTGAGATTGCCAAATCGCAATTTTACATCATTTTTTCACTTCGACCCTCACTTTGTGCGAAAGGGTTGCATCTGAGACGCAAAATCGCAATTTTACCTCAATTTTTGCACTTCGACCCTCATTTCGTGCGAAAAGATTGCAGATTGCGGTGTCAAAATCGCAATTTACCTCAATTTTTGCACTTTTTGTACGTTCGACACGCACGAACCCCGCAGAGGGTTCCGCCACCAAGCCGGGACAAGCAACGAACAGCAAAAAGCGCAATTTTACTACAGTTTTTCCACATCGAACCTCATTTCGTGCGAAACGGTTGCCAGGACAAGCAACGGACAGCAAAAATTGCAACTTTACCTCAGGTTTTGCAAGTATATGTATATATACATATATGTATGTGTATATATATATATATGTGCATAAAATTATATATATATATATACATGTATATGTATATATATATATATATACATGTATATATGTATGCATATATATATATGTATGTATATAAATATATATACTGTATATATGTGTACTGTATAGTGTGTGTGTGTATATATAGCGTATATATAGTGTATATAAAATGTATTTATAATGTATATATAGTGTATATAAAATGTATTTATAATGTATATATAGTGTATATAGAGTGTATACATAGTGTATATATAGTGTATATATAGTGTATATATAGTGCATATATGGTGTACATATAGTGTGTATATATATAGTGTATATATATATATATAGTGTATATGTATATATATATATTTATATATATATATATAGTGTGTATATATATATGGTGTGTGTGTGTGTATATATATATATATACTACACCAGGACAAAAGTTTTTCCTCTTGAGAGCTTCCCACAACCCTTCCCCCTTAGACTCCTACAACACCCTTGCTTCTTGCAGACCACGTACCATTAATTCGATCCACCACGCAGGCCACACGAAATGGCCCTTGAAATCTGATCCGCGTGATGATATCCGATTTTGTGGCGTCACTGACGGGAAAGAACTTTATTCCTCCTGATGTAGTGTATTGATATATAGTATGTATATGGTATTTATATAGTATGTGTATATATGTGTATGGTATTTATGTATTCATTGGTGTGTTTGATCTGTTTTTTGATTTGTGCGTGTGTTTATCATTAGAAAAACCGTATGGGTACAAGTGGAATCGGAAGTTGATGGGTTTTTGGGGGCCATGCTGGTCATCAGCCTGGAGGATCTCTTCGGAAAAGCCGGAGTTGTTGAAGACGCCAGCGCTTTGCAGGATGGCCTATAGACAGTATGCTCCCAGAGACACCAATGATGTCCTTGAAAAAATTCAAAGGAGCTGATTGAGTACTTTATCTATCATCAAGATCATTCAAAATCATCAAAAACCGAGTTGATCCAAGATGTATCTGTTGATCTTTGGATCACCCTATTTTTAGCAACCAACTAGTGGGAAAAGGCCATCTACGACAGGGTTGCATCACAACCCTAAAACAGATGGAAAGTCTTTGGAGGACCAATTTTCCTACACCAAAAAGCACTAGATCCCTCTGGAACACCATTCAGCCTGGAAGGGAAACAATGAATCGCAAGCCACCATTTCTGCCATCAAATATGAGGGCGTCCAAACTTGAAATTTCCCTTTAAGCCACTTTTTGCAATGGTCTCTCCTGCGGTTTTCCGCCTCCATTCCTCGCCAGAAGAGGGTGAAGTTCACGTAGCGCTGCCGATGTCGCGCAGCCCCGAAGTGACGCTGTAGAATCTCGTCCACCCCGGTGCTGCCTCGAATTGCAGGATGTCTCCATGCGGAAAATGGATAAACAAAGCATTTTAAGGGGAGATTCTGGGGATAAGATGATTGAAATGGGGATATGATATTACCAACAAGCACCAATATTCGATTGTTTTGTGATTGAGAATATATCAATATGATATTGTGTGACATTTTGATTTGTCTGATTGTCTGAAAATATGGTATTCGCCCCCAATATATGGCCACCATGATCGGGAAAATGATCAACGATCAAGTCTTGAGGTACGCATTCTTGGACAAACCAAAATCGCAGAAACCAAAATAAGGAACGTTGGAGATCTACATCAAAGATCATTAAACATACAAATACAAAACTTCTAAGAAGATCCAATGGTCGATATCTTGTGATCACATGCCCTATGATGCAGAAATGAGAAAATCACCAAGCTGCGCAAAGCATCCTGTCGAGCCATTGGGAGACCTGCCATCACTTTCCTCAGAAGACAGGCCCAAAAAATGGCTGGTTCATTGGGCCTCAAGCTGATCGAGCTGCATGTATCAACCTGGTGTGGTGTGTCTTGGAGATTTTTCTCGAGCTCTCAGGGAGGCGTCAAGCGGAATTTCAGTTCCAGAAAATTCAGCAGGTGCCAAGTCGACCCTGTGTTTGCAGGATACAGCCACTTGGCAGCTTCCACACTCCAGCCAAGCATCCTCAGCGTCTCCCATTGCAGCACCGGACCCTCGCTCTCTGCATCGACATCGTTTCCCTGTGACTTGACACCTGGGTCCGTAGCCATGGCAACGCAGGCGTATCAACGCAGAATGTGTGAATCAATGGTAGCTCTGTGGATTATATATTTGAATTATTGCTGGATGCAAACGCCATAACAAATGATCACCAGATCCAAATGACCCATTGGTTGTACTGATTAATCGGATCCAAATGATCATTCATACTCCAATTTGAAGTACACATCGAAACTGCACCTATCATTGGCTCCAAAAGTTGCTGCAGCCAAGTTGCACATGTGCCAAAGTTGCAGCAAGGCCTCTGTGGAATTGGACTGCATTGGATGCCGCCGCCACAGCTCTCACAGCTCGCAAAGCGTCGCTGCACGCTGGCGCGCGCCATGAGATGTTGAGGTGTTTAGAAGAAGGATTGGAGATATTTTGGAGCTTACCTGCACTCATCAAAGTCATGGTTGATAAAAACAAATGATAAGATGTACGTAATACCGAATTGTAGTATAGATGTCTAGCAAAACCAAGGAGAAAGTTAAGTGTTGGGGCCATGGATCGACTCGGACGGGATCAACTAAATGAAGGCAATGCTGTGATACGAATTGAAAGGAAGATTTGCAGGGTGTGGCTGAGTGTCGAAACGCTGACCATCATGTTCTGACCTAAAGCCCAACTTCTCTAAATCATGTTGGGAAGCTGCATGTTTCAATGATTCAGCGGGTGCTGTAGCCACAAGAGGCATTGGAGGAGCATGACTGACACATCCCTCTGCTTACACCTGGAGATCACGCTTAATCAAGGCTATTCAGTGCCAGTGCGTTGGGATTCGACGTCACGTTGTGTGTTCTTTAGTTGTTCTTTCAGCTAAACTACTTGTAAAACCCAAATGAGTGGATCACAACCCATGAGATTCCTATTGGATTCTCTTCCCTTTGCTCTCACTGTGACCAGCTTTGCAGCAAGACCTTTTTGATGAGCGGACACAACGCGTAAAATTGATACTGGGAAAGCCTCTTAGAGTGAAACCCGTTGAAACGGATCAAAGCACAAATCAACAAAGCAAAGACTTTATCAAATCCAATAAAGATCGATGAAATCAATGTACAGAATCTAGAATATACAACATGAAAAATGGCTTAATCACAGCCCGCAGATTTCTGCTCCAGGTGGGGCTCCGCCAGCAAGGCAGGGCGCGAATCGTATCCCCTCTAAGAGGTCAAAATCACCTGCCATTGTGTCCACCAAATCAGCTCAGGGTTTTCAAAATCTGACTTTTACCACAAGCTCAAGAAGTTGTTAATCCCATATAATCCCATCTTCTAATATTAAATAACCCCAGTAGAGGACCCCAAGTCATGACTAAAAACTAGGGCTTCTTCCGGGGTACTTAAATGTAATATTGATATTGTGGGGGCAGGGCGTGTCCTTCTCTGAAAACTCGAGGCATCTTTTGTATAGCCTGGAAGACTCTTATTCATGGCTTTCTCATGCTTGAACTGTCTGATGCTCACTCAACTCCTGGTGCCCACAATGCATCGGTCCCAACACAGACATCCATCAGCTCGTTGCCACAGAAGTGGAAGAAAAGTATTCAAATTTGAAGCGAACATCAGAACCGCCAGGAGCTGTATTCTTTCCCCATGTGCGATGTTTCCACACACCTCACCCGAGGCAAACTCTCTACCCTTTGACAACCGAAGCAACACACCGGACGCCCGTTGCGCCTCTTCTTCTTCTGTTGTTTTGATGCCCGTTGTGCCCGTTGTGCGAACTGGGCCTTCTGCCTCCTTGTCATCACCAGACCCTGGACGACAGGACGGCTGCAGAGCAGCTGCCATTGATAAATGCTGGCTGACCAAAATTGGGGGTTGACCCCAAAGATAGATGAAATCTGCTGGTGAAGTGGCAACGCCACCTGAATTGAACCAACCAGGACGATCTTAATCTGGTGTAAAAATGAAGTAAAAATCAGATTATCAAAGAGAGTGGGGAGAAAGCCTTCCAAACCTTGAAGGGTGGATATCTCAAGAGTCTGTGCAGAACGCCTAGACCAAAAATTGACCAAAAATTGAGATTTGTTTCAGACAACCAGCACTAGCATTCCTTGATGATTCGATTGGTGTGTGAGAGATGGTATAACCATATGTATAACTCAAGCTTCGCTCCACAGCACCGCAGCTTGAAACCCGCCTTGTAATTCATGAAGTCCAGATCGACGTTGGTCAAATCAGGCTCCCTCAGTTTTTCAGCACAGGATGATCTCATGGAAACGGCAGTTCCAGTGTGAAAGTTGGCACCGGCCTTCAAGCCATATTAGCCATATGCAGATGTCATAACTTGTCATAACTTGTCATAACTTGTCACAACTTGTCATAACTCGTCATAACTTGTCATAACTTGTCTAACTTGTCATAGTCGTCAAAGTGCCATGCTTCAAACATGCTTCAAACAGCTCCAAGATGATCAGGTGATCACTGTGATCACTCTGTTCTGAGGTCCAGGCCCTTGCTTTCCCTTTTGCATCTTGCCTGATGGCTTTTTGCCCTTTTCCTCCGCTTGCTCCTTTTTTTCCTTCTCCCTGGAACAAAGAAAGCACAACATAGGGGGGTCAAAGTTTATTTCCGGAAGTTCCAATCTAGTCATCGAGTCAACAGAACGTTCGACAGCAGCAGGCCTAAGATGTGCAGTTCTTGACACATTTATCAACTGACCGCTTTCCCATCCTGCCCCGTACCCCCAGTCTAAGCACTCAACTTCGAGGCTTGCGCTGCACTACTTCGTGAGATCTTCCCCATGGCGGTCAGTTTCAGGTCGGTGGGTGGCAAAGGCAAGCCTCGGCTACCGGTGACTTTGCAGTTTGAGTTTTAGCAGGTTGCACCTGCCAATGACGTTTGAGAACCGAATCCACCCAAGCAGGCTGACAGGTCTACACTACGGCAAGGTGTGAAAAAGGTCAAGCCGAGTCAAGCCCTTCATCAAAGTTATATAATGTCAGCATTCCTGGCATTTTATTTCAAAGGTGTTGGGAGTGGTCTCACTAACTCCAACTTCTTGAGGTACTGGAGGATTCCATCTCATCACAGCACTGCCCATCCCTCGAATTGCCTAAGTCTTCACGGGTTGTGAGTTTCTTCTTCTTCACGTCATCCACCAACGTCGCCTGTGAAACCAGCGGTTGCAAAGTGAGGCCCAGTGGCTTGACACACCAAGCAACCACACATCACATTGCAGAATTGAGACTTCATGCTATCGAATTCTCCTTTAGTTTGTTACATCAAATCCTAGCGAACAGAGAAGTCTAAGAAAGGAAGACAGGGGACGCGAGGATCGAAGCAAACTAAAGCCTGCTCGTCCAAGAACTGTCGCGTCTTGTCAACGTCCCATTGCCATCTGGCATCGCGAGGATCCTTGGAGAAATGGCAGAGCCCTGGACACTGCTGAAAAAAAGGAGATCCAAGGAATTCAGAAATCTAAGGAATCAATTTGAATCAATCTATCAGTCTTAGCATTATCAGCATCAGAAATCAGGACTGAAAACTTGGTTCAGTTTGCGGTTGCAGTGTTCGCCGTTTCAACCAAGTTCTGAACAAATTCCTACTAGGTATTTGGGACCGAACGATCATAGACTTGAACCCGCGACTGACTGCTGGCTTGTTCTTCTGTGGGGAGTGCTTGGATTCGATTTTTACCCCTTCTGTTACAGATTCAGGCAGTACTTGAGCTTGAAGACCTGCATGTTTGTACATGTGAGTAGATTTACTAAATACATATATACTGGGAAAAAAATTAGGTTCGGCCAACTTCGCATCCCTGTGCAACACTTGTGCTGCTTGGAAGCATTGTAGAGGAACTGCTCGCAAAGCATCAAGTCCTCGAAGAAACTGGAAAGAATGCCGACTTCCTCTACCATCACTGACTTCCCCTATTACCATCACTGGCTTGCTTTAAGAGTAAATCTACAATGTCAGCATGGTTTCAACCATGAAATGTGTGGAGTTTCAATCGATTTTGGGGAGACCATCTCTGATAAGTTAACAGTTCGCACATAGCTATGGAAAATCACCATGTTTTCTTGCCAAAATCATTGAAGTAAACGGCCCAAAAACGGGTTCGCAGGTTCTGTCCAACCTGACGCCGGAAGAGTTGAATCTTCAAGAGTCGCTTCTTGCGCTCCTGGAGTCATTGCAGAAACCCGCGTCCAACATGGGAATCCTACCGGGGATAGCACAAAATCATCCAAAATAGTCATGGGATATATCCTTCTGAACGAGAAAACGTAGGACCCAAATATCATGGTTCTGCATCAAATTCTATTCCACCCATCAACATTCACATCAACATAGCTGGTACTTCTGCAAGTTCATCTTACCCACCTTGTTGGTCATCGCTGGGCGCGGATGGCGCGCCAAATATTCAGCATTCCTGAAGTCGCCAGATAAGATTTCTCAGGAAAAATTGTGATTTGGGTGGAATTTCCCAGGGAAAATGGTGTTTTTGGTGGATTCTCCTGCGAATTCTGGAAGGCGGCTATCAACTTGACACAGTGAGTATGTTACGAATGACGCTGATGACTACCGACTCCAAGTCAAGACTTTCTTTGAGTGAAGACCGGTGATTTTTCAAATTGTTTCAAGTCCAGTCTTTCAAACATGTTGAAACATCCGCCATGATTTGCGATTCGCGATTCGCCACACATTTTCCACAAAAAAAAACTGTCAAAATGCAGGGAATACTGAGGACATGGCTGTCGCTGTTTGATGGGCCAGGTTTCCCTCTTTTTTGCTTCCATTGCCTCGGCCCACAGAAGTTCAAGGCATCAAGAGTGAAACAGTGGAACCCATGACTAGACAGAAACAATGAAAATTATTGTGCACTATGTATATTGTTCAATGATTATTTTGTTGTATATATATATATGCACATATATGTATGTCATGAACATGTCACATGAGTCATATATATATATATATGGTGCAGCGTCGGACGGAACCCCCCCCCCCTGGATGTGGACGGTCTTTCTGCCCCCCTGTGGTGTGGTGGGGGGTGGGGGGGTATGTTGTCTCTATGATAAATCATGTATGTATGCTATATATGTTGTANCTGCCCCCCTGTGGTGTGGTGGGGGGTGGGGGGGTATGTTGTCTCTATGATAAATCATGTATGTATGCTATATATGTTGTATTTATATATATATATACATATATATATATATGTGAAAACTGAGATATATACATATATATATATATAACACATATGATGTGTATGATATATACATATGATATGTATGACATATATATANTGAGATATATACATATATATATATATAACACATATGATGTGTATGATATATACATATGATATGTATGACATATATATATATATGATATATCATGACATACATATATATGTATGTATTATACATACATACATGTATGGTCTATAAATAGATGATCTCGTGATATATTGGATATAGATATATATATATATATATATGTATATATGTGATATATAATATACGTTGGGCGGGGAGGGTCGGTGGTACATATGGAGTATACAGATCGTCTTTAGGTA
>BGPT01000250.1:139221-157033 GCA_003297045.1 Symbiodinium sp. clade C Y103 | reverse complement strand
ATTGACATGTGCATTTCGTCCCACAAAACACAGTGTTTTTTGACGTTCCGAAGCGTCGTCGGAGTGGGCGCGGGCAAACTGTGGGGTTTGGCCGTAAACATACCACCTATATGGTCAACATACCACCTATAAAAGTGGTGAAATTGGGGAGGGTTTCTGGCTTTGTTTTACCTACATTAATGTGGAGCATCCTAGACATTGCTGAGGCATGACCGGAGACGGCGAGAGGAGCCCCCTGGAAGTTCCGTGGCGCCAAGTACCCGGCCCTTGCCTCCCTTGGAACCGGCCAGCCGAGGTGTGGGAATCCGCTTGGGTCAACCCGGAGTGACTTTGCGGTGTCATCAAACGTGGCTGGCTGGAAAATCCTCTATGAATGGAGAATGTTTCTATATTTTACTGGGGAAATTATTTAGAAATAAGGGAAATTATTATTGAAATCCTCCACAAACGTTGATTTTAATAGGAAAATCCTCAGGAGATGATCTATCAATGATGGATTTTCAATTGCCATGTGTGATTGCCGGAGGGGATGAACCCTGCCCTGGTTGATGAAGCATCTGGTTCCCCCCCCCCCAACAGACTGTAGTGATATTTGATGATCATTTCATTGGCTACTAGAATGCTACCCCACCCAAATTAAACATCAAATCAAACAGCCCCTGCATTCATCCAGGGTTGGCATGGCAAGTAGATATAATTACTCCATTCCATCGCTGGTTCATTTTCATCATCATCATCATCATCATCATCATCATCATCATCATCATCATCATCATCATCCTCGTCGTCGTCGTCGTCGTCGTCATCATCCTCAAATGGCCTAAAACGAAGGACCTACCCGATTTTCCACATAAGTTTGAAGCGTACAGAACCCTCAGCGTTGGGTTTGGAAGGCGCTGCTGTGAAGATGAGGCTGATCATCCTTTAGTTTTAAGTCGTAGCTACCCATTTTGGGAGAATAAAACATCCGTGTTCTTTGTCAGATGAACCATACAATTGTCTTGTGGTGTGATCGGTAGAGACATTAATTGCTTGACCATATATAGGAATAATAAGGATGAACATCAATTTGCCAGCACTTCTGCTGCTCCTGGCAGAAGGTTTTGGTGTTTTGAGCCATTTGCACCTGGCTCGACCATCTCCATAGATGTTCTTGCTTCAAGTGGGTTGGCTAGCGAGAAAATATTGGGTCCCTGACGGAAGAAACACTGATGGAATCATGTTATAGAATCCTAGGAAGTTTGTTTGGGAGATGTTTGTTTGAATTTGGAATTTGCATTTATTGGACTTCATTTTTTTTCCGGGGGTGTCGTGTCTGAAACTTCGGATTTTGGGATCTTCCTCATTTGATTTGAGAACGTTGTTTAGTTGGTTCAGCTAGTGTCTTCCTTTTGCTTTGCAAAGCTAGTTGGGTGCCTTACTTAAAAACTGTGCAGTGGGTGATTTTGCAACCACCTTGTTTGAAGAGTCACTGAGTCGCAGGTCACATCAACATAGAACAAGCCAATTCGCGCCCTGCCCAATCAAAGCTCAGTATGTGAATCTAACATGATCTATAGCTATGAGAGACATCAAGTGAATATGTAGTTCACTTGCTGCTAGTTCGTTGTTTGAGCTCGTCCATCCTTCTTGCGAGTTCTTCAGCTCGTGAATTGCGGGTTGAAGCATGCTGAAGCCCCCGGATACCACCAGTCCTGAATCCCAAGCTACGAAATGCTCCATTTTGATGAATTGTGCTTGCTTGGATCCTACCTCCGTTCGATATTTTCCCCACATTTTGATGGTCATTGATGGTCACTGATGGTCATTGATGGTCATTTCCCGTATTTGCACATTTTGATGGTCACATCCAACATTTCCCATCATTTCCCCATATTTGATGCTAAAATTTCCTGAAGTTTCCGTTGTGACCGTGGCATCCTCTGATTTTGACACGACCACCTGATCCACCAGGTGCCAGCCATGCCAGCCATGCTAGCCACGCCTATGCTGCCCTGCAACTTCCCTCCCGCCAGCTGCAGCGGGGAAACGCAGATGGTACCGGATTGGTACCGGCCGGGGTGACCTGAGATACCTGAGATAATTTTGAGCCAAAGGCCAAAGACATGCTTTCAAGATCTTTTACGCATAAATTGGCACATCAATCATGTTGTTAAGAATCAACACGGTTCCAGGATTGATGCAGGATATTAGGATTTCCAGGCTGTACGCAGTTGGACGTAGTGGCAAAGGGAGTTTCAATGAATTCATTTGCACCGATTGGGGCACACACTTAGAAAGCACTCACACTACCAAACTTCTGGGACTGGTCACTTTGACTCATTTTATACTTGTCGTGGATTTAATGATTGATCCAACAAAAAATCTAACATGTTTGTTCATCATGTTTTTTCTCTTCAATGGTTGGAAAACATGAAAACAAATTGAAAACAATCATTTTGCATTGGAAGCACGTTGTGAAGTGCCGCAAGTTTGATCACCTCCACGCTACTCCTCCTGGTAAGGTCATAAGTCCAGATGGGGGGGGGCAGGTCGGACCAACAAATCGGCGCCTGTTTCAGCCATAGAAGTCATAGAAATTGGCTCAGAGGGTAGTTTCCAGCATTCTGCCGCGCTGCCATGGCTTCAGAGACCATGGCACAGCAGGAGAGTTGATGCGCAAATCACCGCAGGAAGGAAAACAATCCAGCAAAAAGTGCGAAGTAACTGCACGGGAAAGAGGTTGATATCCCCATATGATCCCATATGTATGGGTTCACATGCATCCATATCGTGAGTTTGCTGGTCAATCCCAAGTGTATTTGTCTGATATGCTGCCCATGACCATAGGTTCGCAGGGAAAAAAACCATCATCGCAGGAGCAAGATGCCCTGTTGCCTGGCGACGAAGAGTTGCTGCAGTCCAAGATAGAACGAGCTCGCCGATATCAACGAACCTTGACGACTCAGTCATGTTTGTCAATGGATTGGTTTGAAGCGAACTTTAGCAGGAAACAATGGAATTTTACCATGGAAAATAGGGGTGTCCTGCAGATTTTCCATTGAACCAGTCCTGGGTGAAAACCTAGGGTATCCCGCATTTTTGGACAAAGGGATCTCACGCAACCAGGCCGAATCACCACCTAACAATTGAAAATTTGGTGATGATTTTGTATCGAAGATCCGTCCATTTGTAGATGATATGTGTCATTTTTACCTATTGAATCGTGTTTGGGATTGATTTGGCAATTTCGGACATGATACATATGTTCTCAGTTTGATGATGGTAAGACACGTGACACCAAATTGTTTTTTTTTCCCAATAAATTGTTGTGATTAGTTCATGATGATGTTCAACCATTCATGATTAACACATTCGTACCTGGGGTGGTTCGGTGTTCCAATGGCTGCAACTCGTCCCTCCGAGGTGACCCACCCCTTGAGCAATGTTCAGAACCTCTGTTGGTTGATGATGATAGGTGACTCCTATACTACCCAGTGCATTGAACATGTTCAGAATCCAATATGGGAATTCCTATCAACGAAGGATGTGGGGTTTTGAACATTGCTCCCGTAACAATTGACGATGATGGTTGGTACTGACATCTCCAGTTGGATCCCAGCTGGTCAGTTTCCCCAGAAAGTCTGGACAAAACATGACTACTTCGCCGGAAAATCAGTTTCTTTTGCTTGCAAAAAGTGATATTTTTGGGACAGTCCCTCAGATTTCTCGAATCCATCCAGAATGAAACGCTGCTCTCAGGTGCGGGTCTAGCATGTGCGGGAATCTTTGCTGCGTCGTTGCTGCTCACATTTCTTACCAGGGAGGAACCCTCCTTCCGCCGCAAGGACTGCTGCGTACCAGGGTAGGGTGCACTGCTGTGAGGCCTGTTGAGCATGAATCCCAGCGAATGATGAACAAAAATGTTTAAAGAACGCTTAGGTATGCCGTGGGTGCATGTTGATGTGTTTGTTGCGGGTTCAGACAAAAGACGCAGTTTTGCTCTCGAAATGGACCAGCTTGGTTGGATGGAAAATGCCATCGATCTTATGGTATGAGATTACTCAAAGATATTCAGAGTGTATTAATCACAATTTTCCACGTGAAATGGCCATGTTCCGGTATCCAAGGGTACCCAGGGTATCCCTCATGTTCAGACACACTCAGATACTCACTGGGAGTTCTTGGGATTGGGGGCATAATTCACAATGTTTGTGACTCTAAAACCACAAAAAACAGCTCATGTAAGCTGATGGATTGTAGCCATCATCAACTTTGAACAGGGATCAATAAACCACCCAGTGAATTACATAATGGATCATGATGGTATAAAAACGAATACAATATGTGTGACCCAAAAATCTCGGTGGTTGACAAAAAAAGGACAAACACCAAAATGTGTGGAGTCCAACTGGGCCGAGCAGTCTGTGCTTCCTGAAACCCTTTGACTTCTTGGAATTGTTTTTGGGTTTCTTGAGTCATTGGGTTGGTTTAAGGGAAAGTTTCACAGGAAACCCCTGAATTTGATGGGGGAAACCATGGTTTCCTGTGGATTTTCCCTTAAACTAGTCCATTGATTGAGGGTTCTGAAGTACCTCACACGGTCTCTCAAGAGATATTGTTTACAATCTGTTTGTGCTGGCTCATGTGCTCATGTTTGATGATGAAATCACTGCTCAATCCATGTCATGTCTCCGATGAGTTCTTGTGGCTGATATTGTTCTTGCTGTGTTTGATGAGACAATCCTTTGTGTAGAAGTTTTTAGTGCTGAGTTCTTTTGCATCAACGATTTAGTTTTTTCATAGTTTTTCGTTGTCCGTTGTTGAAGAATTGTAGATAGAGCCTCCACTTGTATTCACATTTTTGATTATGCAGAGCAATCATGTAAATGTTCATCATCCATAAACATCATAATAACACATATATAATGACCCATAGACATTTACAATTTCACTGACTATTATCATGATCTTCCAATCATAATCGTCCATAAACATATATAAACATTCATTTTCCAGGCCTCCAAGAGACTGCAAATCAGTTGCAGGACGATGCGCGGGGCTTCATTCGTTACAGCGATCCGGTGGAGGTTCCGTGAGATCTATCTGTGGCCAGTGACTCCTGAAAAAAACATGGTTGAATGGATCATTAAGATGTATTTTATCCTGATTTTATGGGAATTATATGGAATTTAGATTGGATGTATATAGATGGTATTTAGATGTATTTAGTAGGATTACATGGGATTTCATAGGATTGGCCCATTTGGAGTTGATTTACCTATTGCGACGGTGATTTCTCATGGCTGTGTTGGTTTACCAGAGGGTAAATCATCCACATAAAGATGTTCATAGTCCTTAAGTCACCAAATGGCTTGAAGAAATCGATTGGATCAAAGATTGCAATGATTGCCATGATTGCCATTCACGAAGGGTTGAGACTTAAACCTTGTATGTGAAACCTTGAAATTCCGGATGTTGATGGTTCTGTCCCCCATGTACACATTGCGAATCATCTCCAATGGGCTGGTTTTGACTTCGAGATACCCGGGACCCGAAAGAACTATTCTGAACAGTAGCATGGCTGACGATTGTAGTGGTTTCACTGTGGAATTTTGGGGGTAAACCCATGAGACACGGTTGTTTCAACAGTATATGGACTCAGTACGGGCCCTTAGTGACTTGATTGTAAGATGTTGTAATCTTTTGGGGGATAAACCATGGTTTGGTAATTGTCTCATGTTCAGGTTGTTTGAGACTCACGCAACAAATTGCTTGCTCATCATCAGTCTGAAGTCAAGATCTGACCATGTGTACATAATATGCTATAACATTATATAATATAATGTAATGTAATGTAATGTAATATAATACGTACAATATGATATGATATATCATGATATAATATGATATAATATAATATAACATAATAGAATATGATAAGATATAATAATGATAGTAATGATTCATGATAAGAATGGTAATAACAATAATAATGATAGTACTAATAATCATACTACTAAATAATACATATCATATATATATATACATAAATATATATATATATACATGTATATATATATATATACATATATACATTACTGTAAATGCGATTGTATATAAATACTGTACTAATTTATATATATATATATATATACTTGCTACACACTCTGTGTTTTGATGAGTTCAGTTTTGGGCATCTAGTTGGAAAACAAGAATAAATCCCACTTTCAGCCACAAAAATACTTGGATCCTTGATGTGTGAATTTTAATGTCTAAAAATCAAACCCCGATTTTCAATGCTGGAATCCAATTTTTTGAATAGCAAGATTATCACATGCTTGAAACTCAGATGGCAATGCTTTGAGAATGAAACATTTGTAAATAACTATATATGTGTCTATATATGATGTATGTATGTACAGTTGTATGTATTTGCACTATAGTTGTGAAGTGTTCAATCACAAAATCAGTAGGAGATTGGCCAGGTGGATATCGATCAGGCGACGAAGGAATACTCTACGAGCCTTAGCTGCGGCCAGCGAAGAACCCGTTAGGTTTCTCAGTTTTCGCTATGTTCAATTTGGAAAGTCAAACTTCAGTTAGTTAGTTATTTGATTTTATAGATATTTTTCTAATGGGAGAACTGGGAGAACCTTAGAACGTGAATTCACCCTCTGGAATGACCTGGAAACCCCCATGCGGAGCCTTGGATTTGGGCCCATTGGACCAAAAGCAGAAATTCAACAAATTCAAACCAGTATAATTCAGCGATTCCCCACATGGTTATGGGTCAAAACCTACTATTACCATCTATTACCATTGGGGAAGAACCCATCCATTAACCAGCTATTCTAGGGTACCTCGGGTACCAGGGTTTTGACCCAGAACCAGATTTTGATAATGTAAAGCTAGACTCGACAATCCCTAACTACAACCAACAACATGACACTCCAGTTTTTTTCAATAATGTGTATATACAGTAATTTCCCATAGTATAGTAGTATGATTCGCCATGACAAAGCAGTTGAACTCAACAACCAAAAGCTATCACCAAGGATCCACAAGGGCTCAAGGTCCCAAGTGATGAGATTTCAACAATTTTTAGGATTATGATTTAACCAATTGAACCTGCAAACATGGGGTGGTTCGATAGCGATGGAGATAGTGAACCTTTGATTATGATTTGGATAGTTGAACCTAGTAAGCATAGAAAGATCTACTGTAACAAAAAAAACTTTTGAAGTGTCAAACAAGGTCAAACATGTGCACCAAGGATCAGGCTTTGGCTTCCGGTCTCGTTTACCCTCCAAGTGTTGGGGAGATCAAACAACACAACCCAGGATCTAACCGTAGGATATAAGCTCTAAAGATGATTTGAAGAGAAATGGAGTTCATTAAAATGGCGGACTCAACCAATGGTTCTCCCGTGGTTTCTCCGGCGGTTTGGGTTTTGAACTCCCAGGATTCCTCTGTAAAAGGGATTATGACTAGCGGTTCCCCCACCAACCCCCACTTAACCATGGTCGACATAAAAGATGCATCGCTGTGATGACTTTGACAGGGGGTGATATGGGGATTTCCCGCAATGGATGCGGAAAACCACTAGCCAACCAGCAAGTAAGCAACGCATGTTTGTATGATTTGTTATTAGTGCTCATTTTATTTTTGGCTATGCCCGTGTATATCCCATTTTGTGGCTTACCCTATGTTCGGACACATACACACACACACACCATATACACCCCCTACATTCAACATGGAACCTGAAAAAGGAGATCCCGAAGATGATGTTGTTGATGGAGATGACCCAACTTGGATTTATGTTGAAATTCGCAAGTGTTTTGCACACTGAATCATATCGGATATCCCTAAATTTGCTGCGTATCTAATCATATTTTCCAAGATTTTCCCATGGAAATTGCCACACGTCCATTTCTCCCACATCTCACAGCCAGCTCCTCGAGGTATTCCTACGACGCCCAGCCCTCCGGGAACCTCTTTTATTCGCCCCATGCGGCCACCAGCAACGTGGCGCCCGCCAGCTACGGGGTGCCAAGCGCCTCAAATAGCACAGTGACTCGTCAAGTTGGATTGCAACAGTGTGGTGAACCCAATGCCATAAACAAGGGATAGCAATGAATGCTGAAGAATGCTGAATTGTGATTAAAAAATGGTGATGAATGATGATGAATGAAATGATATGGAAAACCCAGTAATAAACCACCCTTAATAGAGGTGTTTGAAATGTCATAGACCCCTAGCAATGGGATGATGTGAAATGACCTCCAAAAAGTTTGTTGATGGGATGGTTTGTTCTTAGGTCTACCACATTAACCCATCAAAAAAAGGGATGGTGGTGTCATCAATCTAGTTGTAGTGAGATTGATATACCCATTGCCTGTGGATTCCACGAACTGGGATGGATGACGATAAACCATATCATTAGCATCTTTTGACCATGACACATATAGAGATAGATACTGTATAGATGTATATAGTTATATTAGTGTTATCCATGTATATATATATATAGATAAAATACACACATTATACATCCATTTAGGTCTCTTATTTGTTGAAAAATGGTGACTTTCCGCTGTCATGCTTGATTGCCAGAGGGTAAATGCCTGCGATAATTGGCCTGGGAAGACCCCTCGATGAATTGAACATCGTGAAATCTGACAAAGTAGGGGTGTTTTTTTGACATCGTGATGGGGTTCCTGGAAAGTCAAGTCTAAGGCCAGTCCAGGGCAATGGAAATCCCTTGTGAATGGGACAAAATCATGTGGAGGATTTTCCATTGCCAGGTTAGATTGACTACTTTAAGGGATGATTTTGTCATGTTTACTTGCAAAATCTTGTGGGGTTAGTTGGTAATGGTCATGGTATATCATGCTACCCACATTCCCAAAAACAGAGTCGTTGTTCCCTGTTCAAATAGACCAATGCCAAGGTTCGGAAGAGGGTCAGAAACACCTAGAGAGATTTATATACAGACGATTGGTTCTAGTTTGTTCTTTCAGGTCCATTTTTGGGTGAACACAATTTGTATACTTCTGAGATACGACTACAGTAGCTACAAAACAAATGAAGTTTTGTCGACTTTTTCCTTACATAGTCAGATCAGAGGTTGGCCATAAAAACTTGAGGTGTTCTCAACATTGCAGGCCCAGGGGCCCAATACACTTCAGCTTGGGAGAATGTTGCGGTCAAGATACCTTCCTGTCATCTTGTAACCGAAGAATGGGAAATCCTACCATTCATAGATGATTCTACTGTTCAAAGCTGCATTTAGATCAGGGATATCCCAGTCATTTTTCCAGGAAACCATCTACATTCACCAGCTCTGCTGAACCGCCCCAAGGCAAGTTCAAAGCGATGCATCCTTTGCAACCCGCGTGGTCCTCAGGGTTCTTCTGATGTTGGGCATCCATACGGATCCATACATCGGTCTGAAGATGATGATGGTGGTTCATTGATGTATTTTTGGTATATCTGATGGTATGCCAATTTTCAGCAAACATCGAATTCCATGGACATGTTTGAAGTGATGAATATGATCATCGTGGGGATTATGATGGCTATGAAGATGAAGACGACAAAAAGGATGGTCAAAGGGAAGTTTGGAGCTACCATTCGCAACGCCCCGGTGCAAATGTCAGTGAAACCTCAAACAATTACTTCAAAAGACGTTCTCCCCATGGCTGTTCTTTTGGCATTTCCTGGATTAGACTTGCTCTGATAAGTCAGTTTTGTTTGTTTGGCCATAATTGGACAAATAGATTGGACTAAATAGAGCAAGCAGCTCAAAGTTGAGTCTTATGGCTGTCCAAGATGATCCAAGATTAGCAAAATAGATACTTATATAAATATATCCCTTGACTTTTCACTTGGTATATCTCACTGGATGGCGCAGGGCCTCGCGCTTCGCCAGGAATCAGTGCACCTTGGACTACAGCGGCAAGGGCGCGTGGACCTCCTGCCCAGCCTCGCAGAAGTACTTCTCGGAGGCGCATTGCAAATGTGTGACCTGGTGGCAGCACCAGAGGAGCGGGGTTGGCTTGGGAGGGTTGAATGAACTGGATAGGATATTTATAGTACTGTAAGTACATTGATATTTGGTACATGTACGAACCAACTGAATTGGATATTGGTCTAGGTTGATGATATTTCGTTCAACTAAATCTCTTGCTAAAAAACAACAATATTCACATGTATTCACTAATCAGCCGATGAAAATTGCAGGGTATCTACGCTTGGCCCTGCAATGGGAAAGTAATCCCTTTCACAGCCATTGACGATTCACGGCTAAATGGGGTCAAGAAGGATTTGTTTCCATTGCCAGATTTTGTTTAGAGGTGTATAAGAAAAACAAAATAACAACGTTGCACCCAACAAATTGAGGAATCAAACGCAACAAATCTTCTGCCCTTTGGCAATATGACATATAGATACATAATGATACATATGGAAAAAGCACGAATCTGTCAACGATTTCCCTACGGGAAATGGCCAATGGCTGTTCGATCACCAAATGCCACTGAGGTCAGCAGTTGCTCTGATCCCTCCGGGCATGTGCCGAGCTGCAGCTGCCTGACAGATCTCAGGAGATGTGGTTGAACATGGGATCGTTGGGTCATAAAATCAACCACAATAGGGATGTTCATGGGAATTTTGTTCATAAGGTTTTATGCATAAAAGCAATGTTCATATTGTATTTGGATGTGTTTGAAAATGGGTTATATATATATATACTCCCAAATGGCACATTTTTAACGGTAATAGGGAAAATGATGAACCATTGGATTGCATTTGCTTGAGCTATCAAATCATCAAATCCCGGAATTGGACGCAGAAACTATTGGTATTGTAGGGCCCCTCAGGCCTTTGGCTGCACGTCATGGCAGAGACATTTTTTGTTGTGTGTGAGGATATTCTAGACTATGTGTTTCTTTGATCATTTCCAGCTGTTCAATTTTCCTTTTGGCTTTGGGACTGCCATCATTTCACCATAAACATGAGGAGAAACAAAGGCAAAAACATATGCATTTACCAAGTAGACACTGTCTTTGAAGGTAAAAGGGAACGATGGGTCAAGATGTAGGACCCAACAAACCACGCATGATTGCTGTTGCTTAGTTGGGAATGGGGAATTACCCAATTCATCAAAATGGCAGCCAAATGTTTGTAAGTAGTTATGTTGGATATCTCCCAATACATAGCAGTTTTGTTTCGGGTTTGCAATCTATTTGAAAGACAGCCGCCTATTTCAAGGCTGAGACCAGTTTGGATTTTACCGACAAACACTGGAAATCACAGCAACCATGGATACTGTATGCAAAACATGTGTATCATCACATTATGCCCATGCATATACCCTGCCTCTTGCAGGACAGTCGACCAGAGAGTAATGCATTAGTTGGTGATGGACCCTGAAGAAACACAAAAAAAGAACATGTTGAGACCTTCTCCAGATGTTGTGACCTTGCCACGTGCTTGTTGAATGATTGACATCCTGCTTAAAGGCAGCTGCCCTAATTTACCCTAATTTACCATGACCGAAAATTCTACCACGGTTGTCAAGATTCGTATGCACGTGTTAACAATGATGTTTCTTGCTTTGGAGCTTGCTGGTGTCAGCAGCGTGATTAACAGCTAAGGGGACAGCACAATCATGGTTGTTTTTGATAGCAAGCTTAAAATCTACAAAAGTCCTGTATGATGGAAGCAACACACTGTTCGCATTTTTTGTGCCTGTGATTGCCCATAGATGAAACGATTCTGGCAATGCAGACAACAGAGATTTGAGTCATCCAAGAAGGGGATTTCTTGAGTCAGTTCTACCAGAAATGGAATGGTGCAGATGCAAGTCCATCACTTAAGCATGCTGCGAAGTTGTTTTTAGTGACACCTCATACTTTCCAGGAAGTTCTGAAATGGAATGACATCAGAGCCACCTCATGCATGCTTTCCAAGTACTTGGATTATCTTGGATTGTTGTTTCCACTTTAGTGGGTTGTTTATGGATACAGTTTGGCAATCTTAGCTGCCAATCTAATTCCCCATGTGACAGCTGTAAATGATAGTCCCAGTCACCATGGAGTTTACTGAAGGGTATTGGTTGTGTTGTTGCAGTGCTCACTGAGATTTGTGCGAGAACTGCTACACCAAAGCATGCCTGATTGGCGGTGGCTCGGCAGATGTTGATACATCCAATATGAACCCTGTGTGGTACTCTGTGCTGAGATCCACGGGCTCTAGCCCCTGACAAGTTGGGAAAAAAAAGCCAGACAGTGAATATGGAGTCAGACCTCTCAATTTTATCAAAGAGGATGGTGCAATGAAATTGAAGGGGGCCGACCCATTTTTTGAAATGGGACAAAATATGGGACATAGTGGGTTGGACCCCAGTGGATTTTATTTGAACAAAAAAAGGTTGGGCCGCTTGAATTTTATTCCTTCATGTCAATCTTACCCCTTCAAAACCTGCAGTTTTATGATTCTTACTGGGCGGCCATTAAACTAATTCTAATTCATTTATTCTGACGTCATTGCAGTCACATCAATTTTGTTGCAGCAAATCGCCAACGGAGTCCAGCATGTAGAGATGCAAGGACCAGTGACATGACAATACACTACATGCCGGCGTGAATGAGGGGTGAGTTCCGACATGACAAAATCCGAATGGTTACCTTGGCCACCTTGAATTTGATTCATTCAGATGTGGTCAGACACCCTAACATTTTATCCTGGGTCTAGCTTTTTCGGGGGTCAGACCCCCCCCCGGTGCCACTTCAGAACGGGGTTCAATATGCGACCGCCGCGTGTGCATTTGGGGTCCGGGTAGACTTCAAATGGCGTCATGGTCCAACTCTTGGGGTTCGAGAAATTTGAGCCATAGACACTTGGGAACGAATTGAAACCCCCAGATCCAGGCAATCCCTGATTCATTGTGTCCGAAACCATCCATAAACAATCCCATTTCTTGGAGCAAGTCTTAGACCCATAGCTCATAGGTCTTGAATTTAGGGTCACATTTAGATCGTCGAGATTCAGCAACCCCCTAGGTAACGGTGATCCGCCCCATCCGTTTCATGATGTTTCAAGAATTCAACCCTTCGAATGGTGGTTGTTGGTGGTTAACATACTAAGGATGTTAAGATCTATTGGTTTTCTAGATTCTGAAGAGTTATGATCCCCACATGTGGTCAACCTTTTTGATCGATATTAAGAAACCCTTCTCTGTTGGTGGTCACTACTCCCTCATTTTATTCCTTGACCTTTTGGGATATATATACAATTATATACATATTAATTATATATATATATATACACATATTAATTATATATATATATAGATATTATACGTATATACAGTACGCATGTAATATATATATATATAATTACATAGATATAGATATGATATGTATTTGATCATCAATTTTGGATGGTTGATAATTTTGACATCAGAATTCTGAAACCCATTGAAAAGAAGGCCATGGAACCGGATGGCCATGTTGAGGTCGCTACTTGCAGTGCGGGTGCCTTGGTGGCAATTGTAGCGAGGTGCTGGATCTCATGCTCATCGCAGCGTATCCCATAAGTTAGCATAGGTAGATGCTGGTCGAGCATATGCTACCGCATGCTACTATATTACCCTCTGGTAATGGCTGACATAGCTATTGAAAATGGCCCATTTATAGTTGATGTCCCATAGTTATGTTAGTTTACCAGAGGGTATACCCTATTCAGATCAACAGAGTAGCAAAGTGCATCAACGTAGCAGTCTGTCAACTCCAGGATGAGATATCTGAAATTAACCCTTTCTGAGCAGTGGCACACATGCAAAAGTTGGATGGCCCAGATGACTCGTCCAAGATTCAATTTGTCCAAGCTACAAGCTCCTACAGCTACTTGAATTGTTTATTTCAAGACTAGAATGCAACTGTCCATTAATTAATGAAGAACAATCCAATATCAGGGGGATGTCAATCAGCCTGAAGAGTTGCACCGGATGGCCAAGGGCGGCTACGCCCTACTGGGAGCCAAACAAGAAGCAGCTGAGATGCAGAGTTAATTGTTGTTGTTTTTTGTGTGGTTTTTGCCAACGATGAAATGATGTTTGGATCTTTCAAATTTTATAGTGAAGGTTCTTGCACATTTCTCTAAAACTACTAATTTCGAGAAGTCTGCGTTTGGGTTCGAAATCGTGGCCGAAGTCCTGAGCATTGACCATGAACTCAAAATGGGGGATGGACATCCAAGCCACCAGACGCGTTCAAACCAGGATTCCTATGCGGAAGAAACGGGTAGAAATCTGGGAGAAAGTACAAAAGTTGAAGCGAATCACCCCAAGTGATAGTTACTGATTCGTATCTTTCTTTTTGACCAGGTAAGTGGTCTTGTTTTCCCCAGATGAAATGGTAGTGCACAATCTAAGTCATCAAATCCATCACTGATAGTTGCGATATATTCAACTAATTTCAACTATATATTCAAATGTTTGTGATATATTACCGAGATTTAAATAGTTGACTAAATATATATATATATATACATATATATATATACATATATATATATATATTTAAACTATCTGTTCTGAGATATCATATCACTGTTTCACTATAGTCAATAGGCTTTCTAAATGTCGATTTCTGAGGACCTGCGCCAGCGTGTGCCAACCTCCTCCCGGACCATCGCCGGCGCCGTGCGCCGATCACGTTTTCAGACTTTTTGTGTGGCCTAAAACATTGGGGGAAATGGTGGGTTAACCATCAATGTGCATAGATCAATGTTATATATATATATTACTACATGTATTTATATTATATATAATATAGATGATGTAAATGTATATCAAAGATACGGGTGAGCGCAGCAATTTGACCAAGATAAATTTGCACTAAAGCAACAAAAATTGGTTCTTGGCTGCGGAAACTGAGACTTACCGTTAAAACGAAGTCTTAAACCCAACAAGATGAGGATTTCACTTGCAAAGACTGGGAGTTGAACCAAACACCCACGGTGATTTTAAGCTACACAAGGGAATTTTCTCATGCAGACAATGATCGAAAAACATCGAAAGACCATGATTTAACTAGCACGAATTAGGGACAGTTCTACATACTTAAAGTTAGATTGAACAAGCCCAAACATTTATTTGTGGCGGATCGCCACACTGGGCGGTGCTTGTTGAATCGCCATAAAGTCAGGAATTGATCCAATCAAGTTGGGGCTTGACCTGCAGCTGTGATGAGCTGATGAGGAATCCGTACAAATTTATACAATATTTCAGGGCGGGAGTACCAATTTCAAGAATAATTTGTCGCTATTTTGGGGTGACCCATCCAATAAATAGTCATGGTTTATGGGTCCGGGGTTGACATTCCCCTGGCATGAAATAGATTTACAACGCATAAACACTAAGTCTCTAAGTGGACTTTTCCAGATCCGAGTTGTTCTCCAGACTTCGCTCCAGCAGTTTCGACCTTGGCCAGGTACAGCCAGAAGTATCCCACACCCATGCCGAGTCTCGCAGAGATTTGGGACGTTTTGAAGTCACAGATGGTACACATTGGGGATGCCTCAATATCGATGATATTCCATTTGAACGGGGAGAAAAACATACATAAACATTCATCGACATGCCATGTTTGATGTGAAAACTGGGCTACCAAGGTTACAGGGCGCAGTTGACACTGGCTGAAAATGGCGGAGACAGTCGCCCCGCAAAATAATGACGGTTTATACATTATGGCCGGCGTTTTGATTATATATATATATATAGTTATATACATATATATATATATAGAGAGAGTGTGTGTGCAATACCGATCTTATTTTACCCAACATTATCCCAGCACAACAATATTTATTCTTATTCTTAGCCTACTGCTTAGCATGTTTGTAGATTATTATCCAATTATATCCAATTATTCTGCCATTGGTTATAATCCCACGGTAGATTGTTTGTAGAATGTGAAACACATACTATATAATCAACATATTAGGTTTACGGACATTTTTGCACCAACAACTACCAACACGTGTGGATTCAGAACATATTCTGTTGATACGGAGTACCCGACCATTTTTGGCCTTCCGTCTCTTTCTGAGTCGCCCTCAGGATGCCTTCGCCTGCCCTGGCACCGACGCCTTCCCCTCTGGCGCCTGCTGTGTCGCCAGCGCCGGCGCCCACGTCGACTGAAGCCAAGTGCAGCACGGACTGGGAGATGGAACCGAGTGGTTAGGTTCACAAGAATGAATGCTGGAACCAATGGAACAATGAGATCAACTGTTTAACTCTTGTCATATCATTTATGTGTATATTTATATATACACACTTTATGTAGTGTATATATATATGTGTATTAAAAATAATTATCCCAAGCTATTACCTTAATTCAGCCAGATCATGTGTAAATTGAGATGTCACACATCGCCAGGACACAGGTGGCAGTTGCCAGTGGATGGGCTGCGCTTCCAGTCGTGGCAAGACCAGCTGCAGCAACGGCAAGTGCAAGTGCACCTTGGCTTCCCACGGGGGAATCTGAGGGATTTCATGGCCATATTTATATATATATATGTATATATATATATATATATATTTATATGTATATATAGTTTAATAGGGATAATGGGATGACCATAGTGAATACCCTCTGGTTATGACTAAGCCATGGAAAATCGCCGAACTAAATGGAGGTTTCTAGCTGGGAAATCATCCAAAATTGGTCATTTTCCTATGTTAAATAATCAGAGGATAATAGTGATATAACCACGAAATACCACGAATAGCAGAATAATGAGGGATAATTGGGATCTAGAATCAATCACAACTATAGGATATCATGAAGACATCAATGGAGTTACCCTCAGGAAATCAAACGTGGCTCGGGAACCCCGTATAAATAGAGATTTTCATGGGAACATCATCTACAAGTGGTGGATTTCCAGTACCATGTTGGAATACCGGATCGGTTTTCGCCTACGAGAGGGTTAGCCATCAAGGGGATTATAGTTGATCAATCATGCTTAGTTTGTTGATGGTTGATGGAGCAAATTAAGAGCGCTGGGTTTGTGTTTGATACAGGTTCAGGTTTTACTAGCCAATTCATGTGAATTGTACAGTAATTGAAATAGTGTTGAGGTTTATAAAGCCAAGTCATGTGCAGGAAAAAAAATGCACTCTCACAGTTCCCTGTTCTGGAAATTGACGGGGTGTTATACACTAACTGGCTTATTGGCGATGATGAAATAAACCACAATATCATTGCGACTCTACCAAAAAAGCATTCGTCCTTTTAGACACACCCAAAATGGTGATTGAGTCGATCCATTTTGGGATTATGTAAATCAGAATGATTTGCCCTCAGTAAAGCGTAAACTACCACAGATATCCACAGATAAGGAATTCTATGGAAAACCCTAAGCCAAAGAACTGATCTACATATGGTGGAATTGTCATATCATATCTATGTTAAATCACTGGAGGGTAAGTATGAAGATTGTAGGTTTCACAAAACAAAGACTGACGCATGGCGGTTTAACATGGTCAAACCATCCAACATATATTATATTTTGTGTCTAGCCCATGGTCTGTAACAGTTCTCACAAACTAGAGCACGAAAAAACGTGCCTCCTTTTGTGGTTTCTCGTGCTAGATCTCGTGCTCTTTTGCACGGAGGGGAACACCAAAACGCACGATTTAGAGCACGATTTTTGCACAGAGGGGAGCGCCAACTAGCACGATCTAGAGCACGATTTTTGCACGGAGGAAAACACCAAAGAGCACGATCTAAAGCACGATTTTTGCACGGAGGGGAAC
>BGPT01000250.1:97208-139213 GCA_003297045.1 Symbiodinium sp. clade C Y103 | reverse complement strand
AAAAAGCACGAGCTAGAGCCTAGAGCACGATTTTTGCACGGAGGAAAACACCAAAGAGCACGATCTAGAGCACGACTTTTGCACGGAGGGGAACACCAATACAGCACGATTTAGAGCACGACTTTTGCACGGAGGGGAGCACCAACTAGCACGATCTAAAGCACGATTTTTGCACGGAGGAAAACACCAAAGAGCACGATCTAAAGCACGATTTTTGCACGNCACGGAGGGGAGCACCAACTAGCACGATCTAAAGCACGATTTTTGCACGGAGGAAAACACCAAAGAGCACGATCTAAAGCACGATTTTTGCACGGAGGGAACACCAAAATAGCACGATTTCGAGCACGATTTTTGCACGAAAGAAAATGGGAAAAATGCATGAAATTCCTTGTGCTCCTTTTGAAGAGGTTTTCATAGGAAATCCATTTTCCGACTGTTANGGAAAAATGCATGAAATTCCTTGTGCTCCTTTTGAAGAGGTTTTCATAGGAAATCCATTTTCCGACTGTTACAGGCCATGGGCTTGACCCAAATTATATTGGTATTGTGCCATCCAAATATGGCTATGCCCAAAAAATCCCAACAAATTGATTACAACGAACCTCAAAGGATGACAACATGAGAAAGGACGTGGTCAAGTCTCCATCCTCGAGACCAAGATGCTCTGTGATTTCGAAAAAAAAATGATATTGCTTAAAATGGCATTGGTTAGAAGACGCCATTGCTGGTAGTTTTTATGATTTTTGCAGATCACCCTGAGCATCCTAAATTTGGGATATTCAAGGATATGGTTGGAGAGCAACCAGAAGAATTACTCTAGAATCATAGATATTTCGGATAAGTTGGGGCAATGAATAAAACATAGTGTCAATCGCATCATGATTTCTGCATGTAATTTTACTGAGTAGAAGACAACCCTTGCACTCTGTATTCTGTTGCGGCTTGGTTGGGAAGGCTTTTGCCTGCCAGCCAGCACAAGCCAGTTGTGTCAAGGTGCCAAGGGCTACTGCAACATGAATGGAAAGTTCCCTGGATGCATGGGAATTTAGGGTCTTGGGTGACATTGCGAAAACGTGAGCCTTATAGTGACTTTCCAACGTCTTGGAAATTACACCCTTGAGAAATGTAACAATACTTAGCGATGGAAAATCCCCCATGTATCCCCATGTGTAAATGATTTGCCAATTCAACGTGGTGCTTTTCCATAGGGCCATAGGGCTATCCAGAATCCAGAGGAGAAATTCTCCATTATTCTCAAGCCTCCGAAAGGGCTGATACAATCCTGAATCCACACCATGTTGTTTTGAGTCACTCAATTCGACGGCATTCAAGTCCTTATTCTTGTTGGACGGCATTTCCTAGTCCCATCATTGTTCAAGGCAGTGGCACGACAGTCAGTTTTGAGTGGTTCCAAGTCGTAGAAAATCTCCTGCCAACTCGTGGCTGAAAACTCCAAGGTGTGTAAAGTATGCAGATTTTCAACATCAAGCTGAGATCAACAGGCGGATGCTTTGGAGATGGCGATTGGGGTTCCGGTACCCAGTGATCCCCTAGTCAACATGAAGATATGTGGTAATGAAAGGATAAATGGTTGTGTTTTCATCATTTAGCCCCAAAAATAATAGCATTTATCCCCAAAGATATTCATTTATGAAACCCAGTTTATCCCCAAAACAAAAACATGGTTCATCCCCAAAAAATATGATGTGTTTATAGGTTTTGATCCCCCATATGTTTGGATCATTGTTTCGCAACTGAAAATTGCTGGCCACGCATCGATTTGATGGTCTGAAAGCAGTTTTGGGATTGATGGTAATATGATTATCAACAATCCAATATTAGGGTATTTATCAATTGATGGTAATATCGTAATATCCCAATTGTGGTAATCTTATCAATAATCTCATCATTGTTTTATCAATAATCCAGACCAGATAGATTCTCAATAATTGAAATATGTCCTAGTGGGATGATTTCGGTGAACTGTTGTAGAGTCTCTTGAGCTGGACCATTTGGGAAGATGTGGCGCCCAATTCGAAACATTTTTTTAGTGGATTTGGCATACAGGTAGTACATGGTAGAACCGAACCGAATTAGTTCCAAAACTGGGATGATAACTAGGTTCAAACATCATGTATGTAGTAGGTTCACCTCTTCGTATTTTGAAAGATGTTATTTTTACTTTGGTACTTGGTTTTGCCCCACATCCACATATTACCAATAAAGCGCTATGGTTGGGCTCATACCTCCAATATCTCCTTAGCCCTGCTTGTCATGGCTTGGTTTGTCCGATTGGGTGGATCATGATTGTAGCATGAGGACAGAATGGCTACCGCTCGACTGGCTACTGCTCCACTGTCGTGGGTCATGGGAAAACATCCAGGGTTAAACTTTTACTATGTGGGGTTTTTCTTTTATAGTCTGAACATGTCTGAACTCTTTGCAATTTGGACAGAGCTGCCAGATTAGCCGGTGTAGACTCATGGTTTCAGTTGAAAGATTGTACCACCTGCCCGCCTGCTGTGTCAGTCGAAAGTGCCACACCAACACCGGTGACTGGACTCAGATTCCTTGGGGCCGACGGGGCCATTGGGAAATGTTGGAACATTTGTGGATCAAGGATGGTGCAGGTCTAAAATGTTGGCCAACACCATACCCACAACATCCACAACTATATATTTGAACATCATACATATCTTGTTGTGTTGTTCTGTTCCAGTTTCGCTGGATCCAGAGATTCAGAACACCTATCGAAAAACGGACGTCCAAAGAGAAGTCTTTTGAGGATTTGATGCAGGGATGAAATGTTCTGTGCAATATGGAGATGCGATCAATTTCAGAAAGCAATTGTTGTTTATCATTCCCTGTTGACCCTTTACATCGCTGTACCAGATTCTGTGTGCCGATGCAGGGAGAGGTCATGATTCATTACCAGGGTGCCAGGATCTGTCATGTCAGGGCAGGAAGATGTTCATTTCTCTGATTTGCATCGATTTCTGAATTATAGGTAATGGGTCCTTGACAGACCGTGACAGCAAATAGGAATCCATCGCAAACTTCAGATGTGGTGGAATTGATCTACATGATTTGTTGATTGTGGGGAGCACATAGAGTATAAGGGGCTCAGGGGCAGAGTATGGGTTGCCCAACGTCCTGGTTCATACGAAAAACCAGTGGGCGGTCCCCAGGAGCGTGTGATTTTTTTTGTGGCCTGTATGAAAAGCAAGTTTACTTTGTCTTAAAAATCATCTAGCATGTGTGTTCAAATTGAGTATGATGAAGTTAAGCCATGTTCAACATTGTTCAACCATGTTCAACCCCAGACTTTGGTTGAAAGCTCATAGTTGAGTTGCCTCAATCCCAAGCAACAAAATGGCTTCCTGGCTGTGTCGAGGTGTTTCCTGCCGCTGGTCTGACTGCGATCGAAAGATGGGCGCTTGGGCTGCAGAAGTTCCCTACAGCTAGAACTTTTGGGGTATTCTCCATTTTGAGACAAGGCAAAATGATTCCCAGAATTTTCTGTTTAATTTTCGGCAACTCAAGCGAGTCAATGATAGTCAATGTTTGTTTGGTGGAACAGGCTGGGGTTCTGCGCCCCGAAGTCAGGAACCAAGTGAAAGGAAGGTGATCACTCGTGAAATGGACCAGATGGCTCAAAATGATTGACCATGGATGCACACAGTTTATATGAACTTCAGGGATCACACAGCCTGGGTGTGTATGTGTGTGACCATGGGGGATACCACAATTTTCAAATTGTTATAGATTATGGGATACATGATGATGAAGCACTAGATTTAAAGGTTTTCCCCAAAGACCCATATATAAGTTGTTGATATGTTTTGCTTGAAATAAGCAATCCAAAGTTATAGCCGAACATCGGTCCTCCATCGCAGCCATTTTGATGTGTCCCAAGCTTGAGACCCAGAAGGTTAAAACTTGTCTAGCGTATAAAGCGCCAGAATAACTAACCTTGCATCATCATTGACCAAACATGGTTTCGGTCCATATCCTGGTTACTGCAAGTTACAGTTCGAGGTTAAATCAGCAAGCTACACAGCATGAGTGCTATGGCCTTCTCAGGTACCACCATGTGCGACAGCCTGACTGGCGGGAAAGGAACCTACAAATGCCTTTGCAAGAAGCACTATTGCCACCTGGCATTTCAGATGTGTTCGTGGATGGGTCAGAATATGTTAAAATTGGTCTGGGCGAGTTGACGTATTGGCTCATTGGGCCTTAGAGCTCTATATGTCATGCAGGCATTGCGGATCCTATGGCATGGGTTGAAACTGGTAGAGCTGAGACTTTTTCTAATGATTGATGGATCGCTTTCAGATCGGCCTGCATTTTTTTGATAATTTCCTTTTATCAGCTGGATGATGGGGCCCCGTTGAGGACCCATGAACCCTGAAGTTTATCAGAGGGTTTCTTGTGAACCTCAGCTTGGCACAGTGGAGATATTATCTCACTACCATCTGGTAATTTAACATAGCTATGGAAATTCACCATTCTTAGTGGGCAAATCATAGCAATGCATCGAATTATAAATGGACCAAGCTATATTAGTCTACCAGAAGGTAGTTGGGAATAGTTGCGAGATGTGTTTTTAGTGGGATGTTTAACAGTTTAATATGACCTTCATCCCACAAGTCCTTTGCGGCATCCATGAGGTTGGGATCCAGTGAAAAAGCACTGCATGAGACAGTGAGCGCAGTGAGCGCGCTAGCTTCCTAACTGGCAACCGGCAAGGCCTCACGACTTTCCGAACCAACAAAATGAGCCATGAAGAGTTATAGCCTGGTTGATTGGTTGTAGGGAGTTATTCTCTACCTAATTTATTGGGGATTTTGGTTATAGGTAGTTAGACGATCCGATTGATTGGGGATGAATGGCTCAGATGGACTTGTAGCATGTGTATGTTTTTTTAGCAATTGAAGCCCACGGTGTATACCACCAGCGTTATTTGGGATGAATCGACCAAGACTCCAGGTTTAAGTGACGAAAATGGCGATATTGAAGGACATCATGGCGGCAGAAACGGAGATTTACTTAAAGCATGGTTGATACTAAAAGATACTATAAGTATCTATAGAGTTACATATATATATATATATGTAAGTCTATTACTATATGGAAATTCTTGCTTCTCCTCGAATTGCTCTCAGGCCTTCAGGCGGTGAGATCAGGTCGGTTTGGTACCAGTAGATCTGGTAGTCTTTAAAGTATATAGCAATTCAGCCATGCGGGATGTCTCTATAGCATAGCAACTTGAAAACACCATGGAGTGTGCCATGACTCTTCGATGGGTTCAGTGACTTACATTCCTGTCAACGGACATGGCAATGGGAAATACACTTTTGAATAGAAGAATCATCTAACATCATCTAACGATTTCGTTTGAGGATGTTTCATAAAATCAGAGGGAATTCGGTGCCACTGGCGGGGTACCATCAGTAGATACAGCAAAACTCAGCAAGATGGTTCATTCATGTGCATTCTATATCCACATACGGCATATACAGATACACGGCTGTCTTTCATGTATGTATATAATATATATATATATTACATATATTATATATATATATATTTATATATATATATATTATATATATTATATATATATATTATATATATTATATATATTATATATATATTATATATATATTATATTATATATATATATTATATATATATTATATATATAATATGCTGTACATATTGTATGTTGATCTGCATAATTTTTGTCGACGTCACTGGACGTCAATGGAATGCTGGTTAGTAGGGCCAATTAGCCCAAACACCTTGCTTACTAACTCAAAGTTGATGCTAATAAATTTGTCCATATCTATAACATGATATTGGATGTTGTGTACAGATATTGCGCACAGATCTCATATTGCACATATTCTACACACCCAGGATCCATCACACATTTTTGTTGAGACATCCAGGGCGGCCTCGCAGATGCAAAGCTATCCAGCGAGCTGCAACGCGGTGAGCCTCGGTGTGCTCGCAACGACGACGCGGCTGAGGCGGTGCTTAAAACTTGCTGCTTGCAGACCGACGAAGGGGTGAGGTTTGTTTGAACCTGAGATTTTTGAGCTGGTACCTGAAGATTTTATAAGATTTAGAAAAAGCATGGTTGTATGTGTTGGTTACTGTTGGTTCATCATCATTTTTCAGATCAAATGGTCATTTGATATACCGGTACATCCCATTTCAAGACCCGCCCGGAAAACTGTGAGATCATCCATAGCTGTCCCACTGGGACCGTGGATCCACGTTGGTTGATGGGCCAATGGGGATGAGATTCCCAGATAGATCATCAGCATCCCAAATATATTAGGCAGTACTACCTGTTGAACTCAGAAACCAACGCCAGGATTTTTGGAAATTACGAAACGAAATGAACCACATGCTAGATGATCTCCACATACTGTATGTCTAATGAGCCCAATGTTGGCACTGCCTTAAAGCTCAGTTGATCCTGGTTAAAACACAGTTGTTACCTGAGAGATCTGGAACTGCCATGGCAAGATGTATCAGCCAAGTACTAGGCCCCGGCGGCATCGGCACGAGGTCAGCTTGCCCGCTTTTATGAGAAAAAATGCGACCAATCGGAAATCAATCATGGCTGGGAAATCCCCTACAAATGTAAGTTATAATGGGACAATTGTTCGTTGCCATGATTATTTCTTTGCTGGCTATTTCCGAATCTTTGGCTAACCAGCAAGAAATGGCATCAGCCGCACCAAGGTGAACTGCCAAATCATTTGGATCCGGCCACACACAACATGATCTGAGGTGTTCACGCAGTTTTTTTTCAGTTCCATTCTACCTGGGATGTGTTTGTTCACTTTTGAGCCGTGGTTGAAGCGACCAACGAGACATGCTTGGAAGTTCACATCGGAATTAGTTGCAAAGGGGCTTGTATAAACAGTACATCACTAAAACATATTCGTATTTACAGAATTGGAATACACGATGTTTTTTCAGATTTTCTGAACCATATACAAACCAAAAACTGGGATTACACAAGCCGTTGACTATCAACAGATTGGGATTCACATAGCATCTAAGTGCTTTGTTGAGTGTTTCCACCCAAAACCGCGACATGGCATTTGCCAGGAGAGTCAAAAGGGTAGCGACGCAGGCACGGTTCAGAGCCGGTGGTGGGCTGATCCAACCTATAAAGCAACCTCCGAAAGATGGTGTTACTGTTACCGTATCTGTGTATCCTATTATCCCCGTTATGTCATGACTGGAAATGTGTGCATGGGAATATATACAGTATATATATACATACACCACATTATATATACTACATAGTTTTCAGTACAACAAATGTGTAGAGGAGGAGGAGTAGTAGGAGTAGTAGGAGTAGTAGGAGTAGGAGGAGTAGTAGTAGTAGTAGTAGTAGTAGTAGTAGTAGTAGTAGTAGTAGGAGAAGTAGAAGATGGAGAAGATGTAGAAGATGTAGAAGATGTAGAAGATGTAGAAGATGTAGAAGATGTAGAAGATGTAGAAGATGTAGAAGATGTAGAAGATGTAGAAGATGTACAGGATGTAGATGATATCACACATACGAGTTTTTCCAAAATTCGAAACACCAAGCTGTCACCCAAGTAAAGCAATGGTGAGAGGCATTCCAATTCTGCGAAACAGCCACAAAAGTTTGTATCAAGTAGCTACCTTGCCACTTGATGCAGTGAATTAACATGAATCAATGATGAATCAAGCGTTTTTGCCATCCAGTTTTCAAGGTTGAACAACTGTTTGATGTCATTTGCCTGGCATCGTCCACAGGCCGCCGCAAACGCTCGATCGTGAGGCTATTTTGAATTCAGATCGAGGTATCGAAGTGTCCCTGTGGGTTTTCTCAACTGGGACGAGGCTGTTTCATCAGATGTACCATTTGGTAATCAGTCATGGCAATTGAAAATCCTATACCATAAAAATGTTGATGTTAATGGGAAATTATGAAACCCGGAATTGTACAGTTCAAGCCATGCTTGATCGCCGGAGAGTTGATGGTCACAGAGGAACAGATTCATGTGCAAAACGGACGTAGAAGATATTGATCCACAGTTGTGTTTGTGGTTGGTGTAGTGAAAGTTGTGACACTTGTGGTTGTGGGTCACGCTTGATGCCCTCCACTATCATGTTCCATGTAAAATCTTGTGGAGATACGTCCCCCACTACAGTAGTTTGATCAACTCGTATATACGAACCAAAGGAACATGGGTTGTTCTTTCACCCTGTGTTTTCTTGGGTTGGGCCCACCATTGTAGTTGCATCCTAGAGGCATTCAAACCCGACGTCCACTAGGGGACACGATTGTCGTGCCGACCGGAACATATGACAACCGCAGTTTGCGATGTGGGCTGGAACTGGTCCTAGGCAGTGGAAAATGATGGAAAGTGCTCAGTTTTCATGGGGAAATCATCCAAAAGTGTATGAATATGAAGATGATGTTTTCTTGCCAAGTTGGATGACTCAAGTTACTGTGATGGCGTGCGCCATTAGCCATTACCCTGAACAAAATGGTATCATTGATGGGTGTTACTACTAGAAATGGCATGAAATGGACATGTTTTGGCTAGGGTGGTATTGCTGTAGCATCGAACATTGCCATGCTGGCCGTAGGTTGGGATCAATGGATTGGTTTCCAAGTTGCCTTGAACAAATCTGCGATGCAAATCAGTAGGATCCAGGCCCACACATGCGGCTCGGCGCGAATGTTTTTTTTTTTTTTTTCGTGGATGACAACTAGCAGCCCGGCTGCTGCTCTAGCCATGATCTCCATCCTGTGCAAACCGGACATCGTTTGTCATCCAACCATTTCCATGATGTCGAATTAATGGTTCACTATTGTTAACCCCAATCTTTGATAGTTAGTCCCATAATCTAGTGGTTTCAATCCATTGTTTGATAGCCACGCTGCTTGATGATCCACGACTGTATGAAAGATGGCGGGTCACCCGAAGGGTGTAGCTCCATAAGTTGACTCCTGGACAGCTGGGAATCTTCCCAGCAAGATGTAGATTATTTTTCTATGTTTGTTACACCCAATTGAGCAGTGGCTGCTGAACGTTTGGGTTTATGGAGGATACATTTAAGGGGGTTAATAAAGCAACTGGTTGAGATAATAATTGAGCCATGAAAGTTATGCCCTGGTTGATTGGTTGATATAGGGAGTTATACAACCTAATTTGTTGGGGATTATGATAACCCATAGTACGGAAACCTATCCACCAACTAGTACAAAGAGATGGGATAGGGATATGTTTGATGGCTCAATTGAGTTTTGGCTGCTAAATCCATGTTCCTTGACGATTAGTTCGGTGGTTATACTACCCAGAATATTGATATTGTAATCCATGAACTCGGTGTTTTATTAATAGACCAGTATTTATAAGTACTGTGAAATGGGCATGTTGGGAATCGGTTTTTCTGTTTTGTCCAATGGCATTCCAGCTATGTGGTAAACCATGGTAAACTCTACAGCAAAAGCATAGCTGTACTTGATCTCCATTTCCTTATTTGCAGTAGTTGTATAAACCTTTCATACCTAGTTGATCTCAATTTTCCAACATGGAGGGTAATCCAGTAACAATGGTGATTTCACCCACTATGGGGATTCAAACCTTGGATGATCCATGCAACTGACTTTCAATTACTCGAATGGGCCACAACTTGGCCTGGTTCGCATGGAGATACGCTGCGCCCAAGGATGTGAACAACGCTCCACGTGCGATGGGTTTCAGTGGTACTGGGTAGACGCGAAGGTGAATGGTAGATGGAGGACATGGTTTGCCCATTTCGCGGAGGGACAAATCTATAACACACAGAAATATGTATATATATAAAATTATACATACACATATCCTGCTAAACAAGTTCACTCATGATTATTTGTTTTGATGGTTGCATCAAAATTATTTGATGTTAGCTCCCCAGTAGCAAACGGTCCTTTCATGTAATTTATATAAATCGGCATCAATCCATCCGTGTTTGGTCACATGCCAGGGGTCAACGACGCAGGCCAACGCGTTGTTTCACCCGGATTTTCGTCACCGGGTGAACCCCGGTGTCAGGGATGTTCGGTGCCGGTTAGCTGCGGTGAGCAGTGCTGGTTAGAGTGCATAGAAGAGCGGAAAAGGAAACAATTGTGTGGATCTGGCGGGATTCGACATCCTTTTTATAGGTAATCATCATGTTTAATATTGTTTTTCATCTGTAGAGGGGCCATGGGTTCCATCCCAAACTGTTACATAACCAGAGGGTAATTTTCCACATGAAAGGATGATGTTCGTTGCGACCTTGCTCCAGGTTTGTTGCGACTTTGGAGGGAACGAATGGGACCCAGTTGATGAAACACATAGATGCCTAGGAAATCAAGCGCAATATGGGAATGGCTGCTGATACATGACATATTGATTGAATGACTTGCCGACCAAGAGGCTGAAATATTGAATGATTGAATCACTGAACGAGTTGCAGAGCGACCTAGTGACGGAATGACTGATTGCTAACTGACTGAGTCAACGGGAGAATGAACAGATGAATGTGGAAGGCGAAGCAGGAAAATTCATGGAGAACAATTGGATGACTGAGTGCAACTCATTGAATGACTGGCTAACCGTCCTTAGCAACTCTCCCGGGGAAGATTCACAATGCATTTCGATCTGGGAGCCGTCAAACTGCCCTGCAGTGCTTGGAAAATGTAGTGATTTTTTTGTCATCAATCCATTACTAGGGATTTATCACGTGAAAAATGAGGCATAGGTCGTCAATGTTGGCAACGCAGGGGAGGCAAGAAAACTGATTTTTTTTCTATATTCTGTATATATATATATAGCCTTAATGTCAACACCAGATTGGAAACCCCTGACTATTGATGGTGGATATATATCCCCTCCAAGAAAGTGATTAAATTACGGCTATTTACAATTGATCCCTCCTATCAACAAAGTCTTTTTTTTAACAAATCCTGGGTGAACCTTGAAATATGTCAGATTAGAGAAACCAATCATCCACTTGTCACCTGCATGGCTGTGAACAGTTGGAAGTCTGTCAAGAGACCGCTGCCGCCGCTGTCGCCTTTTTGGCAAAGCATATCCTACATTCATGACATGGGAATGAATTGTCTCCATCAAATTTGATTGTACAACTGTTTATTATTATGTTGTTGTGTTGTTATTTTCCATCACGAAATGGACCCAGCTGATCCTTCTGAACATGTCATTTCAGGGGCAAACAATGGCGGGACATGGTGGGACACGCTGCCCAGCTCGTTTTCATCGATTTTCCATGGAACCATGCGATCTTCACAACGCAGTATTTGGAAGGAACGGGGCCTTAGACTCGGGAGATGCATTTGATGGCAAATCCCCATGAACTACTAGGTGGTTATGAAAGGTGGGGAATTAACCATCAAAATGGGAATTTAACCAACAACAATGGTGGTATAGAGGGATATAATGGGTGTAGAATGGTGCTGTAATGGAGAGAATCTGGATGAATTTGATCATGACCTCACGTGGTGACGTCACTGGAATGATGGTGAATGTATACGGGGAATCATCCCCAAATGGCATCAAATGGCTGCATGATAACAGCAATGTTCAGCTCGGTGAATTATGATGAGATTCAGCTAGATGAAATGGGATTACCATACAGGGATATATCCAACAATGTCCCACAATATCCAACAATACTATCTTTGGGTATCTTAACCCAGGATTTTGCTTAATCCGCAGTTGATGTTACAATCCGCGGATGCTATAAATCCAGATGGAGATTGGAGCTACAAATGTACCGGGTGTATCAGATATGACCTCCACCCGGAAGCCACTTGGCAGGCGCGGCGTCTCGGCGGTCGCGGCACGGGCGGCACGCTGGCACTGGCTCTCCTGCTTGGCTGGCTACGTAACTTGGTTTCAGCAAAATACGGGGTCTAAATGGGATAATGGGATATATATATTTTTTTTTTTTATAATATGTATATATATACGGATATTTGTATAATGGGTATAGTGCAATATGAAATATAAATGAGGAATGTATGAGCGATCCATGATGGATATTTTTGGGATATGTGTATATATAAATAATTAATATGATATACTGTATACTGTATAAATATATATATATATATATACGTCCATTGATGAATGATGGATTTTCACAAGTGAATGATGAAAGGAATCAAGATCTAAGCCGCAATTAGTGGAATTGATCATGAATTTATCTCATTTCCGGCTTTGTTAGAAATATTGGGAAGTCAAAACTGTGATTGAGAACCGTTTTAAGAAGACCAAGCCGTGATTTGGTTCAGCAGGATGCAAGGCGTACAAGTGATGACTTTAAACGCATGTAAATTACATAAGCCAAAGGTTTTGATTTAAGCAGCAAGACTGGAGTTGAGACGACAAGAGCTGGGTTTGAATGATCAACAGCAATGATTCCTTCAGTTAAAATCCGGCTGTTGTGAAATCATTTACCAAAACATGCGATGTTTGCTATTCGCTATCCAGCTATCCCGCGAATGGACAGTGATGTTCAAGGTTTGCTCAAGCCAGTGATGAACCCAGTGTTTGACCCGAAATCGCGAGGGCATGGCTGCGCCAAAGAGCACCCTGCGCTTCAAATCACATTATGCTCAACCCTTGGGCACAAACCATTGAAGTGGGGATGTGTCATCATTATATTATCCCGTTGTTCATTCATTGCTATCAACATCGGGTTGACAAAAAAACACCGTCCTATCTCTGATGATCTCAACTTAGTACTAGTGTATTTTTTCTTTGTAGGCAAATCAGACTTGTAAGTTAGGTTTGTTGCAACACAAATACCAGTTCCAAAAGACTACTGAGTGACTCCCGTATCGGACGCGTGATATATTGCCATGTCTTTTGTGAGGTGGTATGACTTGTCAAGATTCAACCAGTGCCAGGTGATGTTTTTGCAACCAATTGTCAACATTCCCAGTAGTTACTGAGACTGTAAGCAACAAAAATCCAGCTTTTTTTTTCGTTGATTTCCCCATGGTTCAGCTGCTACTTTGGGTGCGCTGCCTACCCTATCACCTACAGGCGCTGAGCGAAGCAGAAGTTTCTTCAGCCCAGCGCAAGATCCGGGTAGGAGCAGATGTGGACAACCGGACACTGTATATTATTGTTTGCGAACCCTTGATGAATATACTGTATAAATAGATATGTAAACAATCACACACACGCATATATACATATAATATATATATATATATACCTAGATCTTCCTAAGGGGGTCGAATTTTGACCTCTTTGGTAAAAGGCGCCTTTGGAGAATCAGAGGCATTTCCTGAATGGTAGAGGCGTTTCTTTGTTTTCCCAGATTTTCACTTCCATTCAGATATGGATAGCCAGCATTCAGGGTCCATGGCCGCCCTGCCTCCAGCTCAATGGCTCTGGGAGGGGACCGGGGTGAACAGGCCCCATCTTGTAGGGATTCACATCCCCCAGTATGAGCCCGGGATATCTTACAAAGAACCACTAACCATCATTGAGCTGCCAAAGGGCTTGCCTTACAACATCTCCAAAGAAATCCTCAAGATAAACTTATTGGAGTTGATATGAACTGGATGGACAAATTCTATCCCAAAGTTCCTGTAATTAGTTTTCATCCTTCGCGGCTGCGTGCGCTCATGTGCGCTCTGTTTGTCTCTGGGCAGCGCTGCTGCTGCTTCGGTCTGTGCTAGCACATTGGCAGCCAGGAGGCCGGACAAGGACAAAAAACGACTTTCTGAGGCCAATCGATGGGCAGTTGGTGTTCAATATATTGGGCTATCATTGGCATGAACATTGGCATGTGTTTTTTAAAGGGGCACAGTGTTTAAACATGTTGAAACCCATATTTCAAAGCTGATTCCGTCTCCAGGTTCCCTTTGCGCTATCTTCAGCAGCTGGCCCGAGCTGAAGTACTGCTGACATGTTTCAGCAATACCACCGCATGATGCTGCCTCATGCTGGCAGGCTTCCACACTGAGGGGTGGGCACATCTTTGGCTTGATGAGCAATTTTCTCTCTCCAAGGTATTGAGTTGCACAGACTGTGTCAAGCATGCTGGGGCACATGCATCACCACATCAATTCTGATGTAAAACCTTACTCGTAGAATTCCCGAATTTATTGACATGTGACCATGAGCTAGCTAAGAAACATTGAGCCCTGCTCTTGAGCTGGATCCCATGGCTGGTGCTTCGTCTAAGTCACCACCTACATCAGGCGTTGCAACTGACCCTGTTGCTGATGAAGGGTTGGCCAAGTTGTGGGAAAGCGATTTCTCCATCCGCGAACGGCTGCGCTTCAATGCTGGCAAGTTGCTAGTCTGGCCGAAGAACAAGTCAGGCAATGAGTTGGTTGGCCAGCCCTCCATGCAAGCTCTGGCAATGAACTGCCACATCCTGACCATCATGGCAGCTTGGTGGTGCCCCACGCAAAGCACGCCAAAAACACCGTCGATCACAGTGATGAGATCACAGGTGGGGTCACAACAACATTAGATACCAAATCTACATGGGATTAAATAGGCAAAAAATCTGAATACAGATCTGAATACTGTTTTAGATGTCTTTCACCAAAAAATATCTACTGTGAGCAACCAGGTTGATGTCAGTTAAGGCAGCCCAATGCTTGACGAAATGCCCTGTCTAGGTTGCGGCGCTGCGCCGATGCTGTGCTATCGCCCAAGATGTTGGCCAACTTGCATGTGACTCATGGGGTGTGAAGAAACTCTTCTCCTACGGGTGTCGCCGGGCTGGCTTTGACAAAACATTGGCCAAAAGTCCTCAGCGCAGAGCGCCTCAACTCGAGACAATATTTTTTTAATATGTTCCTATTCACCCCACTATCCCCTAAATGATTTAAAGGGTTTGATAAAATCGTTTCAGAATGTTCTGCTCATTTCAGCCTTGGGCAGGAGAATGGAGTCAACGATTTCTACATGGAACTGTTCAAGTGGTGGAGCCTCAAGACCCCCAAGCCGAGTTCTGTCAGCGATTCTGCGCCTGAAGTTGTGGAGTTGGATGATTCGGGTGATGAAGCTGGGGATCTCAGCATCATCATGGAGGTCAAGGAGGTGAAGTCAGATCCGTATGGCCTTGATAGTTTTGATGCTTGCGAGGAGGCTGCCACCATCTCTGACGAGCTGCGCGAATATGCAACCTCTACTATGGCTGCTTTGAATGAGGCAATGGAATCCATAGCTGAGGATGAGTACCTGGAACCGGAATACCCAGACCCTTTGCCTGAGGACCCCTTGCCCTTGGGAACGCCTACCGTGTCAGTGGAGGTACCTGTTCCTGACCAAGTTGACCCTGAGACGAAGCGCTCTGTTGCTCCCACCGTCCCTGTTCCCGGTCAAGGTCAACCTGGGATGCCCCCACCAGCACCCGTGAAAGGTTTTCAGGAGTTGGATCAGGCCATGACCGTCAAGGATGTGGAGGAGAAAATTCGTCAACTCAAGCGCATTGGCATTTGAAAGTTTTTCTTTTTGAGTTGGGTCGCGTTGAAAACGGGTTGTAGTTTAAAACCTTCTCTTTGCATTCGAGAATTTTTGGTCTTGGTTCGGTCAAACATTTGCTTGAGGCAACTGCTCATGAAGAAGCAGCAGCCTGCCAAAGATTCTGATGAGACCTTGCCATTTGAGGCGACTCAGGCTGCTGCAGTGTTGATGGAGACGGAACCTTGTTCACCAGCACTTGTGGATCTTGACTCCCAGGATTCAGTTGCCACAGCCGAGGGGTCACTTGCCACACCCGGGCATGGCTTTTGCCGATCTCTGGCCCATGAATTTTCCGCGGCAAAGAGAGGTGGGCTGACAAAACTACAATAGTTACTAGAAAACGTTCAGTTCAACTACAGTGCCATTTTTTCAACCCGCATCAAAGAAAACAGGTTGAGATGTTAATTTTAGCGTTTGTCCCTGCAGGTGATTCTAGCCAAGATGTTTCTGCTGCACTCGGCATGGCAGATCCTCCCCAAGAACCTCTTGTGCCTGAGCCCCCTGCAGTTCCTAGCCCAAAGACTCCATCACCTACACCTGCACCCAGGAAAAGGACGCCTATCCTCATTGTTCCGAAAGGCTGGGAGACCCCAATCCACCAGACGGTGGTTGACATCTTCGCCCTGGCCAAGACCAATGCTTCGCAGCAAGTTCCCCCTGAAAATGGTGGACCCCTTGAAGCCGATCGAGAACCTGAAGTACCAGAACCAGAAGTTCCACCGCTTGCAGTTCCGGAACCTGAGTGCCCGCTTCACGCTGAGACGAAGCCTGAGGTGATTGATGATAAGGGTGACGAGGAACCACCAGTGACCCTGAGGGTTGATCAATGGGAATTGAAGCCCAAACCTGCCAAAGGAAGAGGTGCCGGGAAAGGACGAGGACGCGGACGAGGGAGAGGACGGGGCCGTGGCGGTGACCAAGCTGATGGTGGTGACCAAGTGGATGTTATTCAGTCCAGTGGGGAGGAAGAAGAACAACCTGGTGATGATGTGAAGCCGAAGCGCAAGACTACTCAGCGCAAGAGGGCTGCGGGGAAACCCGTAGCCAAGGCCAAGTCATCAAGGAGCAGGAAAAGATCTGTGGCTTCAGAGCCATGTGCTGAGACCAGTGCTGCAGGGGACCAAGTCGCAGAGGAGAGGGTTGGGTTTATAGTGTTTTCACGTGCCTGTTTTTTTGGCAGTTTGGGTGAACCATGGTGAACCATGGGCATGTAAGGAATAAAAGTTGTTCCAAGAGGGTTCGTATTTTGCAGGATTTACAAAGGCCACCTCCTGAGCCCGAAGCTGAAGGTGATGCTATGCCTGTTCCTGTGGAACAACCCGTGCGCAAGCGAGCAAAACCTGGTGAGTCTGCGCATGGCCCCTCATTTGCGCGCAGGTGCTGCCCCAAGACTTGTCCTGCAAAGCAGCGTTGGGGAGCAATTTCATCAGTCTATCGGCGAGTGCTTGGACCTTACATCGAGGGCCTTGGCGGCGCTGGTATTTCGAAAGCTTCTTGCGAGGCCGGGGTGAACAAAAATGAATTGGACCAGGGTTGGGGTTGGGATGTTCAGTGTCCAGTTCCGGTCTCTTTTTTCTACATGGATATGTCTCAAAATGAGGTGCCCTTTTTTAACTGAAAAGGGCACCTCATTTTGAGACATAACCATATTTCAGTTGGTACCCTCTTTGATCATCACGGTAATTGTTATCCAAGTGTTGTGGCTGGTTTTCTTGTTGTTTTATTTGCTGTTGTTTTTAGTGGTTGTAGTTTCATCTGCTATCAGGTGGATTGGTGGGACTGGTGCATGGAGAAGTTCCCCAACAATGGCTGGATTAAGCAGGTGGAAGAGGAGTTGAAGGATGAACTTGACGAGGGGATTTGGGACACCAAGTATTGTGAAGTCTTCCTTGCTGCGGCTGAAGGGGAGGTTCACCAGTTCTTGTTGGACACCGGCCTGTGCGTCGAGGAAGCCTACCTCCCAGTTGTCGAGCAGTCCTAGGATGTGATTCAATAGCAACCGTCGATGTTGTTTGGAGAGATCCTTTTGGGAAGCTATGGCCAAGCTTTGGACGTAGCCGTGTCTTTCTCTAGGTACAGTAGTAGATTGCTTCAGCAAGCTGTCTACATGTGCCGTTTCTGCTGTGGGTGTTTCAAGCAACCCAATATGGAGTTGCGATGATTCTTGCATATTTCGTTCCTGTCCAATGGCCAGTGTGTTGTTTTGACACGCTGTCAAATTACATGTGTCGAAGCTTCGCGAAGTGAGGGGAAACATGCAAATACAGTGGAGATGTGGACTGATCTTAAGAGATCTTAAGGCCCCCAAAGTTATTAGCATCACATCATTTACTGCCATTGTTTTAATTTTCCATATGGTGGAGGAAACTGCCAACTATACCCAGTGAAAGCAGTCCCTTCCATGGAAACCCAAATCCAGTCTTTTGGTCAACAGTCCTCGAGCCAGGTTGAACTGCATGCCACGCAGCCGGAACGTCAATCTGGCAAAGTACGGGGTGGTGCAATCCCAGCCAAGTTTGCCCGGCTTGTGTTTGTCGGATAGTTTCTGATATCTGATGTGATATCCGATACCAATATGATTATGTTTTTTAATGTCTTTTACAAGCTATATCAATGAAGTAAATATTCATCGATCTATAGAGATAATATATATTATTCTATCTTTGATTAATATATATATATATACATGTAATATATATATATATTTATATGATTATATATGTTCTTTAATATATATATATATATATGTTTTGTGTTTAAAAACCAGTCAAGCAGAACCAGCTGGTCCAGCAGGACTATGGGCATTTCAATGGTCTAGACAAGCACGGGTCAAATGTAGATGGTAGAAAAGGACAGTGGGGGTTGCATGGGATTGGTGTGAAACTTCATTCGGATTCTTGAACAAAATTTCCATTTGTGACACCATTTTCGGAAGATCAATTTGGCTGGCTGCACATGCTGTGTGCCCTTGACGCTTAGCCATTTTGGCTCTTGCGTGTGTCACCCGGAGAGAGTCATGCAATTCCATTCAAAACAAACAAGTATAAGCACTGTAGGTTGACCATTTATTTTTGCATCTGTCATGGAAAAGTATGTGAAGGATCCCTCTATATACTGTAGTTCCGGTTGAGCCATGAATCCAACACAGTTTGAAATTCTGGTGAAGCGAATGATATGTCTGGGCACACCCAAAGCGGCTGGACTGCATTACAGAGTGGCCAACAAGCGGTAAGCCATCTTTGTTAAGCGTTGCCATTCCACAATCCACACAGAAATTTGGCCCTCCCAAGCCTTCCATCTTACAGCATGCCTATGCCACTTGGGGGGGCCAAAACTTGGAATCTGCATACTCAGTGAGTGCCTAAACTTTAAACTTTTTTTCGGCTAAATACACATTTCAACAAGTGACCTGAGAACCCCTTTTTTGATCCAAAAAAGGGTTCTCAGGTCACTTGTTGAAATGTCATAAAATGGTCTCACAAGAAGGTCAAAAAAGTTTAAACTTTTTTTTCGGGAGATACTCACTGAGTTATCTATTTATTTATTTATTTATCCCCTTTCAAGATTTAGCTATTTGATCCAAAAGAACCACATCACCTTAAAGATTAAACCCATAGCATTCCCTTACGCGGCCTCTGCGCTGCTCAGATCGTGGTGCTCTTGGTGCTCTTGGTGTGGTGGCTTGAGATACCTCGGTCCCAAGCATCTGAGTATCAGGTGGTGGAGTTTTTCAGTGGAGTGGGACGGATAGCATCCCTTGCTACTCATGTGGGTTTTCAAACAGCTGCTGTTGATATCGAATACGGTACTCAGTACACCAAAAAACACAACACGCGAAGCCCCATGGACCTCAACTCGAGCGCTGGGTTGATGTCACCAGGTTGCTTTTGGGTCAGTTGTTCTTTTTAGAACTATGTGTACCGATGGCTGGCTGATGGTCATTCCACCATGTATATAGTCTACTGTTCATGTCTGGTTGAGTTCGATGGGAATGGAACTGCAACTATTCTTCATACTGTATACGTTTCTGAGGGAACGATGGTGAACTTTGTTTTGAATTGACTTCTGCCCTCTGAGACTTGGAATCCACATCCTTCTTTTCGGCGAGTGGGAAGAAATTTGCTCCTTCCTCGCCATTGTTTGCTCTTCCTATGTTCCTGTTAACCGTGGGAGCACTTGGCGAAGCATCATGACCCCGCGTGGATCGGAGGATTTTCCTCATGTGAGGAAATCGAACAAACTCACGTCGAGGAAGGGCTGGAGCTTTGGGGTAGTTTCATATGTTTTCTCGGATTTCCAACTGGCCCCCTGATTTTTGAGGCAAACCCATTTCTATATATTTGGTTTGACGTGGAATAGTGCTTGTTGTTGGCCGATTGAATGGGTCATAGGGGCTGGCCACTTCAAAAATTACCAAGCATGTCCCTTACAATGATCAACTTGCTTGGGGGTCTTTAGGGGTGCACCACTGGGTTTTTAAGTATGTGCTGGCAATCACCAAATCGGAAAAATACTCTTGCAGGTGTATAATTGACTTTACATTTGCATGGGTTGGCCACCCCCCATGTGAACCAACTGGGTTGACCACAACAGGATTCTATGATATATAATGACGTTAATTGCCCCCATTTCTTTGGTGGTCCCAAATTAGACGCGACACCCCACATGATAGTTGGGTCAACTAGTGTTGGAATCCTTTCATGTATGGGAAAATGACCAATGACCATGTCTTGACAATCATAGTGCTTCAAATGGAACATCACCATGTTCAATCCTGACATGTGCAATCCTTTTGCCGTCTAGGTGCAGTACCCAATGGGGAATGGGGAAACCTTAACACTGGCCACGGGTATTCCTTATAACTAATATATCCCGGGACGGTGACGACTCTGGAAAATCTTTTGAAACTCTGGGGATTCAAACTTGCCCCTAGGAGCAAACAAATCCTGGTGCTACAAAACAAACCTGCCGCAGGTCGGTGATTCTGATCCTCATCACGATACTCATGGGCGGAACCTACGTAATGGAAAACCCGCACAACAGCCTTTTAGCCATGCACCCGAGGTACGTGTGGCTGCTTGAGCAACTCAAGAAATTCGGTGTGTTCGTACCTCACTTCATGGAGCAAACGATTTTGTTTTACAAAACCTCTTGGGGGAGATAGTTGGAATAGCCACTCCCAATCATAGCATATCCAAAACTTCAATCCATTTCCACTTTAAAAACAATTATTGATCCTTGCCTTCTTTTGTTTTGAAATTTCACTCTTTGATGGCCAGCCAACAACTAAGACTTACAAGACCGCATTTTGGATGCGTAAATATTCAAGCTTAAGTTGGAAGAGGACATGGTGCTGGAGCAACAGCCCCCTTATCAGTGCTTTGGATCTGGGAGCTTTGACTAAACGTGAAAAGGCTGGATCACAAACGACGACTGCACGCTATAGGGATGCCCAGGGAAGGGCCAAGTTTAAAGGCAACAAGCGCCTGAAAGCCAGTCAGTACCTCATCTGAATTTGTTGAACAAATACAACGCACATGCGTGACACTCCTTTTAATTGTTTCTACCCATTGCTGCCCTCCAGGCAATATACTTACAAATTTGCTGGGAAACTGGTCAGCATGGTTCCCAAATTCCGTGCAGAGAAGTTGCCACTTCCCATTGAGGCCGGGAGGTCCAAGGTTTGCCTTTTCACGGGTACCCTTTTGGGAGATGTTCTGTCTTTGTTATGACATACGGTTGGTTTTGCAAAAAAAAGGTTGCCAATGCCCATGGTGTGACCAAACGAGTTTCGCAAAGTGAACTGCGGGAATCACAGCATCTACGTGCATCTGGTTTATCACCATATGATCTGATAACCTGTGGACAAAGTAACCAACTCATAGATTCTGATGGGTAGCTGGTAGGTGCCTCCTTCTTCCATCCTGGACCTCTACAAGACTATGGAATGGGGTGCTGATTCCGTAGCCTGGGAAGACGAGGCTGATTTGAGGAAGGCGATCCAATATGCTCGGGGCAGTAAACTGCTTCGAATCCCCATGGGATGGAGGGATGTTATCCCAACCCAAATTTGAAATTCAAATTTGAAATTTACGGTGCAAAGCCCAGGGATTCACAGCCACATTTGGGTTGTGGCTTTTTGACATGGGATTTGCTTGATGAGGCCTAGGAAAAAAACCGTCAGGAACAAGAGCCACGGTCTTGCCTCGTCAACATAGCAAGAAGCTGTAGATTCCAGAGCAGTTCGCAGCGAAACAACATACCGTTACCTTGAGCGGTGTTGGCAATGGGTCATGCATCATGGGAAATAGGTGCATCACCATCAACATCAAACTCATCATAATCATCACTATCAGCATCTTCATCTTCACAATCCTGGAAACTTCCCCTGGATTACACGCATATTGATTGGTTCTATGTATCATACTTTCGGAATTCCTCTCACCATCAACCACCGCTACAAACGTCATCATCAAAATTAGAATCTTTCTATTTGTGATCAGTATCATAGTTATCAGCATCATCTTACTCATTTTCATGATCATCGTCAGCATCATCATGATCCTCTTGACCATCATCACCTTCATCTTCATATTCATGACCATTGTCATAGTTATCATCATCATTTTTCAGCATCAGGACTATCATGGTCAAAATCTTCTTCATCATCATCATCAGCGATAAATGGGATCTAAATGATTATCATGCGTGATATATTTCTATATTACAAGAGAAAAGGAGCATGCATGATATTCTTTTCTCGTACTAGGGGATCTAAATGATTATCATGCATGATAAGTTTCTACCCCAGATATTACAAGAGAAAAGTATCATGCATGATATTTTTCCTACTAGGTTAACTACTAGGGGATCTAAATGGTTATCGTGCATGATAAGTTTCTGCCCCAGATGTTACAAGAGAAAAGTATCATGCATGATATTCTTTTCTCGTACTAGGGGATCTAAATGATTTTCATGCATGATAAGTTTCTACCCCAGATATTAGAAGAGAAAATTATCATGCATGATATTTTTCTCGCAGTAGAGATCTAAATCATTATCATGCATGATAAGTGTCTACCCTAGATGTGACGAGAGAAAAGTTTCATGCATGATAATCTTTTTTTCGCAGTAGGGATCTACATGATTATCATGCATGATACTTTTCTCTTGTAATATCTAAGAGAAAAGTATCATGCATGATATTCTTTTCTCGTACTAGGGGATCTAAATGATTATCATGCATGATACTTCGATCTCTCTTGTAATATCTAAGAGCAAAGTATCATGCATGATATTCTTTTCTCGCCGTAGGGATCTAAATGATTATCATGCATGATAAGTTTGTACCCCAGATATTAGAAGAGAAAAGTATCATGCATGATATTCTTTTCTCGCAGTAGAGATCTAAATGATTATCATGCATGACAAGTTTCTGCCCCAGATGTTACAAGAGAAAAGTATCATGCATGATATTTTTTTCTCGTACTAGGGGATCTAAATTCTAAATGATTATCATGCATGATAAGTTTCTACCCCAGATATTAAAAGAGAAAAGTATCATGCATGATATTTTTCTCGCAGTAGAGATCTAAATCATTATCATGCATGATAAGTTTCTACCCCAGATATTAGAAGAGAAAAGTATCATGCATGATATTTTTTCCTACTAGGGGATCTAAATGGTTATCGTGCATGATAAGTGTCTACCCTAGATGTGACGAGAGAAAAGTTTCATGCATGATAATCTTTTTTCGCAGTAGGGATCTAAATGATTATCATGCATGATAAGTTTCTGCCCCAGATGTTACAAGAGAAAAGTATCATGCATGATATTTTTCCTACTAGGGGATCTAAATGGTTATCGTGCATGATAAGTGTCTACCCTAGATGTGACGAGAGAAAAGTATCACGCATGATATTCTTTTCTCGCAGTAGGGNCTACTAGGGGATCTAAATGGTTATCGTGCATGATAAGTGTCTACCCTAGATGTGACGAGAGAAAAGTATCACGCATGATATTCTTTTCTCGCAGTAGGGATCTAAATGATTATCATGCATGATAAGTTTCTACCCCAGATATTAGAAGAGAAAAGTATCATGCATGATATTTTTTCTCGCAGTAGAGATCTAAATNGGGATCTAAATGATTATCATGCATGATAAGTTTCTACCCCAGATATTAGAAGAGAAAAGTATCATGCATGATATTTTTTCTCGCAGTAGAGATCTAAATGATTATCATGCATGATAAGTTTCTGCCCCAGATGTTACAAGAGAAAAGTATCATGCATGATATTTTTTTTCTACTAGGGGATCTAAATGGTTATCGTGCATGATAAGTGTCTACCCTAGATGTGACGAGAGAAAAGTATCACGCATGATATTCTTTTCTCGCAGTAGGGNGGGATCTAAATGATTATCATGCATGATAAGTTTCTACCCCAGATATTAGAAGAGAAAAGTATCATGCATGATATTTTTTCTCGCAGTAGAGATCTAAATCATTATCATGCATGATAAGTTTCTGCCCCAGATGTTACAAGAGAAAAGTATCATGCATGATATTTTTTCCTACTAGGGGATCTAAATGGTTATCGTGCATGATAAGTGTCTACCCTAGATGTGACGAGAGAAAAGTTTCATGCATGATAATCTTTTTTCGCAGTAGGGATCTAAATGATTATCATGCATGATACTTTTCTCTTGTAATATCTAAGAGAAAAGTATCATGCATGATATTCTTTTCTCGCAGTAGGGATTTACATGATTATCGTGCATGATAAGTTTCTACCCTAGATGTTACGAGAGAAAGGTATCATGTATGATAAGTTTTACCCTAATACAAGAAAAAACATATCATGCATGATAATATCCACAAATTAGCGAGAACCCCAAAAAATTAGAGGCGGAACTTCCCGGGAACGAGGCGGAATCTGCCGGGAACGAGGCGGAATCTGCCGGGCATCAAATTTGCCCTTATCATATTTCAAAAAAAATGAATTTCCATGCATGATGCCATATCAGGCTCCAACTTGTACAAGTAGGCCTGCTGCATATGGTTTGCAATCTCCAGTCCCGGGTGTTTTCCAGCGAAACGTTGATTGCTGGAGTTGACATGGTGGAGAGGGCCGAAGGTCTTCCGGCTGACCAAAGTACCCAAGAGCTTCTTGAGGAACTAGCGAAGTTAGAGGTGCCACAATCTTCTGTGGTGGCTTGTGAGTGTAACGGTAAAACTGATAGTCCATCATGATTGTTGCACACTGTATTTTTGATTGGAGGGAAGATGGAAATGGTGAACTATAAGGTTTCGCGAGGTCTTTGGGGACATTCCCAGTACGTAAAACCCACCAAAAATTGACAAATCGGCCAATTTTTGTACCCTTTTTTCCCTTTTTCGGGTTGAGAAACCACCACAAAAAGGGCACGAATTTGGGAGAAAAGGGTGGTTTTTGACTGATGAGACCTTTGCGGAAGCTTATATGGTGAACCCAACCAATGTGTAGCTTACAAAAGGCTTATGAAAAATTGGGGCAATAATACTGTTGCAGTAATACCATTGATGTGCCCTGGGAGGCAATGAAAGTCAGCATGGAAGCTCAAGTTGCAACCATTCCTACCCCTGTGCGATCTGATCCTACGCTCGCTGGTCCCGATGATGACACAATCCCTGCAGACTTAGCACCGTCAGGGGTGGTGTCAACAGTAAACCAACCATGTCAGGGCGAGGCATGTGGAAACAACCTTGAGCCTGTAAAGGCCAATGACCATGATGTTCCTTGCTAAAACCTTTGTCAGGGTTGCCAGGTCATTGACCAACAAGGGGAGCTCATGGTACTGCTGCATACTTTATCAACTAGTGGTTTGGGAAGTTAAATGACGAATATGAACTCTCACTTTTTCTGTTTCTGGAAAAGGATGTGACTGGGGATAGCGAGGGCTTAAGATATGTCCAGGGCACGATTAACTGATGATTCCTTGGATGGTTGTATACCACATCTGGTTCTTATAGTGTCTTATATGGTTTCCTGTGCCTATCATGTTGCAAATGAAAAGTGAAAACCACTAAGAAAAAATACACCTCCCCATGAAGTGTAGTTGTTTTCCTCCAGGGTCGGAAGTAACCCCTACAATAGTAGCTTCAAATTTGGGAGTGGTCTACTGTGGTTTATTTTCTCTAGTCTCATTGTCCTTGTGCCGAGTGGCTGCCGCCGGCTGCTTAGGTTGCCCCGAGCGCTGAGCCTGTTCCTGAGCACGTGCCGGATGATGGCTCTTTGCAGGGAGATGCTTGGGAATCAAGCAGTGCGGTTGTGCATGTGCAGTTTTCTAAAGGGGGCATGCAATACACTATCAAAAAACCGTGTGCATTCTAGATTGTGAAGGTTAAATTCGGGCATGGGGCGGCCAAGGACATGGATGATGAAGCTTCCAATGCAGTGAATGATCCGTATGAGTATGGGTTCTCTTTGTGTAGCTCACCCGGAGAGGACACCCGCTGACTGACAAATCAACATGTTTGGGTATGGGTTTCAAATGGTTTGATGCTGGCATATGTTTGGTTGGTTTGCAGGAGCTTGTGTCTGATCCCTATGCAACACTGCTTGCTGCTCTTGCAGATGCGGATGAAGGTGAATCCAAGGTGTCCACTGTGGCCACTGTACAAGGCTCCAAGGAGACATCGGTTAAGTTTTCGATTCAACTACCGACAAACTCACACATATATATATATATATGTACTAACTCATACATATTTATATGTGTGTGTGTGAATTAAAATATCATGCAGCAAACAAAAAATCAGTCTATAGTATACCAAACTATGCCACCAAGAACGGCGGTATATTCTCAATAGCTCCCTTGGCCCTCTAAAACTCCAGTCGGCTAACATTGTTTCCCACTTTTGGGTCCCAAGTTGAAGATGTAACGGTTGTTTAAAACCATGATTTTCAAGGGTTAACTGGACCTCTTGGACATGTAGCAAATCATGACGTTGACTAGATTTGGTTGATGCAGTGTGGTACTGCAGGAGGGGCCCGAGCTTGCCAATGTTCAACCAAATCAGCCCGTCCAGCCCAAGAGTATCCAACAGAATGTCCAGTCCAAGAAGTCCATCGAAAATCTCGAACACCTATCCCGAAATTCCAGTGGTGGTGAGACCCCTGTAACTTGGTTATGTTCTCTCCTTGTTGGCCCACAGCTCGCTATGATGTAGAGATACCCCCGCTATCCCCAGCCCTTTGTGTGCTCGTTTTTCTAAGGTGAAGCGTCGGGGGGAAACCAGCTCCGACAAGGTTCTTCGCCGTATGATGCAGCCACGCTGTGACGGGACATACCTACTTCCACAGGAGGTTCTCGACGAGTACAAAGACATCTCTGGAGGTGGGCGCGATCGTGTGCTCAAGATGTGGGCGGCAAGTTCACACGACAAGGTGGGGATATATATACTTAAACACATTGAACAGTTTGAAACATGTTTCCCAACATGGTTTAAGAATAAAACCCTGTTGGCTAGGATGCCTTCATCAAGAGATGCAAGCGCAAGAAGGAAAGTATCAATGAGCAAGACTTATGGTTGGATGGTCAGTTTATGAGCGAGACAGATATGCAGAATGATGAGATGACCGCGTGTTTTTGCTGCAACATTTCTTGTTCCAATGTGTTAACTGTGCGCAAGTTTGGTTGAGCTCGGTGCCGGTCGGCTGACTAGCTTTCATGCAGTATACATGACATGTCAAGTGTGGAAACAAAGGGGGTACTACAGTTAGATATACGTGCATGCTTACTAAGGGAACGAATCAAAGCAGTCAAGGAGACTTGTGCCTCGAAAAAGGGTTGGATCCGGTGCTTTGGCTGATACGCAAGCACATCTTAAGGTGTTCCCTGTGCACCGTGCATGGCTAGCATGAATACTTTGGTACACGCGCCCATGACTGTCTCAAAACCCCTTGACTTTGAGATTTGGTTGCCTTAGGCGTGACCGGTATGAGAAGCACATCAAGCTTTATTGGGTTGAGGATCCCCCGAAAGGTCGCATGTTGCCACTTGACAGCGATTATGGTTTGCGCGGTTTGTGCCAGGTGCTCTTCATGTGGAGCAAGACAAGACAACGGAGAATAACAAGGTAAAATAATTCAAACCACAGTGCTAAGGAAACGGAGAAGACAGATTCTTGAAGAAGAGGAGGACATGGAGGAAGAGGATTACAAGGATGCTTTGAAGAGTGACAAATTCATGCCCGAGATGGCAGACTTTGAAGAAGATGATACAGGCAGTCTCCTTATATTAGTTTTTCTTTAAGGATAATTTCCCAGGCCCAAGCCAATTGAAGGCCCAAACCATTTGAACATGTGTGTGTGTGTGCGCGCCTCGAGTGACTCAAGTTTGCATTCAGCACACTTGGACCTATCTTCTCATGACTGCCCTGGCTAGACCCTGCTATTCGCATCGAAGCTGACGGGGCAGAGGGAGCAAAGGGCATGCTGAAGAAGATGACGTGGCCACTGATGGACGAAGATGGTCTTCCCAGCAGCTACGTTACTAAGGTGCTGACCTGCCTAGCTAAGTGGCGAGTAAAGATGACCTCATTGATTGAAGGGTTTGAGGCTGACCCCGATGAACCAGAACATACCAAACAGAATCTTAGCCACTTTTTCTGGCATGATGTGAACACGGTGTTGATTCCCATTTGTTCCCTATTGCCATTTACATGGCCAGACCTTTCCCCTTCGCCAGCCAAGGATCATCTCCCGTGCCAATGGCATTGACTCCGGCTTGATGAAGTTCTCCGACAAGCTTGGATCCCTGAACACCACGGGGATTTGCAATGGTTTCTCGAGTGAGTGCCCCCCTTGGTTTCTGAGTGGATTTCATTTTAATTCTGGATGTTTAGTATGTCCCTTCTCTCTACCATGACACATTTTCTGCCCGGCTACTCCAGGGATCAGGATAATCTAGGGCAGTTGTATGAGGAAGCCCAACAAGTGTGCCTTGGTATGATATAGGGTTCCGCGATGGTGTGGTTGGTCAGAAACTGGGGGAGTCTGGTGTCATTGTCTATATATATATATATATATATTGTATAATAGGGATATATATTTATATATATACATATAGCTCTTGTTATCTAAATGTAGCTCTTCTTAGCATAGGAGGTTGATTTGTTGAAATCATAGAGTTATATAATATATAATATGGCATGTGGAGGATTTTTCAACATGGGCGACCTGCCTTAGCCCTATGTCAATACCCCAAAAACTTATTCCCACTACAGTTGGTTTGTCAGCCAGTCTTGGGGGTCCCTAGCTTGGGGCTCGTTGAACTATTTCTTGGAAGTGTCCACCTGGCCATTTGAGTTCAACATGTTTCAGAAAAAGGGCATGTATGCTAAAGTCCAAAGTTGGGGATTGTTGAGTTGTTGCGGGCATTGTTACTTTGATAAGCAGTTCGAACTCCTGTTGGTACCCCTGCCCCCTGGATCCCATGCAACATGCTGCATGCAACTATGGCCAAAAGTACCAGTGATTGAACCATGTCATGGCAAAAGAACCATAAAGGGGTACCTGCATGCCATGGATGATTTTCTCATTGAACTCCTTAGCTACCCTTGCCCGTTTACTGGACAAATTCGGTGTGCTGCGCATGCTTCGCTGGAGAACCCTCTATATACTGCCCAACAAGAAGAGCCTTTGGGATTAGCTTTCTACTGTTTTCATTGCCCTTGAGGTAGATGACTCTTGGTGCCTGTTTTGTTCGCCCGGTGGGGGAATGCATTTATGCAAATTCATCGTTACTTCATGGGGATCGATGTATCAGCAAGATTCTGAAAAACAGCAGTGGGACCTATGGGGTTTCCATGGAGGTCTCTTGTGGGAAAAGTACTGCAGCAATTGTTTTTTTGTTGAAGGTTTTTTCGGAGCCATTATCCGAGGCCAAAGTTGGGCGATTTGGGGCCATGTTGGGCCCATGTTGGGCCCATGTTGGGCCCATGTTGGGGCATTTAGTGGGCTATATGGGGTTTCATGGAGGTCTCTTGGGGGGAAAAAAGTATCCCAACCGAAACTTTTTCGGTTGGGAAATGTTTTTTGCCATTTTGAAGGCTATGTTGCGGCCAAAGTTGGGCCATTTGGGGCCCATGTTGGGCCCATGTTGGGCCCATGTTGGGGCATTTGGTGGGCTATATGGGGTTTCATGGAGGTCTCTTGGGGGGAAAAAAATATCCCAACCGNCCCATGTTGGGCCCATGTTGGGCCCATGTTGGGGCATTTGGTGGGCTATATGGGGTTTCATGGAGGTCTCTTGGGGGGAAAAAAATATCCCAACCGAAACTTTTTCGGTTGGGAAATGTTTTTTGCCATTTTGAAGGCTATGTTGCGGCCAAAGTTGGGGCATTTGGGGCCCATGTTGGGCCATGTTGGGCCCATGTTGGGCCCATGTTGGGCCCATGTTGGGGCATTTGGTGGGCTAAGGACCACAAGATATAATATGCATATATGTATCAACCAAAGTAGTGCTACATCTTAAAGAATGGTTGGGGGGTTGAGTTTCCATGAGAAAGGTGGAAGCTTCCCACGTCCGACAGGGCACATTGAAGAGCATGCTGTCACCATCAACGGTCCAGTACAGGTTCATCCCGAAATCATTCCTGTTGGTGAGAAGCACCGGGCACCGGATCAGTAACCATTATTTTTGACTCCCCATAACATCCCATAACCTATCTTTATGTTTCAATGGGGTGGTACTCATATTAAGATACTGAACATCAACCTGAATGGGAAAGACCTTCCTTGGGATCAGTTGAAGCGATGCTGGATTCACAATCGAACACCCCGCTCCCCATCATGTAGCTCCACTTGTGGAAAGATTTTTGAACATTCAAATTCTCCTCCAGAGTGGGCTGCATTTCTGCAACCAGAAACTTGGTGAAACGTATCGATTAGAGCAGCTTCCAACATATGGACCAATTCATACCAATCCTAAATCTGGGTCAGAATAAACAATCCACATCTTTGTGAAATTTGTGAAGGTAGTCCATAAACCTTTGGGCTAGATTCGCCATCACACCGATCTTGAAAACGCAGATTGAAATTCCAATATGCACCCTGAAGGCTGCAATCCGTCGTTTCATGAATTTTGAAGCTGTGGAGGGAGATCCCCACACAGAGTGGGCGGGGTGTAGGGAGCCATAGGGGCAAACCTTGCCCGCGGTCCACAAAGGACTCTGCGAAGCCCAACGGGAAGAGCCCACCAGCCGAAACGTGTTGGCTAATTAGTTCCAAAGGTGTTTTTTTGGGGAAACGACACCAATTTGTTTGGCCAAATGCAAACATGCAAGATCCATTGAACCACACGTCCGCAGCAGGGCGCCCAAGACTATTGTCTATTTCACTTTGGGGGATAATAGCTTCCACTGGTCTCTGTCTTCAAAAACAGAACGAAGGATGCAAGATCCATGTTAATGAAAAAAGTGTACCAAGCGGACTTTAGTCCCCCAGTCCATTTCCTACAAATCTTTTGATGGTTCAAGTTTTATCGCTCCCTCCATCATAGCCCAGCCCCTGCAGAACCCAAAGTGCCTGCACCTTAGGTGCGCAGAAGCTTTGAGCCTGTTCACGCGATCGCAGCCACTTGATGGACGATTGAACTGGGTATGGGGTGCCTTTCGGTTTTTGGAATTCCTTTGAACTTCTACTTGTAGAAAGGAAGTAGCCAGCCAAACTAATCTAAGGCCATTCCTCAGCCACCTCAAGGGCAAGCTTCGGAAGATGTCAAAGGACGCTGAGAAAGAGGAAACTCCGTCAACACCAGCCCCTAAGAAAGGAGCGAAAGCTGAAGTGAAGCGTAGGGGAAAGTAGTCGGCAGTTTGTTGTCATGTGGATGCCCCTTTTGGCAATACTGTGCAACATGTCTTGGCAGTCGCTGCAGTGATAGAACGCCCATGTCCCCGAAATATCATAAGATGTCATTTCATATCTTTAATTTAAAAAATATAGGGGGGAACATCGAACTTTTTTGCGACTGTTTCAAGTGCTCTTTCCATGGGGAAAGCAAGGTTTCAATCTTTGCTTGCTGGGTGATGAACATCCAGCCAATACAGTACCGTATGCTGTTTCAGCTTTGGGGAATGATGACAATGTCACCTCCTGGCCCGTGCCACGTGGGCCTCTGGAGCTTTGATGCCGTGAAAGAAAAAACCTTGGGCAAACGCAAGTGACCAGTGGAAAGGATTTAGACAAACATAAATTTATCATTCCTATGGGCCACTTGGTTATAAGTAAGTAACAATATATGATATGGATAAATAATCATACTAACTTACTATCCCGAGGTAAGTACAGCTATTTTGGGATATCTTACCCCACTCCACTCCGCATCACGTCTTTTCTTCTTGAGGTGGTGATCAAATCTGATCAATGGTGAAAAATGGGGAGATAAGTACAACCGACAATACCCTCTGGTAAACTAACATAACTATGGAAAATCACATTTTTTCTTGGGAAAATCCACGATTTCTATGGCAATTTTCAATAGCTATGTTAAATTACCAGAGGGCAATGGAGAATTTTCATGGAGAATCGTGGAGAATCTTCATCCTTGGAAACTTGGCAATGATGGGAACCAATGGGAACCATACCCTTTGGATTTGCTGTTTCGGACCCCCTCCACAAGAAAGAAATTCCCTTCATCTATTCCCCAAGTACTAGATTTCCCCCTTGGGAAAATGAAGAACAAACAAACAAATCATGGGATTTCATGGTGACTTCAACCATTATTCATGGTATATAACCCCAACAAATTTCATGTATATGAAGTATACAACCATTATTCAGTGCCCCTTGTAGGTAGTGACCTATCACCCTGGCATTAAATCTGAGTCCCCCGTAGCAACCACTGAAGGTCTGCCAATCCTAAAATGATCTATCTTAATTATCATTCATTTTTAGATTGAAGGTTCACGATACATCCTGCCAATGCCAGGTGCAGAGCATGCCGAACCAGGCCCCTTGCTTACCCACGTGGTTGATACTATAGCTGAGGGCGACCCTTGGCTTTAGTGTTGGTTGGGAGGATGCATGGTAACCTTCTTCGAGCGGGCGCTCTTAGGGCAGAAAAAAAGTAATCTCTGAACCAGTTTTTGAAAACCACCTATTTGCTGGTGAGAGCTTGAACATCAGAATCATTGGTGATGAACAAATTTAACATGAGATTACTGACCGCCCATACTCCGTGCCTCTTACAAACAAGGCTCCTGCGAAGGCCTTGGTAGCCCAAAGCCAAGCTTTGCGTGCAGAACTCCAGACCTGCGACGTGGGAATGGTGCTTCACAGTTCCACCCAGAAGGTGCTGCATGGTCACGTGGCCAACTCATCCAGGCAATTCAAGAGGGCTGTAGGCCGATTTGGTTTTGCGTTGAACCTCTTCTCTAACAGAGTCACATTTTTAAGTTATATGTGTTATTTTCAACTAGTATGTGCGTGTGAAAATTGTGAAATCTTCAGCTCAGAGAATATGTCTTGGAAATATGGATTTCAAATTCAATTGGATGGGTGATTTTACACAAACTCACCTTGAAATGGAATGCATTCCTCGAAAACCAGTCTAAATGGATGTCCTTTCGTGGGGGCGACCCTGCGTCTTCTAAGGAGGATTCCAACGTCATACCACTTGGTTGAAGAGCAGGGCTTCAACGTAAACATGCCCTACCATAGTCCCAAATTTCTCTTGAAGTATCTACTGGAGTCTGAACCGTGGCTTTTGCTGGGAGGATTGCCACCAGGAAGTGATGCCCAACAACTTCTGGAAACGTTCTGGAATGCCTACAGATGTGAGCATCCATCTCATGAAGTATATTCCCAGCACGATGATTTCAGATTCATTATCCCTCTCACACTTCACGGCGATGGTGCCCGTACCTTGAAGAAACAACCTCTGGAAGTTGTGAGTGTCCAGCCCATACTTGGTTTGGATACTATGGAGGCTCCCTCGACATGCAGTTGCGACAACCCGACAACTCATTCTGGGGCCGACCTTTCAGACCCTTGTTGCCTACGGTTGAATTCCAAACACAGCAGCTATCTCACCCACTTTTTGCTATTTGCGTTTCCCAGCAAAAAGTACAAGAAGATACCGGGCCTTCTGCGAGCGATGTTGGAAGTCGTCTCAAAGGACCTTGCAGCAGTGTGCGCTGAAGGCATTCTTTATCAAGGCAGCCGTTACAAGTTTGCAGTACTTGGAATGAAGGGGGACATGGAGTATCACGCAAAGACCGGACTGCTGACACGGAGTTATCACAATGTGGGCCACAAGAACAAGATCAAAGTGTGTCATGAATGTCATGCTGGTGCACCTATGGTTCCGTTCGAAGATTTCACTACAGGAGCCAACTGGAAATCCACCCTGTACACAGATGTTCCATGGGAAGAGCCCCCTCCTTTTCATCATCTTGAGTTTGAAGACTGGATGTCAGGGAAGGCTGCTAGCTTCTTCAAGCGTGACCCTCTGCACATTTTTAGGCTTGGGGTGGCCAGGAACTTCATTGGGTCGAGCATTTTGCTGTTGTGCTTTGAAGGGTACTTTGATACTGGCGATGATGGTTGTGATGGGTACTCAGTGGATAAAAGGCTGGTGAGAGCTTGGGCCAATTTCGCACTTTGGTCTGACACTCATCGTATGACTTGTTCTGGCATCAGGTCATTTAGCCGCGACAAAGTCCACTTTGCCAACTCAACATCCTTCCCATGGGTCAGTTGCAAAGGCAGTGATACCATCGTCCTGTTGAAGTGGCTTGATTGGTTTACAAAATTTCATTTGCTTTCCAATCCTGGCTCCTGCATTCTGCAAAAGATTTCCAACGGCTGCGTCAATGGCTTGGCATTTCAATGCATACATCGGCACGGCATTTTCTGTCGTAGCCATTGCAGGGAAAAAATCATGAAGTCGTGCAAGAGGTTTTGCTGTGCCTACGCGGAGCTTGCTCGAATCTGCTTTACGCAGGGGCGGACCTTGTTCGCTATGGTGCCAAAGGCACATGCTTTCGACCATGTGGGGCACGGCTTGGCGCTTTCCAAGGCTGCTGGTGATGTTGTGAGCGTCAATCCCGCAATGTGGGATTGCTCGATGGCGGAAGATTTTGTAGGAGCAGTGGCGAGGCAGTCACGACGTATTTCGCATAAAAACGTTTGTGAAAACACCCTTTTGATGTACAGGATTAAAGCTCGCATGGTAATTAAGAATTTCAAGAAGAAAAAACAGTGGCGATTCTGAACTATGAGCCTTTTCCACGTTGTATCAAGTGATAATTGCTACAAAATATGCATTAGGATGGTCACAGCCTAACACCAGGTTCGCCACTAGTTCTGTGATGATGACTAATTCGAACATTGGAGCTCAGCTTCTCTCTCAAAAAAAAATCATAAGGCTTTGAGGCCCTGGCTCTCATTGGAGTTCATTGGCCATGGGAAGCGGCAAATGTGCATACTGTTTAGTGTGGGGCATGTGCAGTGCTAGCGGGTGAAACTGCAACAATTTGTTTGGGAACACTTTCTCCCATCCATATGCCGGATTATCCATCCACAGGTATGACTCATCTATATCAGAAATGTTTGGGGTCACCACTTCTCATGTGTTGTTGCTTTCCTTCCTACATGTTCCTCAACCCAGGAGGCTCGGCCGGCAAATCATCCCGGATGGCCTGGATGGATATTGGAGGATCATCCAAACTTGTAATGGGTTAGTAAGAGTACCATCAGAACTCACAAGCCACTAACATCATCCATTTATCCCTGGGATAAGTCCACCGCGGGTACTTGCTAGCTATGGCAACCAACCATTTACAAAGTGGGCATCATCTACAAGGCTATGAGGACGGTTAAGGCACAGTCTATTTGAATTCTCACTTTGATGATTCCCATTATATAGCGAAAACCAACATCAAGTTCTTGGTGATGAATGATGTTTCATGATTCCATTGAAAACCACGTAGTTGGTAGAGGCACTTTTCTAAATCAGAGGCGTTTCCTGAAATTAGAGGCTACAATTTCTGCCTCTAGCATTAGAGGCTAAAAAAAGACACCACCGGATGATTCAGGTATATATATGTATATATATATATATATCTATATCTATATATGATCATCATCATCATCATCATCACCACCATCATCATCATCATCATCATCATCAATTCATAACATGAACAGTTTACATGAATGCAGTACTGACATGTACTGACTTCAAATCTCACATAGCTTGGAGAGTTGATGATAGTTTCAGAGAATACAAGAATCATGCCATTGTTTTCCATCCTTCGGACGATGTGTTTGTTTTGAATCCATTATTCTCAGGAATTTCTCGCTCCAACTTGCTGTATTCCCCAAAGGGGTACCTGTTAAACCAAACGGTCGTCGATTGAACCCCGTTCCTAACCTCCTTGGGGGCAACGATGGGAGGATAATGCAGCTTTTCTTCAATATCAAGAAAAGTCAACCTTGACTGCGCAGTAAATTTGTGCACCCCTAGACTTTGGTTCAAAGCCATTGAGCCTCCAACTTGTTTTTTTTTTGAGCTAAAAGTACGAAGAGGATCTGTTTGAGGTCCAAGTTGTGGATCATTTGGGTCGGGCAGGAGAGAGCTCCGACATGAATATAGTGGTCGCGGCATAGACAGGCAGATCTCGTGGTGGACTGTTTGTTGTTGGCGTTTTTCTATCCCCACACCGCGGGGAATTATTGGATGTTTTTGAAACCCATATGCATGAATTTGATATTCTAAGAGAAATTAAAGGTAGAGAGAAGAGATTTATTAGAAAAAGTACATATACAATCATATATATATATATACACATCATATGTGTAAACATGTATGTACACATGCCTACATAGCTTAGTTGTGAACCAACTTTCCTATCTAGATCCAGGAGCACACACCCTGTAGTGCATTTGAAACAATTTAGATCGGAGGTGGCAATGATCGTTTGATGATGTGAGTTTTTTTTTTGATGGATGTGTTCATGCATTCTCGTGCATGGTGGGATTTGATATACCCTCCGATTTATTTAACGCAGATATAGATCGTGGACCATGTACAGATGATTTTTCCTCTTACAAATGGGGATTATACATAGCTATATATATATATATAGATAGATATATATATATATATAGTATAGCTATGGCAAATTACGAGAGAGTAAATTGAATGTCATCATTTGCTATACATGTATGATCTTGAATGCATGCAACATCTCCATCATGCGTTCAGGATGTTTGCAGTGTCCCAATTGTATGGTTTTTGAGATGTTCAATCCCATACCACAATGCTGCGCACCATATGGCCCTCAAAATGAATATCTCCAACACATTTTACCAAATTGTGAGTAGGGATGACATTTGATATTAGAAGGAAGGGATTCTGCAAATCACCATAAATACAGTAATCATCAAATCAATCATAAAATCACCAAAAATTACCAAACGTCTACATAAAAGTCAAAACAAATCACCATAGATCCCTTGTCGTTGGAGGTTGGTGTTGCCACTCTCTTGTGGCGGCAGCCTGTTTGTTCGCGGCTACGCGGCCTCTGAACAACAGGCGGACGACCGGTGGAGCCAGTTGGTATGTGCATGGGTAAGTATTAGTCACCCATATTATTATCCCATATTTGTATATAAAGTGTGCATATATTATATTTGTATATGGTGTATTTATATAGATTCACACACATAACTGGCGGTATATATAATGTGCATATATTATATGCATATATGGTATTTTTATATAGATTCCTGCAATGGGCTGCCCAAACTGAATAGATTCGAAACTAAAGCAGATGTTGGATTGGGGATACTTAATATTGGGCAGAAGGAGCTATGTTCTAGTCCTCAATAGTGTTTAACCATGTTTAACCTGATTTTTCTATCTTTTTGTGATTTTTTTACTACTTACGCTTCCGGGCATTTACATCCAACTAATCGATATATATTTTTTTGTGATGAGCTGGGTTGGTCAGTCGGCTGGTGCTATCGGCAACATCAAGGTGAAACCAGACATGTTGTGTGTTCGTGATGCTTATGGAAGAAACAACATGAAACAACTACATATTGCATGGCCAAAGAATGACCAACCAACTCTACCCAAATGCTGCAGATCCGAAGACTGATGAGCCATTTGGTCCATTCATTTCCTGCCATGAACAGTTCTGCTAGGCACTTATCTCACAACTATCTAGTGGTAGTTGGGACATGATGAAACCAAATCATAAGTTGGCTATCTCTTGCTGTGTTTCATGATGTTGGGATTGGTCAACAAATTTTGGATGTTAAAACCAGGGGATTTTGGGGGTATTGATCCAGTCATGGCTATGGCTCAAGTCATCGGGGTGGTAAGGGTTCCCAATGTGTGATTTGCCCCACCATGTCAACTCAACCAGTTAGTATAACTCCATATTTCTTCTTCAATCACAATTTTGACGAGGTTGAGTCGTTCCCACTGAAGACGCACACAGCAAGTTATCTTGGTTGACTAGATCCGCATCCTCGCTTGCTACATCCCCAAACCCCAGTATATGTTGGTTGCCACATCTCCACATTTCATCAGGTCGTGTTGCAAAGCAAAATCGTGTATTGAAAAATCAGAACCACCACTTTTGGTCCGTACATTTCTTCAATTTCTCTATATTTGTCCACTTGGGTTCAAATCCCTTACCCTCCTCATGACCATGGAAAATCCACCGTTTAGTAATTTAATATGAGTTTCCCAGCTGTAAACTTCCATTTAGTTTGGGGGTTTCCCAGCGAGCCAAGTTTGATTACCGGAGGATACTTGCTGGGGTGCACCACCAAGTAGGTAGGAATTGCCATGGTTATAGGGGGTAAGACTCAACATCATAGAGGAAATAACAATAGGCATATCATGTTATGTCTATGGTTGAGATTTGAGTCATTGTAGAGAAATTATAGAGATTTCATTTTGTGGTTTTCACCATAGAGATGTGTTTCCGGTCATAGGTCTATCACTATAGTGGATCTCGACTTATAGGGGTTGATTAAACATCATATGATGTAAATTGAGATGAACTACAATGATCTTCTGTGGTGATTATTCTGTGATATTCATTCACCATTCACAATCAACTATAGTTATTGAGTAGCAATTGATTTGTCATATTAACGGTACCCACTATATATACATGATTAACAATTATTGACTATGACTATGAACGATTATTAAGTATATATTATTAGCTATATTATGCTATATTTAAGTATGGTTAATCTCAACCATTCATGTCCTCCCCCAATGGTCCGCACCCTGCAAGGTGCCTGAAGGCTGGCCACCGGGCAGCTTCCAGGAGTGGCGCAGCTTGATCTTCGAGCCAAGCGCCGACCAGGCGCCTCGGAAGTAGCCTATGGGCTCCAAGAATTGGAGAAAGCGTCATTCTGGGGCTGTAAATCAGAAACCAATGTCGATCTTCTTTCAAATGTCTCTTTGTTTCAGGTTATTTCAGGTTCTATATGTTTTTTTGTGTGTTTTTCTTTTCGGGGTGTAAGTCAGTATTGCAGTATTGCTTTCAAAACTGCGGTCATCATTTCATGTTGGGTGAGAGGACGCCGGGCCGCCTTTCATTCAGTCGGTCTCCAAGGTGTCCACGGGGTGAAGCGCAGATCTGGGAATTTCGATGGGTCAAAGTTGAGGTACCTATGGGTACTTCAAGGATTTGCAAAAGATGTTTTTGAGTCTGCAATAATTCTTGGTTTGTTTGATTCGATCCAAAGCAATCTCAAAATATGTTTCCTCAAAGTCGGGGGTGTCCGAAAATCACCTGACATGTGGATGGTATCAAGCACGGATAGGATAGGGGATATCCCAAGGTCATCCCAATGGTATTCCGAATGTTTTTCTACATTTGACTACTGTAAGTATAACTCAGATTCCCGCTCAAACCGGTCCGGGGCTCGATTTTTCAAAATGGACCACCGGAGATGAGACCTTAAAATGATTCACTGGCAGAAGTGGATGGCTTGAGAAGAACGTGCATTATAAATGCACTGTATGCCATAAGACTGCGGTTCAAGTGACATTTCATGTTGTTTGAGCCATACCAATCATCCCAGATATTATATAGTGACATCAGTGGTGCCCGTCGGTGTGGATGTTCTCCTCACTCATCCTGTCGTCCCATTGAAACCAGAAATCCAAACGAGGAAATTGTGGCATTGGGTGTATACCAATTAAATATCCCCAAAATTATGCCTCTAGTGTCAATATTTTATCATTGTTTCAACTGCTTTGATGTTTATGTTATCGTTTGTGCTTTTGTTTTGTCATTGTTTATCATTGATCATGTAAGACCATGTAAAACCTATATGTATTTATTACAAATTGTATTGTGTCTTTCTGTTTTTTTAATTGTCATGCTCTCATGTTTTTTTTGTTTCGTGATGATGTCATTACTACACATTATTTTCCTTATCGTTTCTTCTATGAGAACTGGGAGTCCAATCACAAGGGAATGTAATGGAAGTTGAGAAATATAAAGACAAATAAAAGCAAATAAAAACAAATAAAAACATTGTTTTGCATTGTTTTGCAATGTTGGAGGCAAACATTTTTTTTAATTCTATTTTATTGTTTATTGTGTTTTTGTATTTTGGCATCAACTGGGGGATGGGGGATCCAATTTCACTTGTGGGAATAGCAAAGTAAAGGCAGGATGCATTTAAAGACAGAAAAATTGGCCCCAATGTTTTTTTGTTTTTTACTATTGTTTTGTCTTTTTTATTTTATTATTTTCTTTTCAAATGCAATCTGTATTTCTGCAGAGTTTGCTGCTTCCAAATCAATTTTTGAATAGTATCCCTCCTGGTTGATGGCCCAGAGCTCATTGATGATCGTTGCTGTTCTTTGTTGTATTTTACCTCCTTGGCGTTTTGCATTGAATATGTCCACATACGTCCACTGTTTCTTCATATTATGACTAAGTGTTGTGTGATTGTTGTCAGTACCCTCTGGTAAACGTTTACATAACTATGGAATATCACCATGATGTTAGTGGGAAATTCCACGATTTTATGGCCACTTTCAATAGCTATATGTTAGTTTACCAGAGGGTATTGAGTTTCTTACTTTCTCGCAGGTCACCTGCTGCCCTGATGGTACTTGGCTACCAGAGGCAGACCCTAAGGCGCCACGCCATGGCGTCGGTCGCTGGTTGGGTTGTTTTATAGCAGCACCCCTCTCCCCCACAAATAGAAATAGAAGAGTAAAGCCCCACTAAAATGAAAAGTTGAGTTTTCAATTTGTTTGGGGATTGCTGTAGGCCGGTTTTTGATGGTGTTCAAGTCGAGAACACAAAAGGGTCATGAATTAGCCATCACAAAATAGATTTCAGCTTTCAAAAAATGGAAATTGATTGAATGGGATTTTAGTAGGCAAAGATGGGAATACTCAACATCATGAAAGGATGAATGTCTATAATCAATCCGAATTGCTTAATGGCTTAATGATGAACAATCCAAATATATAATCAAAGAATAAATAAGCAAGGATAAACATTATATTACAACCAATAACCATCCAAATCATCCCCTGGCGAGTTTCCCCTATAGAATTGGGACACCTAGGTGTTGGATAAAACATTTTTTTTTATCTCAAATTCCCCTGCCCTTTTTGCTTTGTTTTGGTGGGCTCCAATTTTATCTAGAACCAGGGTGTTCTAATTTTATATTTTCTTTGGTTGCCTAAATTTAGTGACCCTGGGCTCCAATTTTATACGAGGCTCCAATTCTATAGGGAAATATGTTGGTTTGAAATGGTTTTGATATGTTTTGATCAGTTGCCAATTTTGTAGTGTATTAAGGCTTCAAACGACTACAAAATTGGAACCCCCTAAGATTCATAATTGTAGGGAACTATAAAATTGGAACCCTTTGGATCCCTTTGGTGACTGAGTTGTTCCATTAAACCATGCCACGTTGCTACATCAGAGCGCTCAATCATGCGCAATGCGCATGCTTGAAGAGAAATAAGTGCAAAAAACATGAATATAGTATAATATAGTAAAATATTTGGATAATGTATGCATATATTTCATTCCAATATAATCCAATCCGATCCAACTCAGATTTATTGGTCATGTTTCCACAGAATATGTTTTTCCTTGGCATGCAGCAGGGTGCCANATCCAATCCGATCCAACTCAGATTTATTGGTCATGTTTCCACAGAATATGTTTTTCCTTGGCATGCAGCAGGGTGCCAATTTTATAGGGTCTCATTTGGCGTGGGAGGTCAGGTCTCTGATTTTATAGTGGGGGGATTGGATGACTTCTTAGATCTTGCTTCTAAATGCTTAGAACACCTCTTCCTGCCAATTCCTTCCAGCTCATTCCAATTCCATCCAAGTTTTCGTCAACCACATCCAACATCATCCAACCAACATGCCCCCAAAAGATCCCAC
>BGPT01000250.1:40961-95965 GCA_003297045.1 Symbiodinium sp. clade C Y103 | reverse complement strand
CCAAGTTTTCGTCAACCACATCCAACATCATCCAACCAACATGCCCCCAAAAGATCCCACAAGGATATAAAAGGAATGAAAAGCATCCCACAAAGACAATGGCACTCTAGAAGCAGCCTCAGCAGCAGAAGCAGCCGGCTCTGCAGTGTCGTCGAGCTTCTCTTCCTTGGCANGCAGAAGCAGCAGGCTCTGCGGTGTCGTCGGGCTTCCCTTCCTTGGCATGCAGCAGGGTGCCAATTTTATAGGGTCTCATTTGGCGTGGGAGGTCAGGTCCCTGACTTTATAGGGTCTCATGTGGTGTAGGAGGTCAAGTCCCTGATTTTATAGGGTCTTATGTGGTGTATGAGTCATAGAATGAGGTCAAGTCCCTGATTTTATAGGGGTGTGTGCATCGATTTTCTGGCTATTCTCAAATGATTTCAAATGCAATGAATTTAATTTTGATTCAATGTTCATCGATTTTTCTTGGGCAAATGTCTTTCATTTGCACCCAGCCCCATCCAACCCCATCCAACCCCAACAAACCATCACAAATCATCACAAATCGATCATCAAACATCATCAAGCCATAAAAAAAAGTCAACTGATATGTGAAAAATTCGTTCAAATTCATGCAAGGTCTAAAGTTCACAATCGCTGCCCAGATTCCCCACAAGAATCTTCAGGATGGCTACAAAATTGGATCCCCTGGCCAGTTTCCCCTATAGAATTAGGACCCTATTTAAACTCAGATAAAATTGAGAACCAGATAATCGATGGAAAACAAAGGGGCTCCAAAAAAACCACTTGAGACACCAAATTTCAGCTTAAAAACATGGCCATGATTAGGCCATTTTGGCTGGCTCCAATTTTATAGAGGTCAATATGGAGCTAATTCACCTTTTCATATGACCTGGGTGCTCTAATTTTATAGTGTTTTTGGACTTTGTGATATCGATNATGGAGCTAATTCACCTTTTCATATGACCTGGGTGCTCTAATTTTATAGTGTTTTTGGACTTTGTGATATCGATGGGTTACTGGTAGGCTCCAATTTTACAGGGCTGATTATGTATGTGCGTGCTAAGGCTTCAATTTTGTAGATGGCCATTGANTGGACTTTGTGATATCGATGGGTTACTGGTAGGCTCCAATTTTACAGGGCTGATTATGTATGTGCGTGCTAAGGCTTCAATTTTGTAGATGGCCATTGAAGGGCCTCCCCAAATTATACACTGGGTCTGCTATAAAATTAGAGCACCCAGGTCGGGGAGGTGAACTGGCAAGGGGATGTTTTTTTCAGTGTAAGTTATCAGCATGGTGATGGCATGTGATGGCTTATGTTGCGCTGGATAGATGTTTTGGTGTCGGTTGGGAGTTAGAGACCTGCAAATTCCGGTAGAGGGAGACATGGACTTGTTCATTCTGGTCATGGGATTGTGGGCCCAAGCCCAGTACTCCAAGTCGGCAGATGATTTGCCACTATTTGGATCATGTAGGGATCCCAGTCAGCCTTCCATCTTCATTCTCTGTTCGACACCCACAGTCGGTGATTTGACATATGTTGTTTTCCGCTTTACCTGGGATTTCCTGTTGGGACTATGATAGTGAACATGAGTGAATTTTTACATTCTCTGGGGCTTTGGGTGTGAAACCAGCCGCTGGTAAAGCACGGCTCGTTTTCCATTATGTGTTTATCATGATTCCGAAGAGATGAGTTTGAAACCTTCCTTCATCCATCATCCATCATCCATCATCCCATCTTAAAATGTTCACAGAATCATCTAGTACTGTCTTGTTGTCCGCTTTGCATGGTAGAGCCATCATGGTCAGGTGACGCAGAAAGTCTTGCTGAAACCTTCGTTGCTGGAGTCCTTGCGGCCTAGCTTGGAAAGTGCCATGGCAGAACCCGCATCGGCAACCTTTGGTGACTATCCTCCAGCAATAACCCGCAGTTGGCCATGGAGAGTGGCCATGTTTAATATAGGTAAATCAATGAAACCATCTAGATGAGGGCAATTGTCCATGGCCCATGGCTATGTCAAATCATCGGAGGGTATGGAGTAGGGGGAAGCAGATTTCTGGTGGCCGCCAGGGCATTATCGCTTCTTCATCTAGGTGCTTTGTCGAATGTATGGTTGGTGTGCTGTGTGCGATGCGGGGCTTTCAATTCTGTAATAATGATGCCCAGTCGCGAACTGAGCTGAAGATGAGGCGCTGATCGGAAGGAAGCAGCCACTGGGCGACAACAGGTGAAACAGTTGATGTCAGAAATTAGGAACAATCAGCCGCCAGAAATCTTTGATGTGCTGGATTGTTGTCCAAAGAAGACGATTGAATTTGTTCGAAGTGTTGCCAAGCTTTGTCCAAGCTCGTAAGATCTCGTAAGTGTATGGCAAGCATTTTGTGCTAGCATGCTTGCAATCAACGAGAGCAATCAAATCTGGGCTAGCCAGCTGCGATCCCTCTGGAAACTGTTGAAGTCTAAGCCTTGAGGATGCCGAATTAAGCAATTGACTGTAATTGGAATGGACTAAACACGTATAAGAGATAACCCCATCACAGCCTCACAGCAGTTACCTTCCAAGGTCAAAGGTCATTCCATTCGCATGTAAGGCACTTCTGCTTCTTTGCCGCTCAGCTCTGAAGAGAATTCCAGGCCTTATATTCCAAGAGCCTGATGAGTCGTTGACCAGAGGGCTTGAGCACCATTGAATTGTCTTTATTTATCTTTATTTGAATTTGGTGCATGAAATTAAGCTAAGATAAGCTGAGCAAAAGCGAATTTCTTTGAACTCCAGTGCGCTTGGCCATGTTTGCACCAGACCTATTCCCAAGTGAAACATTGATTCGTCCCTTCAAGCAGTTTGGAAGTTTGCACTCTGTCCGATTTTGCTCTCGATCCTCAGCAGAAGCCCATATATGTCCAAGTCCAGCTATGTCCGTATTTGTCCAACCCTTGGCACAATTTTTATAACTGTTCCCATCTTTTTTCTATATAATATTCCTCGCTTCCTCAGAATCTTCCTCTCCCAGAATTGGTTTAAGCCAAAAGTTATAGAAACCAAATTTTGATGCCAAAACCATGTTTGTGTTTTTTTCTTGAAGCAACCCACCGAAAGGCAGAAATGTAAAATTCTACTGAAATGATGATTGGTAACTTGCTGTTCTATTTTGTGAGGGGGTCCCTAGTGACTAGTGGTTCCGGGTCTGGAAGCCATCGGTTTCAAATCTCTAATTTGTCAACCCCAGATTGGCCCCCCTTAAACATACGGTCATAGTATGGTATTAAAATGGTACCCCAAAATTTAACAGCCCAAGACTTTATGTATCCAATCAATCCAGGGCTGACACTACCCCTGTATATTCTTTTAAATTCCCATAATTCACAATTCAACGTTGGGCATACCAGGCAGCGTTTCCCAAATGCTACAGCTCTACCATTTTTTTGATACTATAATATTGGCATACCATATTTAATAGTACATGAATCCTCAAGAATCTATAACTTCTATTAACTTCTAACCATTATTAACCACTATTAACCATATCAACTTTAGCTTTGGCTGGGAAGCCATTCTTAACCGGCCAAGCAGTACCCAAAGCCGATTTCCAAGGCGATGCCGCCCTCATGGAACGCATCACCCACATCCCCGCGCGCCACGCCTCTGCCGCCCTCGCGTTGGCGGAGCGCGCGGTTCCGCGCCAAGGGGAAGCAGCGCCTGCGACGTGGAAGGCAACTTGGCTGGGGGATGTCTTATGATATGTCTATTTTTATTGCGTTTAGCGAAAAAATGAAGAGATTTGCACTGATTTCATGTGATTTGACCCCACCATGAGGATTTTCAGAGATTTTTACGAGAAAGAATGGTGGTTGATATTTGTTCGATGTACATCATGTATCCGGCAAACATTTGGGATCAACCATTAACGATGTGGATTTACCCAGCGAGAATTGGAAATGACTTGTTAACATGTAGGGTTTACCTCCAGATTGAAGATTCGGCGTGAATTTAATCAACATATTGAAGCAACATGAATTGAACCATCAAAAGAATTTAATTAACCGTAATGTTGGTTTAAGCCATCAAAAGCCGTGTATTTCCCAGGTCCCAAGTTACAAATTCATGATGACAAGTAGGAGGATAATAATTAATTCTGAGTCGTGATTATTCACAATTCAAAGCTCTAATCCCCATGAATCCCATCGCCCTAATCATGGTAGAATTTTTGAGAACGGCACCGAGAATGCATAGAGTTCTGGCGCATGTGCCAGGCTGGACATATTAAACTTCACCAAAATGGCTAAGTTTCAATAAACTATGAAAAGCAAAAACTGAGGGAAGATATCTCTGGTAAATCGTTGCAACCAGCCCACAACCTCCCCATTTCAGCTCCATCATATCACTCTGCGGTGCTTCCAAGTTCATCCCTCAGGAGTTGCTCAAAATGCCGGGGCCACTGAGAGCATTGGCGCTGAAGCATTTGGATGAGGCCGTCATAGTTGGAAATCAGAGGGGTTGCGTGCAAGTCTACGGTGCCCTGAAGGGAATACATGATGATACAGCATATTTAAGACATACATGTAAACAGGTTGCACCGATGTTTCTTCCTGGATGTTTGAAATTGGCAATCCGTCGGGCCGTTTGGATTGCCAGATTGTCACCTAGATCTCCTTAGATGGCTGGGTGCCAGGGTTGAGGCATGGGCCTATGGGCATTTAGACACGATACCAAGGTCCTGCAACTGGATTGACATTGGGTCATCCAAGTCCCATCGCTCCTGGTCTTGGGTGTTGGAAATTGTCAAACATGTTCCATAGGTTGCCTATGCTTAGTGATTGACAAATTTCCATTGTCCACAATTTCCCATTCATTTCCTAAAGCCTTTCCTCATAGTTTTACGTGCACTCAATCCCTTGGTGAAAGGGTCAGATGGTAGGATTCATGATGATTCATGGGCGCATCCATCAGCCACCATGTTGTGACAGGAATCCGTGGGAGCTCTTTTCCGCACCCTGGCTGAGAAAGCGAGGGAATTCGATGGTCTTCGTGGCTTGAAATGAACCTATTATGGCTGCAATGAACAATCTTTATGCCGAATTATGATATACGTATATTCAGAATATTTCAATCTACTATAGATGTGTACTAGCCCGTAGCCCGATCTAATCTGCTCTCAATATAATTGAATGTAGCTCGTCTACATCTACTCTGCTAAATAGTTTGTTACCTGTTTGTGGGCAAATCTCTTGCTCCCTTCTTTGGGACCTCTAAAGTGAGCCAAACCCAGGAGTTGCTGCAGCCTTTGGAGTGCCATGGCGCATTGATGTGGATTGTGTGTCGATGAAGGGCCCCAGCATCCAGATGCCGCATATAGGGATGTCCCAACACCCTTTCATGAGGTCGATTTCATTGATCGTGTATGTTTAGTGTAGGTATATGTAGGTATACTTACTTGCTTAGTTGAGCTGTATTTTACTTTTTGTACTTAGTGCAGCAACGTTTTTTTTTGAAAAGGCTGTGCTTGTGGAGGTCAAGTATTAAGAAATCATGACCAATTTTGATCGTCACTGACCTTGACCTGTTGCATCCCCTCCGTTGCAGAGGTTGATGTGGTCCTGCTTGATTCTTCATGTGGCGACCCCCTCCACCGCCGATCTGTCCGGGTGAAACGCTCAGTATTGCTCTGGAAGGAAAGATTGTAAGCTTGCGACGTACAGCTTGCGAGCACCAAACCACAGACTATAAACATACAGTTCCCAGTTCCCTGCTTTTCAATATCGCAATTAAAGAGCTTACTGGGGTAGAGTGGTAAGCCCAAAGCCATAAACCTTCAATTTTGAATCTCACCCATTTCTGGTGAGTCATTGTGGATTATTTATGGCTCTGGGTTGACCACATTAATTGTTACCAATGGCTTCCAATATGCAGTTGACCCATTCTCAAGAGACTTCCCATCTACTTGGCCTGCAGGTCTCAATGGGCCATGTGCTGCGTGTGCCATGTGCCATGGGAAGTCTTGAGGAGAAGTGAAACCCCATGGACACCTTGTGCAGTTTTCAGAACTAAGAGAGATTGAAAGGTAAGTAAAACAAATACTGGTGATACTAGATAATACTACTTGCTACATATGTATATTTTGTGTATAGATATGCATATGGCATACAGATACTGCATGTACATGTATTGTATGTAAATATAATATGGGTACCACACACACACACATATATATATATATATACATGTATATATATATATATATGCATGTGCCCATGCGTACATCATATATCTGGTTGCATAAGAATGCCCGTACTCGCTTTATGATGCTTTATGTATATTCTGTTTGTGCATATTTGTCCCTCTTGATTCACTCGATTTGAGTTCAACAAGAACCGATCTCTCTCTCTCTCTCTCTCTGAACGAGCTCACCAGGGCAGGGCTAGACCCGTTTGTTTGCAGGAGCTTCTCCCTCAATTACTCAGAGACGAGGCTCAGCAGAGCAAAGCAATAGGTCTCCACATAGGAGGGAAAACTTTCATCTGATAATAGCTTCTCAAATTTTGCCCTCACTCCAAAACAGGGTTTCTGGGTATAGATTTGTGATTAATTGTGTTGGCCATCATGTTGAGTTTTAGCGGGTGGGAGTGGAAGAATGATTCAAAAGTAATGTGCTTTCAAAATAGACACTGACTTCAATTTGAAGCCTGAACCCATGACAGTAAATCAATATCTACCTCGTAATTCGTAATATCTATTGGTTGGATTCTGTTGCCTAAGGTTAGCCAAATGTGTCACTATGTGCCAAACTTGCGAGCTATCAGCTGCTATTGGCTGGTCGGTGCTTGAACTGGTTGTGACCGTCCCAGAACTTTCTGCATATGCCCATTGGGTTCGCTAATTCATGCTAATTCAATTTTTTCTGTTTTCTTTGAGCAGCTACAATTCTTTCACAGGCATGACTACGAAAGGTGTGTGTCTTTCTTGACAAAGCTCATCCCACCACACTTTGGATCCTATCAGAGTCTCATCATCAATATTGTGAAACCAGTGTTTTGTCCAGTGTTTATGAAGAGGCCTCTTGACAATACATGAAACCTGTCTCAGCCAACAGCCCGCATAGGATGTGGATGCTGTTGCCCTTTGCGAAGACGAAGATGAGAGTTGCGTCTACCTGGACCACTTGTCAACGATTCATCACCGCTCCTTTTCTCCATCACGGAATGCGGACTGACCAGCTCCCCAATGTCATGGGACTGACCAGGACCTACGAGCAGTGCAAGAATTTTCAAACTGGATCTGGTTCAGACATGTTCGGAAGCATTTTTTGGATATTCAATTTTTATTGTGTAAAGAATCGGCCATGGTGACAGGCTGGAAACGTTTCAGCTAAGGCTGGGTTTGCCTCATAGGAGCCGAGGGCAGTACGGATTTGATGGCCTGCTGCAGGCGGGGAGAGGTATGGGGAACCCAAGTTTGGCAAGTTTCCGTGTGTTTAGTGATGTAAGATATGAGAAAATGTACCATGTGGTTATTTAACATAGCCGTGGAAAATTGTTAATTTTGGAGGATTTTCCCATTAAAACCTCCATTTAGAGGGGATTCTCCATGGCTATGTTAAATAACCAGAGAGTAGTAACCTTTGGATCTCTCAGATTCTGTTGGAACTGATTTGGAACTGGTGATGTAGCAGCTCAGTATCGAGGCATCGGGTGGCGATCCAAAAAGTGGCCAAGGGTGTGTCCCTGGGCGTGGCTGTTGCTTCCAGCATCATGTTGAAACTTTGCTGTGGCTGCGGGCTGGGGCAACTTACCATGGGATGTGGGCGTCGATGGCTAATGGATCTTGGCACATTGGAGGTGTATCCGAATGAGACATTCTTGCAGGTTTACACAAATTCATATCTACAAATAATCATCTATATAGTTTTACCTATATATATATATATACCTATATATATATATATATAAATATGTATAAATACATTTTGATGGCCATTGGGGTATCAGGCTTTTGGGGCCGTAAATCTATTGTGTTTACCTGCAATGAAGCAAGAACCTGCCCAGGATGGGATGGTTGATGGTTTGTGTTTGTTAATCTTAGTCTCGTTAATGGCTGCTGTTTTCAAGTAGGTGTCTATTGTCAATCTCTACTATGTGGCATGATGATCATGATGATTCGCCAATTGCTGAATATTCTTTTTGGCATGGCTAGCTCAATCTCCAATCAGAGCAGTTTTGAATGGGTTTCTTGCTTCTGATTGGGTCCATGTTTCATTTTCAACAAGCTACGTTAGCACTTGCCTTCAAGTGCGTCTGACAGAAGTCCAGACCCTGTCACGCAAGATTCGGACAGAACTACCTCCGAGGTACATGAGGGGTAGGGTGGAGCAAGCAGTTCAGTACCTTCAGTTCCGCATCAAGTGGTGACATATGTTTCCAGTTGGCACGTGCTAGGCCCCAAGAACAGGCATGTTTCTTTTGATTGCCACATATCCAGCATGATGTGGCTCTGAGCCCAGGAACGGCTTGGCAGAGAGAGATGGTCGAATTCCCATGGAGCCGATGCTTCCCAAAGTGGAGCAGAGAGAGTGATGTGCAGCAAAAATGGGGCGACCCTGGTGACTGAATGACAGACCATCTAATGAAGTTAGACTCATCATTCACAATCATCTTGCATGTGAATGTGTGGATTCACAGCCATTACAATCCTTTAAGCCGATCATATTGGATCTGGTTTTTGTTTGGAAACCCTGTTTTGGGATGATCATGAAGATGAGGAGGATGAGGAGGATGAGGAGAAAGTGAATGATGATTATATATGATTATAATTCTTTTTCTATGATGATAACAACACTGTCTTGTTGGACCCAGATGGCTCAACCACCCATCATTTTAGACATGGCCACCTTTGCCCAGGCCTCATGCCACCGGCTTGAGCGCCTTTGCGGCTCTGGGGCAGGAGCTGTTCTGCCGTTGTTGGTTTTTTCCCCATGGTATTGATATGTAATGATGATCCAAGATCTACCCTTCATGCACTTAAGGTATTGAACATGGCCCTGTATCGATGATTTATAGTGTTTCATAATGGGATATAGTGGGAACATCACCTATCAAGGTAAGGAATTCAACATGGCTGCATTGGAAGCCCACTATATTCAAGAAATGGCTATTGAAATGGTAACATCATCTATAAACGGTGGATTTCCGTTGCCATCATTGATTGCCAAAGGGTGCCTCAGAGTAACCCACAATAATCCAAGACAACCCATGCGAATCTCACATAGTATGGTATTGATGCGGACCGCAGTGATAGCCGAGCTTGCAGGATGGACGAGAGACTCGCGGAGGCAATTTGAGGAATTCCAGCGAACACATTGCAAGACATATGCTGCAAAGAGCATGACGAGAGGTTTTCTCTTTGTGAAGTCTTGTTTCAACTATTTGGGATGATGATCCCCAATGACACTAATCAGTGAACCCAATTTCGCATTCTTCTTGGCACCACTTTTCCAGCCTTTCTGCTAATTTGTCAGGTCTAAATGGTGAAGCCCAAAGCTCAGCATCGGGGGCTACCAAGGCGGATGTGTGCCATCTGAGGGTGGCAGCCCTTTCGGTTGAAGAAACCAAGCTTTGTATAGCTCCGGTGCTGGTGATTTTTGTTGGGCTTGTGGCTGAGGTCGTAGAATGCCCTTGGGCACTGATTTTGCAGCCTGTGAGCAACGCTCCTTTGGCCACAGCTTCAGTGGGCGTGCGATATGATTGGTCACTGGCTGCTGACCTCGTTCTGAAGCGATGGATAGAGTTAAACATAATTGACATACTTAAACTTAACTGTGTTCTTCCCGTTGGTGAAACAATCATCAAACAATTTGGTTCCCATTCAACAGCCCATAGTTGAACAGCCTATTGGTTCCCCATTTTGGATCGTGCCAATCCCCCAGCTAAGGCAGCAGCTCCTCGTCGATCCAGTTTCTCCGGGAAAGAGAGCGTGGCGCCGTGGGGATGCTTGGAGACTGGCTAGTGCGGGTGTGGTGCCACAGGATCTGAAAATGAAGCTTAGCGGTTTAAATTTAAAGTTGGAACAGGGGAAAAATGTTTAACTGACTGACTGTTTGATTGACATGGAGTGGTTCATATGGGGGTTCGGGCGAATGATGTTAATTACACTGTTTCTATTGACAAGTTGCGCTTTGATGATGTTTGATTGCCATATGGACATGCTCTGAACCAGGTTGTGGCATCATGAATATCATCCAGTGCAGATCCCCAGCGAAAATGGTATCACTACTGTCACTACTTCACGAAAATCATGATGATCCCCTTGATTGACCTGATGATTCCCTTGATTGAAGTCAAGGGCAATGGCCATGTCGCCCTTGAGTTGTACTTGAGGGGGTGTTGCAAAGCTGCAAGGGCTTGGAATTGGCGCTTCTATGGTAACATGAACCAGTCCACCCCATGCCCTGCTATGTCATGACCATGTCAAGCCCGAACAAGTGGCAGGGCATTGCAGAGAATGCTGAAGCTACCTCCGGGGACCACCCTGTACGAGGCGCAAGCGGTATACATTTGTGAAAGCAAATCAGGTGTATTCAAATGCTGGAACTTGAACTTGCTCAATGACATCGACAATTGGATAGCCACATGCAGCACCACTACCAATTTGTTTCATTCATGCTACTACTTAAATTCTACTTAGGTGTTGTCTAATTAATGCTCATCGCCAACGGACTCCAACAATTGCCCTATCACTCTGCGTGTTTGAGGATGCCTGGGTTGGGCCCAAGAATGATAAACCCAAAGCCATTTCTGCATGGACTTGCCTGCAGCCTGCTGCTTGTTGCATGGCAGGTGTATGCTTGCCCATCACCAGGAGCCGCCTTTGAGGCAAAGCAGATCTTGTGCCTGTCATGGGATGCCATGTAGAACCAAGGACAGCCAATAAATCGGGATCTAAATGGTGTACAACATGTACAACCCTTGCAATCCAACTTACAGGGTGTCTATTGGAGTGGTGGGGGGATCGGGGTTGGAGACAATATTCTTGCAATGTAAGGGGTTTACCTGACCATACCTTACTTTGTTTCACGTTTCGTACGCCGTACAGCCGTGCCAGTCTGGCTGGCTGCAGCTGATTGGGCGGATTATCTCAGCATCAAAGCCTGAAAACTTAGCGGCTGGGGAGGGCACGGAGGTGCCACCGGGCAATTCAGGATCCAATGAGCTGGGCTGCAAATTCTCAGATGCGGCTGCCGCTGCCGAGGTTTATCCTGGAGCCAGTGTCAGAGTCGCAACCCTAGCGGTGTTGAACCGTGCCCTTGGAAGGACTGGCAGGTTGGAGTTCCCGTTCATGACAAGTTCCTGGTCCATGGGTACAATAACACTCGATCAATCCATAGCATCTAAGTTTCTGGGAATATGGGATTTCTGATAGAAAGGACATGTACCTGTCATACTGTCAAATGACATATGAATATATTTGAATACTGGTTTTGCAATGTCTTTTGAATGTCTCTCAGGAGCAGTGCTAACATATCAATGCATATCATGGGTGTCATTGGAACACCTCAACTGGGTACCCAGGGACTTGCATCAACTCCGCTTCCGGCACCAAAAGAAGGTGGGACAGACACCACTTGGGGCAGTGCTAAGCAAGTGGATGTTGGAAGCTTGTGACAGGAAGCGCTGCTGTGGATCAACATTTGTCATATGATGTATCACCTAAGAAATTGATCACCCCACATCATCCCCCCCAAAATGGCATACCATGACTCACCGTGCCAGGATAACGTATATTATATTCTGTTCTTGTTTGGAATGGCCACCAAAATCCGCAACATGATGGCCACCCCAGCCTCTTTTTTCCGCCATCGCCAGGAAGAAGATTATGTGCTGCGACCAGAATGGCTCCAGGACCGGTGAAAGACTACACCCTGTCTTGAGCGATTGCAGGTTGTATTTGGATGACCCTTGAGTTATGATGATTGATATTAGCAAGATTAGTAAGTGGACGTATCCTAAAAGTAGAGTATATCCAAATACATGACCGTTTTTGGGGGGTCACAAGCCGGATTGATTGCCGACCAGACGCAGGTTTCCGGGCATGGTTTATGCAACTGTCCTTGACCGCAACATTTGCTCCGTCCCCAGAAGTTTGCGTCCCCCTTTTGCCGTAGACAGCTGCCACTCAGACAGAACAGCCATGGGGCTCGCTTTCACAAAGATATGGCAGCGGATGATTGGAAAGCAGGACAAGGGGTGCCAGACGGTGCTAGATGGTGCCAACTTGACCCAGCCATTTCCATCAGATTTAATCCCTCCCCATCCCTCCCCCAATATATCCCAATATTAAACACCTTCCAGAAACCATGGTTTAGAAGCGCATTCAACATCCAGAAACCATGGTTAAGTCATGTTTAGTCGGGGATTTACCACATATTTGAGACACTCGTTTTTCATGGGGCCACTGGGGCCAGGAGATGCGTATCCTGATGGTTGGTTTGGATGCCGCCGGTAAGACCACCATCCTCTACAAGCTGAAGCTAGGTGTGGCTCATGGAGCTGCCCCAAAGGTCAGTAATTGATATGATATTACTACGCATATATATTTATACACCAACAGTTGGAATCCAGTTGGAAAACACAGAAGAACCAAAATCAAAACCTATGGTAACAAACGTTATTCTGGGCACATAGAAGGTATAGGACATACTGGGTGAATGAATCTTGCACCAGTATCTGCTGCAGTATTGCTGATGTCATTGCTCTCACATGCAGACTAGAACGGTTTTTTCAAAGCTCAGATCGGGTGCGGGTGTCCCGTGCGGGTCAATTTGAGAATGCAGGTATACTGTATCTCTAATTTATGGTCATTTGATGGGACATATTATGTGATGAGAATCCTTTGGAATTGGGGGTGGGGTAGCCCATGTTCAGACAAACCCATTTTGTATAATTGAATACTTGGGGTTGTCTGAAAATTGGATACCCTCCAATTTTGCCTTGTCTATCATCATAAAATAAATGGTCAAGTCATTTATTGCATATTGGGGTTTTAAATCCCCCATTTTCAGACACTCTCATTTCCATCCATATCATATTGTTAGTGATTTAGTCACTTATTCCATCATATACGTCATCATTATGTGTACACATATGTATACATACATATATATATATATGTATATATACATATAGAGAGACATATACATAAATAGATGTCCTCCCATTGTTGCTGATTTAATCCTCATTCATCCTCATTCTACCAGTATACAAACAGACAAATTCACATTCTCGCATATTCTCGCAACGTATAACGTTCTCTCCCACTTTAACTGCTTTTCCTTTCGGCTTCGACGGCTTTGATACCCTGTGGTCCACTTTAAAAACTTCATCAGTTTTCTTCCACTTTCACTGCATTTTCTTTGGGTTTCGAGGGGTTTGACACCCTGTGGTCCACTTTAAAAACTTCATCAGCTGTCCCATTCCAACCATCAGATTCACCGTTTAGGTGAAGTTGTCACCACTATTCCAACCATCGGATTCAACGTGGAGACCGTGGAGTACAAGAACCTGTCCTTCACCGTGTGGGACGTGGGAGGCCAGGACAAGATCCGCCCGCTGTGGCGCCACTACTACCAGGGAACCAATGGGTCCTTCGGCGGCGTACAAATGGGACGCTGGGGATGGGTTAAGAGCTGGGTGTAAAAAACGAAGGGATTACCCAAAAGAAGTGATATTCAACCTCCCAGATATATCAGATATGGATAGATATGGATCCACATACTTCCCGATAAGGTACTTGGCCAAAAGTACTTCACCCCACAGAAAAAACACCATGCAACACTCGAGAAGTTCCCTTCCATTATGGGGAATGGTGACCGGTGATGCAATTTGGCAAAGATTGACTGAACATGACGATCCTGACTAGACTCAAAACTGTTGCTTGCAGGCCTTGACGTTTGAATCGGTAACCTACAAAATGCAGCAGAGCGGTTTAATGGAGATTTCTGGGGCATATAGTGAATATAATCTTACATGATTCCATGTTGCTTCTTGAATTGGGCCAGGTTTTTCCTATAATTGGGCAGGTTTTCCATAGATCATGTCCTATCAATGTCGGTCATGGATGATCCCGAGGCTCATCTATGTGGTTGACAGCAATGACCGCGATCGTATCGAAGACGCCCGCGAAGAACTCACCAAGATGTTGAACGAGGACGAGATGCGCGATGCAGTTCTTCTGGTCTTTGTACCTTGCCAGTCATCCAGAACTCATGTGTCATTGGATTGGTTGAAGGGAAAATTTACAGGAAATCATGGATTTCCCCATCAAATATAGAGGTTTCCTGTAATTTTTCCCATTAACCAATCCAATGAATGTGGAAACATATGGAAAAATAATGGGGTCTCAAACCATCATGGGGATCATGGGGTATGATGAAGGATATATACCAATTATATCCAATTGTATGAACTGATCAATGGTTTTCAAATGTTGTTTTTTCTCCATTCCTAGTTCGAATGATGACCTCCAATTGGCTCATACTTTGTTCATGAAGGAACAAGTGCCAATCCAAACAATGAAATCGACGCTCCAAGTTACACCCGACACCCAAAAAAAGCAGAACCACTTGTTGGTGTTTTGCGTCCCCCCCCGTTTTGGACATCATCACTTGATTTCACTAGTGAGTTGCTTGTTGAAGATCTGTTTGTTTTTTTCCCGAGCTGCCTATGTGAAACATGTGATGTCAGCCCACTTTTGGAGGGTCCTGGATCTTGATGTGTCAGCTCTGTTTGGGGGGACAGGCTGAGCAAACCAACCCATTGCAGCCCATTTCAAGTGCACATCAATAGGACATAATAGCACAACCCCTAACTATTGAACTACTGGTGTCTATATGTATCATTGGTTATCATCAACCATTGCTACTGCATAGACTTTCTTTTCGTTATTTAAATTAAAACTCTCCCAACAAAAAAGCCACCAGCACTCAGTTGAGTCCCCTCTCCGAGGCCAACAAGCAGGACCTGCCACAGGCCATGACCGCCGCAGAGGTCACCGAGAAGTTGGGTCTTCACAATTTGCGCCACCGCCAGTGGTTCATTCAGTCCGCCTGCGCCACCACCGGAGATGGTGCCTTGGTGATGGCCATGGTGGCTGGGGGTCCCATGGATCCGGGGGGAATTCTGTCATGGCATGAAGAAAGTCGGTGATTTTTTGTGATTTTAGTGATGCGTTTGCAGTTGACCTATTGGGCTGAAGGATGGATCCTATATGAAGTCATTTTGGGAATGCCAGAGGTCACCCGCTTGTCTTATTTGCACAACTTAAGAAAACATTGCTGGGCGTGTTTGTCAACCAATTTTACGCAGCAAGTATGAGCAGCTCCCCATGTGTGCCTCCAACTTGAGCCGGAAAGATTCCATATCAATCACAAACTGCCTTATATTGCTCGTGGCAGATTACTATTTTGGGGTTCAGTTGCTCTTTGGGTGTTCCGTAACTTCCACAAGGGGCTGGACTGAACACGGTTGCCGAGGCTTGTACGAAGGTTTGGATTGGCTTTCCCGCACTTTGTCCTCCAAGCGCTGAGTAGCCCATTGGGGACTGCTTGGCAAACACTGACCGGCAGAAGGGTTGGAAGTCTCCCGACAGACTGGGGCGTGTCCTTGTGTAGTGGATGCGAATCAGAATGCATTGGGTGGTTTCTCGTCCTTCTTTGGCATGTCCTTGTGTAGCCGGATATGTCTGAATGGTCAGATACTGCAGGTCTATGGAACAAAAAGGGGCTTGAAACTGTGCTGCACAGTGAACTCCAACGTTGGGCGGTATTATTTACTGCTGGTCAAGGATGAAACTCTGCAATTGTGTGAATGCAAGGAAGCCATGATTCTGATATATACATCCTCCACGTCAATCCTACTGGAGACTAGGAGCTGAATCGTTCTCATAGCGCCTGTGGTTGGGGCCCTCAGCCTCCTTAGCCCTCAGCGGCTTCCAGCGTTAGCAGGACATTAGCTGTGTGACAACATATGGGGATGGATCAAAACCATTCAAAATTTATGATTGACTATATTTGGGAGGGTGAACTTCCATAAATTAAATCCAAGCTATTTTACGGCTAGGGTTCACCATGGTGCCAGCATACCCATAGAAACAACTACATCCTGCTGGCAAAGAACAGGCTATTGGATGCTTCATCACGTGCCGCTTCGAATCCCAAAAACAATGTGTAGGAATCATCATGATGGGTAGAGAAGGCACATGTGAATTTAACACCCGAAGACCTGAATCCACAGAGGTTGGCCGTTGCCAGTCAATCCTTGTCCCACTAATTTTCAACTTTACAATGTTTTGTTCCATCATGCTCTATCACGTTCTATCAATACCTTCCACAGTTGAATGGTTAGGACTTGATTGCGACATATTAGGACTAAGATGGGTTCCATGTTATAATTGTTCACATCTCTTTGGATTCATTTGCCAAAGTTATATAGGTTATTATAGGTTTATATAGAGGTTATACTAGTTGTAGTTATATCATCTTATATCCCACCTTTTGGGGCCCATTTCCCCATGGTGATCTCGAAAGGCAGCGAGCACTTCACACGGCTGCTGGAACGACAACAGCGGAATCTCTCTGGACAGGGAGGAGCCTTCATTGCTGACACGCTACCGTCCAGCACGCGGCGTGCTCAGATGGGGTCAGGGAAGCTGTGGGCTGTAGCACAAGAGGGATGGGGGGTGTATAAATGAGGTGATGAGATTGATGGATGCGTATCCTATGGCCATGTAACATGGGATTTTCCTGTGAAGAAGTGGAATCGTTGGTGGGAAAGCTGCCAGAGCCTCCTGCCAGGTGGGTTTGGAGCACGGGAATGAAGGCGCACCATTGGGTTTCAGCATATGGGTGCTTCTGGAAGTTGGGGAATCCATCAAACATGTTTTTTGTAGATTCCAATAGTCCACTTGAAATGATACTTGGGATAAGAAGGCCGCGATGTTCGAGAAACGCGGATCATTTTTGGAGAGCGAAGTCAAAAAATATTATTATCATGTCAAGTGTCATAGTTGCGCATCAGGGCGAAGATGTGGTTGACCATGCTAGAGACACAGAGCTTTCAGTTCTGCACTGGTCCACTGCGAATAGACTTCGCAGTGTAGAGAGCATTGTCGCCCTTCATTATCCATGCTTTGCGTTTTCTGCAGGTGGTAGGAAACTTGGGCATTTCCTTGAGGGACAAGCCTCCAGACATGGAAGTAGATTTGGATAAGTTTTACGCATGTTTTATCATGTCGTGTTCAATGTGTTCAGCCTTTTTCATGTTTTTCATGTATAGTCAACTGAACAAGCAGACATAGGTGTACGTATATCATAATTATACAGTATATATCAATACAATCTATCATATGCATCTATGTTTATATCAGTATATGATTATATGTTAAATCTATTTATATAGGTAACAACGGTAACACTGTGAATATATGGACGAAGGGGGTGGGGTGCGGGCCCTTTTCAGATACTGCCTCTGCAGGCGCAGCAGGGCTTGAGCAGCTTCCCTCGGAGCATCTCCACCTCGGCCACGGTGGACAGGCCTGGCAGCCCCTGGCGGCCATAAAAGCCATGATGGTTTTAGAATTGTTAGAGAATATTAGTGGATAATAGTGATATTAGTGGGTAATTCTCTAGAATTAGATATATGATATACGATATCAAGAGTGAATACTGCGACATGTATGTGAATATTTGTGAATATGAATGATAGTGAATAATAGGAAAGTGTAATGATAGTGAACAATAAACACAGTGAATTTATTTTGTGAACATGAATATTGCCGCTCATCACATCATCATCACATCATCATCATCATCATCATCATCATCATCATCATCATCATCATCATGAGAATTTTATTATTCGTTTGGGTTTTATTAGGTTTCTTCGTTGTTGTTTTCTTATTTCTCTTTTTCTTTTGTTTTTTCTTCTTTTATTTGGTGTATTCATCTTCTTCTTTGTGTTGTTATTGTTAATTTTGTTGGTGTTTTATTTGTCTTTCTTTTTTTCCGTGTTCTTTCTTATTTTTCCTGCTCTTCTTCTTCTTCTTCTCCTTCTCCTCCTTCTTCTTCTTCTTCTTCTTTTTTTTCTTCTATATACTTCTACTTCTTCTGTCTTCTTCTGCTTTATCTCATTCTGCATTTATTTTATGTTGGAAATCAGTGGGTTTGAAGCTGTATGTAGGTTCACTGGTGTTTTCAAACATTTCAGCACTTCTTGGTATGACGATTCCACTTGACTGTCATATCATGTCATATCTTTTTACATGGTTTGAGGTCAACAATCACTTGCGCATGAGTGATGAGTTCAACCGCCAACCAGATAAAACCGGTAAAACAATGGAAGATCAACATACATCAGCTTTTGTGTTTGTTTGATGCAAAGGCTGAAATAGGCTGAATATGATTCAGACAGGTCACCAGTCATGCCCCCCTCCTCCCATCCTGGACATTTGCCTGAGCCATGGCCCAGTTCACGGGCCACGTCTCCAGCCAGCACCGCCGCGAGATCCAACTCCAGGCGATGAGGAAAATGCTCTTTTTATTGGTGGTTTTTAATGGGATTCAATGGTGATCCTGGGTTTCGGGAAGTTATCGTTTTGCTCTTGTTTTGGGGGTTGTAACACCTTCTCAGAGGGTGTTTGGAGCACTAGGGTAGTTGATTTTGGGGCACGATGGTGCAATGTTTTTGGGCCTGGTACCACCTCTGATGAACCAGGGACTCCCTGGCTGCGGCTTTGAGACAACGAGGCGGCAGGCGCGGAATGGATGGAGGGCGGTGGATTGCGTGGAAGGGCTGCAGGTGATGAGAGATGCCTGGTTGTTGGCAAGTCTATGGCTTGTGGTTTCACACATTTGCCACGCTCAGGCCCACCCAGAATCACACTGTTTTTGGTTTGGGGATGGGAGAAAAACACAAACCAGGTATCCAGCAGGCATGGTGTGCCAGTGCCATAGTTCCTCTTTGTGATGGCGTGAGCTTGTGAAGGCATTTCCAAAGGGAGGTTGTTCTTCCATGGCTTCAGATTTCACCAACCCCATGACCGACCCCAAACCATTGCAGCGCTTGGCGCCATGGCCCTATGGTCTATTGGGCGACTTCGGAGCAGCTGTAGATCAAGTCTTAGCGGCTGAAGCAGCTGAGGATTCCTCGAAGGATTCAAAAGGTGTTTGGCGGAGGAGGCGACAGACCAAAGAACTGGGACAGAAGGCCTTGAAACTTCAGCAGTTGGTTGGGCGCTACTTTGTCGAATTGGAATCTCAGTTGCTCGAGGCAGCCGCGCGTGAGCTGGATGCAGTGGTGCCAGTGGCCTTTGAAGTGTCAGCTATGCAGCTCAGAGAATTGGCGGATCCTGTGCAGTGGGATCTAGACTGCTCATTGCTGCAGGATGTTGGGTCGTTCAGGGCTGGCTGGTTTTTGCTTGGTGGAGAGGCTCTTGGTGGAAAGTTGTGCAAGCTCACAGGGGCCAAACAGCAGGCAGCTCTGAGCCGCTTAGACGAAATGTCCAGGTGGTACATACCAAACAAACCAGCTGAGTTCCAGTGCTCTTTGGCAGTTGGACTTCCAATTCTGGATGCCACTTGTCACCAGGTGCGACTCTTTGAGGCTTGGGTTGAAAGGGAAGAACTGCGCACAGCTTCAGAACAGTGGTGTTCAAGAAGCTTTGCCACTGCCATGTTGGCAGTTTCAACCTCCCAAGAACAACGTCGGCAACGAGATGCCCGTGCAGCACAGAGTCAGCCGCCCTTGTTGCCAGCACATTACGAGGATCCTCCCCGTTTGATGCGTTCCTGGGCGCCACCCAAGCAGCAGGTGGGGCAGAAAGCTGCAGCTGCACCTCGTGGGGTTGGAGGAAGCAAAGCCCAAAACGTGGCTTTTTGGCTTGGGCCCAAAGTTCCGGCCCCGCCTGCGCCTCCCCCGCCACCAAGCATACCAAGGCCACCAAGTGCACCACCACCTCCACCACCACAGTGAGATTTGGAGAATCTGTTGCCGTAAAAGCTGTCAACAGGAAAAAAGGAATGTTTATGTTTGTTTCTTTAGAACTGGTATATAGGCCTTGAACATGCATTCACAAAGTCCCAATATCAACGGAATTCAAGCACCGGAATGTGAAGGATATGCATGGAGCAAGCAACCAAGGTGTGGGTTGTAACAAGTCGTTCAACAAATATGCAAGATTGTTATTGTCATTTTCATGATGGATTGAACAATGCACATTACATTGCAGCATTGTGATTAAATGCCCAACTCAAGAAGCTTCAAAGTCATACTTGACAACTCACTGCACACCATAATTATCCAACTGATCCTGAAGTCACTGAAGTAGGTAGAATCATTTCCGAAAATCACCATTGTTCCTACTGATTTTCATGGTTATTTGTATTTTTTTTTGTGTTGGAGTTGATCTATGTTCACATTCTATCTTGTTCTATCCCATGCAGGATGGTCACATATTATCCCTATACATGTTTTACGACACCCGAGCCGGCAATGACGGCTGACGCCGCGATTCCAGCAGCTGTCGATGGCCATGTTGGCCCTGGACACTGGGTTGAGACTTGCGTTGTTTGGGGTGATAGTATATATAGGTCATCCTGCAAACGATCATTGAAGGTGCGGATTTGTTTCAAAAGATAACTGATTCATGAAATTTATGCAAATTTATGTAAAATCGTGAGGTTCCATCTTGGTAGCAGCTGGGAATTGCGTGGCTGTCCTCCTCTCCTCCATCCTGCCATTGCATGTGAACTAATTTGGTCGCAAATTCAGAGATCCATTTACTTGTGAGGTGGTCATGTCGTGTTTCTGCATAACGTTGGATTTCATTTGGAAACCCTGGTTTCGAGACCAGGGTTGCCCCTGCATCCCAGGAAGAGTGGAGCATCTCAGGCAGTCAAGGGTGCCTTTAGTGGTGGGAAGTCGGTGCATGTCTACCGGCAATCAACATGGCTGACATGTTTGGTCCAGAACCACCGACCGGACCACCTCATCAAGCCAGGTGACGATATCGAGCCTGAAATCCTACGAGCATATAGCAACTTGGCAACACCTGGTTTAAGGTGTTTGTTCGGGCCAAGAGGATCGGACTTGAAGGGTCAGGTCTCATTCATGGTCATGTTAGGGTTGTGGGATGCACCTAATTATAGGACCCTATTTTTATAAGATGAGGATTCATAAATTCCGCTGTTTTCGTGCAGGTTCCACGGTCATGACTCATGCCCAGGCACCCATGGTTTGGGATCCCTGAACTTGGGAATGGTTTAACTGCAGCGGGGGATCCCAAATATCCCAAGGTGCCCAGTTGATTGGGGGTTATGTTTTAGATGTTAGATATGTTTGGATTGTGTTAGTCCACTTATGTCCAGCTACTAACCACGGATCCTAACTTCAGGGTCATCCCTGTAGGAACCATGAAAAAACACGAGCTGAAACAGCTCTCTTCACCCGAGGTGATGCCAATGCCGCCCGAGATGCGAGGCGCAAAACGGGCACGAACAATGGCACCTTTGTAGCGCCAAGCATGAACATTGACATACCTGAAAAATCCTGGAAATGTCACAACATATGGCGCAACATAGCACTTAACTAGAGGGAATGCTGCTGGTGTGAAAACCAATCTTAATGCTCCAAAAGATGTAGGTTCGGGCTCTGTGACTTTGATTCAGTTTGTCCCGTATGATTCCTTACAGCATTGAATATGGCTGAAATTCAAGACTAACTTGGACGGCATCCACATTTCAAGTCTACTTAAGTTTGGTCCCGCATGACTCCAGCTCTTCAGGCAAAGTTCCTTGCGCATCTTGGACATTGGAGCCGGTGCAGGTGCCACGTGCCCAGTTGGCGGATGGGTTTCCCATGAATGGCAAGGCAAGGTTATTTGAGGAGATTATCATGAGCCATGAAATTTTGGGGCACCATATTTTCTGGCAAACCGAATTCTCTGGCAAACCGATGTCAGATCTTCAGATCTAGATACATCTGAATCAGGAACTTAACAATGTATGGTGACTTGATCATTGGGCAGGACTTGTGCTTCACCATCGGTTTCCAGCTTCAATGTGATCTTCGTCAAACACCTTCTTGATCTTGGCTCGAGAGGTCGGTTTCCGCTTGCCCCGGCCGTCGTTCCACTGGGCCTGCCCCCTCCATAGACCTCCATCATCTTCCTGAGAAAATCTTACCGATCTTATCGCAGAGGATGCGGCAGATGGCGGAGAAGCTGGTGCCGAAGGACAAGGAATGGAGCCTCGAGGACATTCGCCGAGCAGTTGAGCAAACATCTTCCAAGTTGAAGCTGTCCGATGGCGGCTCCAAGGGCTGCTACCTTGTGGCTCGGTGTGCCCTGCGGGCTGGAGAGGTGGTGCTAGCTGAGAGGCCCTTTTTTGAAGGGAATGTGCAGGCCAAGCACAGTGAGCAGGTGTACTCCCAAGCAGTTCTGGCTAAGATGAATGGAAAGGATGGCCATCCGGATGAGACAGCACCTGAGGATTTCCAGGAGGATTGCTTGCACCCACGAAGCCCATTGATGGACTGCGTGGCTGCCATTCTACTTTGCAAGCAGAAGTTGGTGGCTTCTCAGGGAGGGTCTGATGCCGAGGCCCTGCTGAAGCTCCAGAAGATCTGTGCCCTTTTCCAAAGCCCAGTGCAGTCCACAACGGATCATCGCGAATGCGTGGACGACCTTTGGGGTGCCTTGAAGCCAGAGCTGCAGAAGAGAACCTCCAGGGAGGAGTTGGGCGACATCCTGCAGATTTTGGGGGGCAACCGATTTGGGCAGGGAAAGCATGGTATCTTGGTAGTTTTGGATGATTTTAGGCTAGGGCTAGTTGTCCAAAACTGATAGGTTGACGAACATCTCAGTTGCATGGTTTCGACTCATTGGAAAGATGCCGCTAAGATAGATGTTTGCCAAAACTGTCAGTTGACAATCATTGTTTTTTCCTTGCTGGGGCACCGAGGTATTCATCTGCTCTTCGCGGGCAGCATGTTTGAACATTCGTGTTTGCCCAACTGTTTCCTGGGCACCTGGGACTGTGACAGCGACACGGTCCAGACGTACCGAGCTTTGCGTGACATTGCCGAGGGTGAAGCTTTGACCATCGACTACATGGGCTTCCCACAGGGCTATTGCGCCGTCTCCGCGCGTGCGCAGGCCTTCCAGAAATGGGGCTTCACTTGTAGCTGCCCGAGATGTGTGGAACTGCCGGAAGTGGAACGCAGTTACTCTGCCTATTTAGTTGGTGGCTTCACAAGATATTATTTTCTGTTTACTTCCAATCGTCTGTAGGATATCTAGGATTATGAGTTCAACATAATCCAACTGATGTGTGGTTTGCGGGATGGGCTAAATGGTTTTCATTTAAAACCACCAGCCAGTTTTGTTCATTTCAGGGATTCTAGAACAGACTGAGCTGCAGACAAACCGACAGCTTTGGAAAGCTTGGTATGCGTTCCATTTTCTGTGAGCCTGCATCAGTCACCCAGATCATCCATGTACGGTATAATTATCGGATGCCGTTTCCCCACATCTACGCAGGTATAGTACAGTCGTTAAAGGAAAAAAATGCGAGCGGAAAAGCAGCTGGAACCCATGCCCCTTCTCAGAGTCTCACCCCTATGCAGCTGCAAAGGATGCCATACAGTACTTCCAAACGAAATCCCAAACAGATCATCCAATTAAGGTATATGAATGTGTAAATCGAACCGCAATACATGCCACTGCTCCTACCAGATATCATGTTCATCTGAAATGTCAAATACCATCTAAGTTGTTCAGGGTTAGACCAATCCCCTACCAGAATTTAGATCATGTGGATATCTGTCTACCTGTTCAATCCCCATAAAATCATATTAAATCATGCTAAATCCGTATTAAACGCTGTTAAAACCAATTAAATCCCGTTAAATCCCATCAAACCACCATTAATGCCCGATTGTATCACCATTAGAACACCATCAAACCCCATGCAATCGCTCAGGCTTCAACTGCGCCGCCTGTGGTGCCCCAGACCTGTGTCCACGCAGCCCGGGCTCGGTCGAGCTGCAGTGCCTGTCCTGTGAGGCGGTAGCAGAGGCCAGCTATGCCGCGCGGTGCTTCAAGAAGGAACTGGAGCTGCAGCCCGAACCTGGCAGCCCTGCCAGTGATACCTTTAGAAAGATGGAGGAATCTGAGGTGGGAGATCAGTCAGGTATATAATTAGTGGGGTTATGGCACGGTTGTGGATGGTTATGGTTTTTGGGCCTTGGTGAAGGCGGAGGTCTTGGATGTCAACTAGTTTCTTGGTTGATTATGATTTGTCCTTTCTTAAGCAGATTTTAGCCATAAACTGTGTTGAGAATTGGTGATGCGGCAATACATTCACCTATGCTGGGCAGCATTCAATAGCATTCATCGTTTGGTATCTAAGATGATGCATGAAGACTGGCAACTGCCAGGCCGATGAGGAAAATCTCCTGAGTCATCGTCACCATTTGGTGGTCCAAGCCTTATGGGAAGATGTGGAGCAGGGACTCCCTGATTCCGCGGAACTTCCTGCATTTTTATCAATCTTGGAGGTCTTGGTGGAGAGCATTTCCAAGGTGTGCAGATTGAAGGAACATCCTGCACTGTTCTCTGCCCTTTGCAGTGGGTATGTTTTGATATTTGTTCGATGTGTATGGGCTGGTAGTATGGGTCAAGTCCAGATATCTAATCCCCTGGTGTGAAATCCTGGATGAATTTATGATTTTGGGCATATTCAAAGTTGGGGGTTCAATCGAACTGACACGATTTTCTATTGTACAGTATATAACCTTTCTCTCCACACCTGAGCCATGCAACGGTAAATTCACCCGGAGATGTTTTTCTGGTGCGCAAGAGGTGTTATCACCGCCATGATTGGCCTTTCGCTGCACCAGTACGTGCACAAGACATGGACGAACAACGTCTACAATATAGCAACGTATAGCAAAATCTGCCAACAACAAATCATGCCAAATTGACCAGTTCAATGGATATAGACACAAGCATCCCCATCCAAATCTACAGCAGTGCCCAGGTTGCAGTTGTACAACATGGCCGCCTTGTCCACCGCAGATGACTTGGAAGCCCAGAAGCACTACCTGCAGCTGGAGCATGGCATCCTGCGCAAATTCTATCCCGACGAAGCGGAACGACAGGAGGAGGAGATCGAACGTTTGGTGAAGTGCGCTCCCGAACCCACAGCAACTGGGACTGGTGATGACTGGTGGTATGTTTTCCAGTTGGGATAGACTCTGCCATGAGTTAGGGGTGGTTTTGACCTGTTTAGACCATATGTTTCCTTGAAACATGGGTAATTCTCAGGGTCTACGTCAGGTGTTTTCCTGGAACCGCCTTGAACCCCCTGGCTTGATCGCCCCCTCACGGAAAAGATGGTCACACTAGCGGCACTAGGAATAGAAGGCCAAAAAAGGACAGTTGACAGCACTTACCGATTACTGTATCAACTGTAGCGTTTGATTCCTGCTTCTGATATGTTTCCCAAGGAATAGGATGATGAATGATGATGAATCCAATTTTGACATGGATGATATTTTGGCTCAGCGCCCAGGAAGCTGGGTATCCGCAAGCCTTGAACTGATTGGAGTCCTTATGGTCGCATCAAAGTCTGCGTCACACAATCAGCCTGCGCGGAAGTCGCTCGTAACTGTTTGAAGCGCCAACTGAGCGGGGCGTGACACTTGTGCACAAGTTCCCGGCGAGATGAAAAAAACTGCGACGGAGACAAGCTGAGAATTTTGCATCAATCCTCATGTCAGTGTCTTTGTTTTGGCCCTGCAGGGCACTTCATTTGTATTTCATAGATGCATGTCATCATTTAATACTATTCAGCAAAATCATTATATAAATTCTTAAGTGGTCGCGATTGAGATATTCATTATTTGTATTTTTATTATATACTATATTCCATCATGTCTTTGGATTATATGTTCCCACCAGTGGATATGTTTTCCACGTGTTTCCAGATCCGGAGATTCTCCAGGCAGAGACCTGCGCTACATCCGACATGGATTCAAAGGTGTGGACTTGGAGGCACCGAAAGTGTCGCTTTGAACAGCGTTGCCTGGGGGGAATGTGGTACAGGAAGGGCCTTCCGGTAGGCATATCTTTGCACATAGAATCATGCGGACATGTATGCGTGGGCATATTGCTTCAAGTAAGGGTGGATTGTTAGGATGTGAATGAATTGCAGGGATGTGAATACCTAGCCGTGAGGAAAACAACCATTAAATAAATATTAATGGGTCGTTCATTTGAAATGCGGGATGTTCAGCCAGGAATCGTCAATTCTATCCCGAAACGGGCTTGCATCCTACAATATCAGCAATGTGCCAGTGCGGGTATTTGTTCATTCAAGTCTCCAAAATGGAGGTTCTGTGCCTGTATGAAGACAGATTTCGGGGGAATATGCCTTCAATTACATAATTATATCATAATATTACATAGACCTGACCAAAGGCCTTAGGCCTTATATACATCTGGTATGTTCGTACATCCGACGTAAGGGCCAATAATTGTCCCCTGATTTGAAGCGAATGCGTTTCCTCCAGCCCTTGGCAACCCACCAGGTGGTTGCAGTCGAGCCCAATCAGACTCTTGGATCTGGTTGAATGCCAAAAGCTGCGGCAGATTCAGCCAACGTGTGGCAGTTATCAGCTGCAGTTCTAAGATGTTCTAAGTGCAAGGAACTCACATGTTTTGATCTGCTTTTGATGACCTGAGAGCTATAGTTCGAACCATGTTCGAACCATTCGAAACTGCGGACCAGTCAGAACCAATCCGATGGATTCCCTATCGCGGCATTTTCCGGGGTTGGATTTTGTGTAGCGGTTTAGTCTGGACAATATTGGACATGTAGTCTATAGATTTAGGATAATTTTTGATTTTCCCAACATCAAGTTTGTCTACCAAAAACTCCAAAACGTATATGCCTTTCCCAAAGGTAATTAGTTAAACCTCGCAATGGAGCTTCCCCCAGATGTATCCATTGTTATCATCTTCAATGGAGTTGATATATTCAACCCATTCTCCATCCATATCATGAAGAACATTCTATGAATGTCAATGCTTCTCTTATCCCAATGTTACATCCCCCATCTCCATCCCCACATGTGATTGCAAATGATTTCCCAACATTATCTCCCATGGATAATTTCCATTAATTTCCCCCATCTTCATCCCCAAAGTATCTATGTCATCATATTATCTTCAGGTTACATCACACCCCAATCCTATGAAAAAGTCATTTGGAGAAGCCGTCCCACCACCAGGCCCCAGGCCACCCAGCCCAGGCAGTGCTGGGTCTCCATCCAGCGCGAGCTCCAGCGTTGGCAGCTGCAAGGCGAAATCCTCAGCCACCTGGAGCGCACCGAGGCGGGAGCTCGAAGCCGGCAGGGTCATCCATGCCATCTGACTGGGCCATTGGTTTTTTTTGGGGGGACCATTTTGTTGCCCCCAAGAAGAGAAGATAGAAGTGGGGTAAAATCCTGCTGAAGTATAGTGAGGAATTACTTTTCGAATGTTTTCGATCTTTTTTGGGGGTTAGTATATGTTAGTATTCCTAAATCATATCTGGTCGTGAGTGGGATTGTTTATTCTTCCTTCCTAGTAATGCAATGAAAACAAGAATAAGGGAACCCCAAATGGATGCTGCAGATGCAATACATTTCACAGGAGTTTGTCTAGGGGCATATATTATAAGAGATTGTTCTGCAGCTGAGAATAGTTGGATTTGTTCACCATTTGGAAGATCCGGCAACATTTGGCAGCCATTTGTTTGTTTCCCCCTCAGATGCATCAAAACTTCCAGAGAGTTGTTTGTTTCCTGTTTCGAAGATGTTTGGAAATGTTTGGTGATGTTGCTGTTGCCAACAATGTGTGGATTTTCCCCAAGAATCCTGCGATATGGTGGGGAGTGTAAGGTCACTACAATCGATGATCCTGCTTGATTGGGTTGATCCTCAGCAAGGGGGTGAGCTGAGCCACAACCATTTGCCCAGCATGATGTGGATAATCATTTGGAAACAGAAAGGTCATAGGCTTTGCCCCCCTAGACTAAATGACATGATTAGCTTCACCAAGTCCATTTTTCCATAACATTGTTTGGCAGAAGAACGGCAGGAAACCCCACACATTTCTCCATATGTTTCATTGAAAACCAGGATGTCCTTTAAAGTTTCCCCCGCAAACACAAGCTCCAGGGCAGCTTCGATGTGGCGGTGCTGCAACACGTCCTGTGCTCCGTCGAAGCACCCGAAGAGCTGCTCTTGCAAGCGCGGCAGAGGCTGAGACCAGGCCGGCGCAGCTGGAAGTAGCCATGAAACCATGGGGGTTAAGCTGTGGGGGATGCACCATGGTTGATCAATCACAAGTTGAATAGTATTCAATGATATATTTGATATTCACTTATATGATATTTTTGTTGTCATTCCAATGTTTGGTTTGTTATTGGGTATGGTTGAGATGGGTATCAACCCCACATTCAATAAATGTGGTTGTAATTCTATGTAAGTATCTAACTATCCGAGACAGTATTTTAATATCAAGCTATTGATCCAAGTCTTGATTAAAACCCGGTTAATCCACATTGGGATGTTGAAAGGTGAATATATTATTTTCCCAGAACGGATTGAATCATAGTCACCATTCCCAATTTGTGGTTACAGTAATCGTCACCATTACCAATAGTAGTGGCTGCGTGTGGTTGCTGAAATTGGGCATAACCCTACTCGGGGCAATTGACAAAATCACCCCCTTTCATGGTTGACGATTGGGCATGGTCTATTTATTGTGGATCCCCCAATGCATGGCCATATTTATGGGGAGAATTTATGAGAAGTAGTGTAATAATGCTAATTCCTGTTTGAGGTAAGCTTGTTAGAGGTCCAGTCTGAGTCGCGACGAGAGCTTCAAAACCTGCAGGTTCTGGCCAATCGTTGTGTTGATATATGAATGCGATTGGGGGTGCATTCATAGAGCAAGCGCACTGGCTTGGGTTTATGTGGTTTGAATTTAACACATGCCATGCAGCACAAGGAGAATCATAACCCACTGATTGCTAAACTTAAACATGTGGTGCAGTGCAGAACAGTAGTCACGCAACAGTAAATCTTTGAAAGCTGCGTTCTTTCGCACATTGGCTTTCACTGTCCTTGCCTTTACATAGATTCATCGGCTCAAATTCACCAGAAGGGCCTGGTACACCCTTCGAATGATGTCCTTCACAGAGACATCACAATTGCTACAGAAGGAGCTCATGAACGATTACAGCTACAGGGTCGCCTGGCTACCAGTGATTGCTTTGGGTAGCTAGTTGTATGTCATTTCCAGGTGCTTCATTTGATTCGCTGGTTGAGCATCACTTGCATCACCAAGGTCGATGGGATTCCTCCAATGAATGACTCGCAGTATGCAACTTGTCAGCAGGTCAGCTTCTTTTTGGCAACTGCAACTGCTTAAATATCAGGCAGATTCAGATGCTGTGCTTTTATAGCAACAGTTATTGTTCTGGATGGTTGGAAAGTGGCTGAAGATCTTGGGCTTCAACATTGACATGCTTCCACCTCAGCGTTGCAACCTCCGATTTGGATTTCCACACTCCACACAAAAATAAAATTAGATATCCAGGATATTCCAGGATTATATCCATGATATCCGTTCCTTTGTTTGTTTACTTGACCATTCTCAGTAGTTGTGGCATTCCAAAGCTTTGGAAGAACTTTCTCGGAGTGAAATCCACTAGCTTCCAAAGTCATCCAAAATCAGAAAGATGATACGCCCAATAACTCCAACAACTCAGATCCAAAATCTTCCCAGGACTTCAACCACGTGCAGTCGCATCCGCCCCCCAGTGCCTACATGCAGCGCACCGCCGCTGCGGGGGGCCGCGCCTCGGCCATGCCGCAGAGCCGCGGCGGCTTCGGGCGCAACACCGAGACGGCACGGCCCATGACGTCCAACCGGGCGGCCGGTTACACGGCGGCGGGGAAACAGGGAGGCAACAAGGTGGGCCCAGGGGTTGGGGTTGGGGATGGGTAGGAGATGGCTGGGGATCGGGAGGGGGATGGAAAACATTTTGGAGTTCATGATGCTATACTTTGTGGTTTGGCTGAATTTGTTTGCTGTATTTTTGTGGTTTGGAAGATGAACCACTGCAGCCCTGCCAGGTCTTTGATCCTTTAAATCAAGGAGACAAGGGCACAGCCAAGCCCTTGGAGAAGAAGACAGAGCTTTCCCCTGAAGAAAAACTTCGGGAGATGGAGAAAGAACCTTGCAGCATGTTTTGAGGCTGTACCAAATTATGTTGACTATGATTATGGGTGACTATGAGTCAAAACCTCAAGCCTCCTCCAAAAAATGGAGGAGGACCCAAGTACACATCTTCGTACTCGTAGGTGCAAAGAAGTTCCTATTTACGGAGAAGGATCTGAGATTTTCCTGGAAAAACCATGGCTTCTTTAAAAAGACCCGCAGTCTGAACCGAGGAGATTCACCGCCTGGTAGAAGAGAGCGCCATCACGCGGGAGCGTGGGAATCTGCGGGAAGCGCTTGAAAAGGGCAAGGAAGCCGGCAAGAAGGACCCCCTGGACTACAGTGGTTCAACATGTTGATGCGATATTCGTGCGAATATAATCATCGTGATTGGTGATTTTCTCTGGGGATAGAACCAAACTTGAGATGATATTGGGTCTTTACCTCAGAATGGGGGAATATGGTCTCAACTTCTGGTAATTCTAGCAAGTAGGAAATATGATGATAATATAAGCATGGGGGTTGGGTACCCTGTTTTCGGACGAACCCATAGTTGTTTTTGGCTGATGGATTTGTATGTGTGTGTGTGGGTTTCTCCGCGGCATTGGAATGGTTGAACGGTTGAACATAATTGGCCACTTTTTTTTTGAAATTGTTGATGTACCATCAGATTTCTTGGCGGATGTGCCAACGAAAGTTTCTTGTCACCCGGGTTTGAGGTTACATGACGTTGGAATATTCCTGAGAGTTTGAGCAGGAAATTGGCCACAGTCCCCATCTCCGGGGCTTCTGTTGAATTGTGTTGACATGCGGTATACCTGGGAAAGCCAATACTAAATCACCACCCATTTTATGGGTGATATCAACCATCCAAAACTTAATGTTTATTACAGTATTGGGTTTGTTTACCACCTTACTTTTTGTTGTCATGGATTCATGGCTCCGGTTTCGAGCTGTCTTGACCCCTGAAGGAGAGACAACTGTGCAGACTGCGGGACGCTTTCCGAATTCATGTGATTCCGCCAATGTTTGGATGAAGTGGGATTTGTTTGCGTTTTGCTGGGTGCAAGATGGCAAGAGTAGCCTTCGGGCTGTTAAGGCGTAGCATTTTGTTGCAGAAATTCATCCCGCAGCCAAGGAACAGCAGAATCTGCTAGATCAGTTGAATGTTGACCTCACCTACGCCGTATGCCTCAACCTTGCCATTCAGCACCAGGCGAATGACAATGTTTCATGGCATCGAAGACTTTTTTTTTCGAGTTTTGTTTTGCTACTTCTCAATCTTTCAAATGAATAAATGTGTTCCCGAGAACGGCTGCTCCAAATGGGTCCGGCTTGGCTGAAGTATAAAGTTCCATTCTTATGTTATTCCTCGAGGGTGGCTTCTCTCTCGCCAAGGACAACGAGGCCTTGACGATTTACACGCAGATCGTCAAGAACAAGCAGTACCCCTTTAGTGGACGCTTTCGGGTGAACATGGGCAACATTTACTTCAAGCAGGAGAAGTGGACTGCTGCAATCAAGATGTATAGAATGGCTTTGGACCAAATTCCCAACAATGTGCAGGCAGGGTTGGTCGATTTCCCATTTCATAGAGTGCTCTTTTGCGAAGAGCCCTTGTCCAACAGTCATGACCTGCCCACAACTCTACATAATGTTTGAAGTTCAGTGCCCCTGAAGGCAATCCGCTTCAAGATCATGAGAAATATTGGCCATGCATTCTTCAAGATGCATCAATTTCCTGATGCAATAGATTCATATGAGAATTTGCTGATGCATGGGGCCCAACACTTGGATTTTATGACCGGCTTCAATCTCATTCTTTGCTATTTTGCGCTTGGAGATAAAGCCACCTGGCCAGCAATGGAGAGCATGTGGAAGCGGGGAATGTCGGAGCGAGTGTTGGATTTTTGTGATTTGCTGAAATGTTCTGAATGATTTGAATCTGACACCTTTGGTGTTTAGTACGTTCTATCACATGATAGCCTCATAGAATCTCATAGCTATTCTTGTGACAGCGATGCGTGCTAATCATTGATCCATCCATACACTCTGAAAGTAGTTGTTCAAACCTTAGGACCTTTGGTCCCTCCACCATTGGCTGGCTCTTAGGACCTTTGTTCTCCCTACGCTCCTAAGGACAAGATGAAAAGCGGCTTCTTGAAGCTGCTGAACATCGAGCAGGTGGGCTTAGAGGATTTCGACGAAGAGGAAGAAATCGAGCTGGGCCAAACTGAAGAGCAGAACCTTGGCCTGACGGGGGCTGGTGGTTTTGATGCACATTTGATTGCTGATTTTCCCAACTGCCCACACTAAACGTACCTGGATGGGATGAGATGTTGAAATTAGGTACGACCCAAAACTATTCATTGTACTCAAACATGGGTTGGCTGGATGCTGGATGCTGGATTGATCTGGATCGTGGGTCCTTTGTTTGTTGCCCTTTGTCTTGTTCCCCCAAGTTGTATCCCGGCTCCAGCCCAGATCAGCCAAGGAAGCAGGAAAGTGCCAACCGCACCCTGACGGAGGGCGATGATGCCTTGCGGGAGGACATCAAGCGAAGACAGCGTGAAGCAGCCAGGTGGATGGCTGTGGAAAATGGGAACTCCTTGAGGAATTTCGATGTTGGGGTTGCCCATTCCCATCTGTAAGTACTTATGTTGGCATTCTGCTTTGCGAAATGTAGGTGTGATTTCCTTTAGCTAGTAGTTATATGCCATGTATTGCATTCCGGGAGCATTGGTGATATCGAATGAACTACTTGCATGCATATACTTTCTTCAGGCATTTCGTGGTATAAGCAGGATAGATAGGAGGCCCTCGCTGGTAGGTCCAGAAACCTCCACGGCCCAGTGGATGGACGTTCGGTGGGTCTACTGTACCCCAGTGTTCACCCTTTGCCTTTCCTACTCACAAGACTTGCAATCCAAAGATGCACCTTTGTTCACTGCAAAATATTCTATGATTATACGTCTCCTCTTGATTTTGCCTTCAACCTTCAGTCTTGTGAGCTGAATACCCCTTTACAATAATCTGCAGTACATCAATTCATTAATCACAGGCTACTTGTTGCCAGGTTCATCGTGAACGCTGCGAATCTCATCGCACCAGTGATCGAAAAGACCGAGGTCTTGGGCTATGACTGGGTGACTTGGCAAATTGCAATGGGTACTGGGGGTGCAGATGGAGTCAATGATAATCATAGTAGAACCCCCCAAGTTGGTATATAACCCGTAAAGAACTATGGTGATATAATACAACATATCACATATCATTATCTATCTAAAAGGGGTGAAAACTTATTGCTGAGGTTCAGAGGTTGGCTGATCATGTTTGTTCATGTTTGGTAGCAAACGGTTGTTTTTTGTTCCGACAGTTTGTTGAGATTTAGTATGGGATGTAATTATTCCATTTCTGTTGGTGGTATTTGACATTGAGTGGATGGGATTAATCTGAGTAGGGCTAAGCATTTGGCTCCATTGCAACCTCGCCCTGCACGCCCTGCACGGTGCAGGTGATCGATTCCTTGAACCATCATGGCTTCCCACGCATTGGATCTGAGCTGGAGATTGCAAAGTCCTGTTTCCCGGGCTGACTTAGATGGTCGCCTCTGACAAGCGAACATAGCTATGGAAATCCATGGTTTCCCTGGGAAATGATCAAGAGTTCGGCCCTGAACATGGAGAGTTTTGCGCGGAAAGTAATGTTTCAACGCCTGACTCGGGTCTATGGTAGTTTGGGGTGGGGTAGATGCTTGCTTCTTTTTGCAGACCAACATCTGGATCCATTTGGGGTAACTATTTTTTTGGTAAATACATATATATTATTATTATTATGGTGTGTTATTATTATTGTTATTATTATTATTTAGTTTTGGGAATGTACATGGACACACCAACGGTTGAATGATAGATTTGAAAGAGGGCTATGCATCATCATTTTTCAGAAAACTACCGGCAAATCCAACTACATTTGGTCAATCCACCATGGAGGTGGATTTCCAACTAGTTTATAGTGATTCCGAATCCTGTTTAATCCACCTATTTTGAAAATCCATGTGCACTATGTTTCCACTAGCACATCCAGCTTAATAAAGCTGTTTGTATGTTGGTCAATCCTTGGCTGACAAATCAATCCATGGTGGACCATGGGAAAAGGATTTATTAGCACCTTAGTTGGTAAGCATTATATTTTTTTAACCTGGAGCATCCTTTTCCGAGAATTTTCTAGCATTTCTTGCTTTCTGGTAAAGTTCAGAAATTTAGGAGTTTTAACGAATTTCTCAGTGACCTGGCACTTGTCATATGTTTCGCAGTCAATGATGTGATCGGGTGGGTTCTAGAAAATTCGATTGTATGACTTTTCGGGATTTGCGGGAGTTTGACGTTTTTTGCGGGAGTTTAACACTTTTTTGCGGGAGTTTTGCGTGTAATTCTTGACGTTTTTGAACGTCAAAATCTGAAAATAAGACCACATGTCATGCAGAAACCTTGCAGCCTGCGACATCCACAACTCATTGGTTTTGGANTCAAATAAGGAGTTTTGATCAATTTGACATCGTTTTGCGGAAATAAAGGGTCATTTCCTAGAATTCCGTGAAATTCCTAGGATTTGGAAGGTCCAGGAAATGTGTTTGCAGTGGAAAATCTCAAACAACTGTGGATTTACTGGCAAAACATGGTCAAGAATACGCGTTAATCCATTCGTTGATCCATTGGTTTCCACCAAAAAGATGACTTTAGCTGATCTGAAACAACACACTGATAGATAAATACTATTATTATTATGGTTTCCAGTAGCGCATCCCACGCAACTCTACAGATGATGTCCGTTGTTTTTTGTCAGGAATTTCCCATCCCAACGCGTCCTACAGACACATCGCAGCCAGGTTTCTTTCTCCGACGCAAGGAGTTTGATCAGGCCATTCAGGTGCTCAAGAAGTTTGAGCGTCACTTGGTGGGTGGTTTTGGAAAGGTAATCGTAGTTTGGTATGACGCAGGTGATTCTTTTGGGATATATGTTTGGATATACTTGGATATTTGTTTGCGCTACAGTATCTTTGGATCTTTGGAGGATATGTTGGACCTTCTTGAATGTTTTTTTTTTTAAGATATTGCTTGAACATGTTGCGATTTGTTTAGACATTTTGGTAGCTAGCCCACCCTTATTGATCCACATCTTAACCCCTTTGAGCACGAGCAACGTGCTTCCAGGAAAAGAGCCCTCATTGATGGCCTGTGCCGCCACGAATTTGTCCTTCCTGTATTTCCTGGAAGCTGAGCATGTGAACGCTGAGAAGTATGCAGACATCGCGGTGAAAGCTGATCGCTACAACGCCAGGGCATTGGTGAACAAAGGAAACTGTTACCTGGCGGGAAACATGGGCTAAGGATGGCAAAGGGGACTAGCGAAATCGAAATCTGGAGAGATTTTGGTAGTTGTTTGGGTGCAGTTGGGACACTCAAATTTCACAACCTCTGGGAGAATTGCATGGGTCGACATAGCCAAACGGCCACCTTGGTAGCTCTCAGTGACCCAGTGGATGCAAATCAATTATATATTGGTCATAATGATCATTCCCTGTTTCATGTTTTACCGGCTCACTGGCTCATTTTGATTCATTTTGTACATCCTTGTGCCGAGGCATGTTCATGAACGACGAGTTCGAGCGGGCCAAGGAAGTATATTTGGAGGCGATTGGGGTCAGCGCAGATTGCCTGGAAGCGATTTACAACCTCGGGCTGGTGAACATGCACATCGGCAACTCGTCGAGATGAAAACCTTGGCACCGGCAAGCATCAATGGCCATTTGTTGTCACATGTTGTCACTCATGGTATTTGTAAACCTCGATATCTTCCAATTATTCGCATTACACTGCTTCACTATGTGAGTTGTCGATCCACCCGCTATTGGCTGAAACCTGAGGCAAGTACCAAGAGGCACTGCTTGCTTTTGACAAGCTCCATTCCATCACTCATGTGAATTGTGCCTTGGATATCCTTGGATGCCTCAATCTGGCGGCCAACAAAATGGCTCACTTTCTGCTGAGGTCTTGACACGTTTTTACAAAGCATATTTTTCAACATGTCCCTGGCAGGTTGAACAAATGACTAGTCCAAATTCATCTACATACTTCAAACTGGTATTCAAGAAGCAAGACGGTAAACTACAGCCACATATTCTCCTGTTCGTTTTATGGCTTACAAGCCCCAAATGGTAAACCAAGTATAGGCACGAAGAGGTATGCGTGGTGTGTCCCATCGACATAGCCTCGGAGTTCCAAGGTGAGGTGATGTGGCAGCTTGGTGACATCCACGAGAAACTGGGCAACCATGCCAAGGCAGGTGGTGGGAAGAGGGGTGAACAACAGGACAGAAACGGACTGAATATGCTGATCATTCACTGATCATGGACATGCATGTACAACATGAAGTAGTGTCAAGTGCCCAGCTGCAGCAAGTCAATACGTCCGGAACTGCTAGTCATCTCAACTTCTGATGCAAGCTGGGGCAGGGAAAACAACAGCTGGGTAAGCCTTCAAATCTGCTTTCTGTAAGCCTAAGAGTCCCGACATGTCCTGATAGCCCCGGCCGTCACCTTGTTTGGAGCCGCTTGACGAGGCTCATGAATGGTTTTCACTGCTGGTCACTTCACCAAAGGGACGCCCCACGGATCCAGGCGCAGGGATGGAGAGATTGAGACCATGTGAATTACCCCAGTGAAAACGTGGGTTTAGCTCGGAAGTATTTGCCCCCAAAGACAGGAGGATAGTTTAACAATGTTTAACATGTTGAACAAGTTCAACACATTTCAACACTAAAAGGACACCAAGCGACCTTTTTTGTATGGGTCCACTGTGCCATACTGAAGCTACACCCGCATTTCATCAAATTTAATCGTGTTGGCCGAGCAACTTATTGTCAGCACACACCTGGTGACCATAGTCATTCCAATGGCATGCGAGCTATGTAACGGGTTTTGCAAGGGCGTGCAGAGAGGTAAGAACTCCCTCTCACCACTTTCCTGCATGAAGGTGTGCTGGCGAGATTGGCCAACCTTTTCAACAAGGCTGGCGATGAGACGCAAGCCTTCCACTACCATCTGGAATCCTACAGGTATTGGCCAGTGGATATGAATGTCATCACCTGGCTGGGTATTTACTATGTGAAGCAGGAGATGTATGAGGCTGGTTCTGGACCTAAAAGAGTCATACTGTCCGTAGTCTCCAAATCCAGTCCTTTGGGATTTCCAGTCGTGCTTTCCAAAAGTGCACCCCCCTTGTCAACGGATTTGGTTTTGAGGACGCCGGATGTACCTCTTTGCACCTTTCCAATGAAGACATGATTTCCATGTTCCTCCTTAACTGCTGCCACCAGTGAAATTTCAGAAGACAGTGGCAAGCATATGGACCATTGTGAAACATCATAGCCGATGCGGACAAGACATCGACAGGACATTCTCTCCGGCAATCCAGCCTAGCAATGGAGAATCCTCATGTCCAATTCTGTCCAATAGTAGGTAAAGAATCCGCTTAGGATATGCTCCATCCCAAAATGTTTGATTGCCAGAGGGTACCAGGAGGAAATGCCTTTCCATCATGTTGAAAGCGAGTGCCCATCAGGCTGCTTTGGACACCTTTTATACGATTTTATATGGCACTAAAACCCTTTTTTATCCCCTTTGGCAGCCATCAACCCTGAGGCAGCTATCCCGTTCTTCTCTCGAGCCTCGCAGATCGAGCCGAATGAGGTGAAGTGGAGGTTGATGGTGGCCTCCTGCTATCGTCGCATGGGCGCCTACCCAGCGGCCTTGAAGTTGTATGAAGATATCCACAAATCGCATCCCAATGACATTGAGTGCGTGAGATATTTGATCACCATTTGCAAGGACTGCACTATACTGCGCTTGGTGCTTTCATGTGATTTTAAGTGTCTTCTTGAGGTTTATAAATGTATCATCAATCAATGCTGGCATAATCTGGAATCACACTTGGCCAATCTTCTCCGGACCCCAATAGAAACCTATACTGTATAGCTGTTTCATCCTCCAAAAATCAGGAGATGAAGCAGAAGTATGACCACTACGCGGCGCATTTGCGGAAGTTGGAACGACTTCAGGAGGCCCAGAATGGTCAGGGCGGACGTCCCATGGGCACCGTCTCGGCCATTGACGATTCGCCCCACGACGAAGGGACGGGGCGCATGGGCTTCGGTGGCTCCCGGGGACACTTCGAGGAGGATGAGGTGCCACCAGCACCGGCGGATCCGCCGAGACCACCCATGGTGTCTTGGCGAAGTGTGGCCGCCAAGGTGTTTTTATGTTTTTATCTTTTACCCTCTGGTAAACTAACATATCTATTGATCTTGGCCATTTATAGTGGATTTTCCCATTAAAAATGGTGATTTTCCATAACTGTGTTAGTTTACCAGAGGGTAAGCAGATTTGTTTAATAATTTCTTACGTGAAGAACTTCATTGGGGATCTCCTGATTGTCAGAAGACTGAAGCGTACCCTGTGGTATCTCAAACTTCGGATGGGAGAACCCAAATGGTAAGAGTAGATCATGACAACTGTGGGATTCTTATTGGCAATGTTGCTTGTTGATGTTTGTTGTATGTCCAAGTGAAGATTGATGCAACTACTGCTGCCTTTGGCCTCTTGATTTGCAAAGCCACCTTTGGTTTCTCAACCCACTTTCGCCCATGGTGTCTCCCTAAGCCCCACCTGGCAGGAGTTGTTTGAAGCAGAGGCTGATCTGCCACAGAAGGCGGCGCCCAAGAGACGTTTGGCGGCTCCCAAGGCCACAGACGACGATGATGATTGGGGCAATGACGACCTCACCGATGTGCTGCCTCCAATGTGAGGAACCATGGCTGTGCCCGCTGGGCAGTGTTGGCCATGACCTGATAGTAAGGTTGGAGATGTTGTACAGTAGTGCCAACTGCATGGCCTGTGTATCGAATGTGTCAATGAGGCAAGAATTCGCCTTTTTTACAGGGCTCCTAAATCTTCCCCATCGATCAAGAGACATTTGTGACACCTATTATATACGTCAATATACTCAATCCATTTCTGATTGCTTCTTGAAAGGTGCCAATGGCCGGACGAGGGGCCCTGTTTCACCCGCTCAGCATGCCGATGACTTTCGCGCACGACTTGAAATATTTGGTCAAAACAAAACATGGCTGTCATAAACTGCTGGGCAGTTTCAACCTGCAATGTGGGAATCGGTTTCAAACATGCTAGATATTGCTAATCGAGTTAATTGGGTATATATTGGGTAGACGCAAGATTGGATCAGCATCCCAATGTTATCTAATAGATTTTAATAGATTCTGATAGCGTGTTCATGTTTGTTCCTGTATTACGTTCATATCTTGGATTCACATGGATTTACATCAGGATAGGAGAATGTCAACACCCGATCAATAAACCCTATTAATTTGGGGTGTTGCAGTCGCTGCTTGTCAAAAATTGATAAGCCCTGCTCACAAACTCACGAGTATCGTGTAGTTTACTATGAATTGCTACTATGATTTGCTGGGTGAACACTACGAATTTTCACGGTACTCATCCCATGGTCCCACACCCTCAAGAGGCGGTCTCCTCCTCTTCGTGGAGCACATGCCTCCGCTTCCCCGGGCTCGTTGGATCTTGCGACCGCTGCTGATGAAGCTCTGCAGCTGCTTGTCACAATGGATGGGGATCCGATGGAGATTTCCCCGGCAGATATACAAAAACACGTAAGCATGAATTGCGATTAACTTATGAGCTGGATATAGTCACTATGCATGTTGACAATATCTTTCCGTATCAATCAACATTGAGATTTGTCCAACACAACAATAATGGGATTGATTGGGATACCTACTCATACTCTCCATTCAAACAATAGCATGCTGTCGACCTTGCCAGCACGGGCTTTGGAAGACTGCTTTCCCTTTAAGATAGGCAAATTGTATGGGTCATATGTCAGTTGGGAGATGATATTGTACGCTTATGATCTTCTCATAATCATCAACATCATGTTTCATGCCATTTGTTCAGATTTAAATTGCTGATGGACGCCCCTATCCCCTTCACAGTCCTAGTTTTTTGTGGGGTTGAACCGTTGAACCATCCTAGACTCGTTTAGATAGCATGTTCGCCCAGCCAGTAGCGGATTCAAGGCTGTGATCTCAATGTTGATGCGGCAGAGCTGCTGTCATCTGTGAGCTGGCAGGCGTGGACGTTTGAGATTGACAGGGGAGAAGATGGGAGAAGGCCTCTGGTTAGATACACATACAATGACATATATGATTGTACAGCTACATAATTTAATGTGTAAAAATGGGTAAACATGTATAAGCATGTGTCTTATTTACCGTGCATTTAGATATGTAATACTATGTAATGATACAATATGACACATAATGATACACATGTATAGAGATGTAGGACATACACACACACACACGATGCAGATAGTTAATATGTACATGTGTATGCATATGCGCATACGCATTTTACATAAGCTGGCCTTTTATACAGATTTATACATCTACACAATTATACATACGGATAGGAGATGGCGCATGGAACCATTGGGTTGGTTTTGGCATGGATCAACCTGAATGAACCAAACAACAAGTCAAGGGGCTCCTTAACTTCACACGCAGAAACTGTAACTTCACACTGATATACATCTAGTTTTTGAATGCGATTGGATGGGACGCTTCCAATGGGCATTTGGGAAAGCGCCCAGGCCTTAAACTTTGTGCGCTTCCAACTCTTCATTTGCGGCGTAGAAGTGCCGCACATTCGGGGCGTGGCAGTGAAAGCAAGTCAGCCAACCAATGGCTTAGATTTCCTGTAGTTGGACCGGCATGCCTGTTGCTGAGGCCGTGTTCGCCAATGGCGGCTGCAGATGTTCAGGTTGTACATATCGTAGACACTGACCCAGAAAGTTGATCGAAAAGAAAACTCTCTCTTGGCTTTGCCAATGTAAAGCGTTCTGCGCTGCGATTGCAGTGTGGTTAAGATTCTTCAAGGAATTCATCTGAAGTCACTTAGTTTTGTCACTTTTTGCAATGTGCACTGCGTGATTTTTTTAAACAGAGGTTGAACTGCGACAAATGGTCAATGTCATTGAACCTGAAATCCAGAAGTGATACCCATTACTCTCTGATCCACAAGTTTGTCTCCTCGTGTGTCATAGGTTTTCGTATTCCTATCTGGCGTGTGCTTGAGTTGTATCATGATGTGTGATTGAACGTAAGAGATTACAGCATGTGAACCGCCCTTGAATCCATGGTATCCTGCATTTATAGTGACTGATTCACCATGCTCATCTCTGGCCATATTGGCCATGGCAGGGCAAGCCCTTCGCAAGCAGCGGTTGGCAGGGCCCAGTGGAAACTGGATGTGATGTTCATGTGTTGCATGGTTTTAGCCCAGGGTGTGCTTCAAGTTGGATGAGTTTAGGTTCTTGGAACATGTTGAAACCATCCTTTGCGTTTCTTAACATCTTTGAACCCAAACATTGGCTGGTCAAGATTTGGTTTAGGGGGGAAATGGTGTGTAAATATTGATGTTTAGCTTTCCTCGCACCTTCAACAGGGCTCGTTTGAGGTGGAAGGACCCGGCCAAGATATTTTTGATGTCGTTTAATGTCGTTTGGTATTACTTCTTGACCTTGCTAGGCAACCAGGAACGAGGACGAATACTGATGAATAGATGGGTGTACCGGAAACTTTTTTGATGGTTATACAGTTGTAGTAGTTATACATGTCCATTGCCCTTGCTTCAGCTTCCTGACATACAGCCCGTTGGTTCGGGACAGCTTTGGCTCCACATCAGACATGGAGAACAGAACATGTTCAGTTCTTGAAGGCCACATTTTAGATCATTTTAGGCTTGAACACCATTGAACGCAAAAAAACAAATATGACTGGGACGGGGCGATTTCAGAAGAATCGCCTTTTGAAAAAGTTGTGGAGATCTTGGGGGGTCAAAATTCAAAGCGATGCTCGTGTGTGACATGGCACATGGCAGCCCATCCTGATCCATACCTGATGCTTGCAGACAAATCGACATGATCTTTTGATATCTTTAATTCCTAGCATCTTTTGCCAATTCCTGAGAAACACATGGCTTTGCATGCTGACTTCACCCTGCTACCCTGCAGCCAGCGCATTTCCACTGATCGTTGCAAAAATTCCAGGGGACCTGCAGCAACTTGACTGAGCGAGCTATTTTGTGGCAACATTTTGTGGCAACATCTTTGTGACAGTGCCATACATTGCAGTATAGAAAGTTGCCGTGGTGCATTGTGAGTCCAACGTGGAGCTTCAAAATTTAGCATTCTGTTTTGATAGCCAGAATTAGTCTAAGAGACCATGTGCAGCAATAAAGCAATAGATGTGCGGGGTTAACACCAATGTTTTCCTTCAACACTATGCTTCAAATCCACCCCAGTCATCCTTTCAAAACCATGCATATCCCAGGTTGCTACTGGGAAAGTGCCCCAACTACCACTGGAGGGCCATGCCTCCCTCCACCGCCGCTGTGCTTGTCTGCTCCTTGGGGCAGCCCTGGGCTTCGCCGGTGCTCGAAGCCGGGCGCGGGCCGAAGCAGCGTTGACGGACGAGCAGAAGATGGCCATTCTGCAGGACCCCGGCTGGGGATTGGAGCTTTTGGCCGACAGATTTTTTGGGGAAGATTCAGATATATATATATATATAATTTATGTTTATATTAGTTATATTTATATTTATATATAGGTGAATGATTAAGACCATCAAGAGGATGATGAAAGTAGCCTCCAAACTTGGGAGTTGGAAAGGGCTGTGAAGAAAAGTTTCATTGGATGTGGTTTGGCATTGCAGATGAGAATTGCTATGGAGAATTTGGTCGTTTCCTGGAAGAATTCAGTGGGGCACCTATACCTTGACCCAAGCCCAGCTAAATCTGGGCAGAGGTAGTTGTTCAATTGAAATGGACGAGCTCTTACGTGCACACATCATGTCAAATCTTCGTTTGGGTCCACCTGGGCACCTCCTGGGCAGTAGATCCTGCCGAACCCTGTCACATCACTTTCACGAGGAAGTTCAGAGCATGGGGGATATCGCTGTGAACGCGCCCACCGTGCAAGAAGAAGAGGCTGCATGGACCAAGATGCTGGACCGTTTTGCTGGGCTTCCTGACATTGAGGTCAGGGTCCGATGTGGCCTGTCACAACTCAGCGCTGCTGTCCTTCATTCCTGCTGACTTTTTTCCTGCACTTTCCGTGCTCTCAGCTTGTCTCGAACAATACTGAAGAGCCGAGCCTTGAGATGTGGCTGTAAGTCAAAGATATTGGCGTCCAGTAGCCCAAGCTGGCAACACATACCCTCTGGTAAACTAACATAGCTATGGAAAATCACCATTTTCAATGGGAAAATCAAATATAAATGGCAATGTTCAATAGCTATGTTAGTTTACCAGAGGGTATAAGCATCCTCCAATCACCTCCATTTGAAGGTCTCAATCCTGTTGATTTCCCTGCCGTGATTTGTGAGGCAACAGGGGCAACTCCTTGGCGCGCCAGGGCAAGTTGCAGGAAGCCTTGAAGGACTACGACCGAGCCATTGAGCTGGTCCCCAGTGCCGCGGATCCACATCTGAACCGTGGAGCTGTCTATGAATCCTTGGGACGATTGGAGGAGGCCCTGAAGGATTATGATGTGGTTTTGCCACTTGGACAAAAAGAGGATGGATGGAAATTGGGGAATGATCCATAACAGCTATTAACAAGCATCCCATGTCCCCATTCCCTACTAAGCACCGGTAAGATTCTCATTTTTTGTGCAGTGAGGTGCTTTGAGGGGTTGGGTGGATGTTGCTGGGGTACTGGTTTCACAAACTGCTTGTGGGTGAAAACTGGTCGAGGAAGGGTTGGGCCGGGGTGGGCAAACACATCAGGGCAGCCTCAGATTGATTCACAACATATTGATGTACTTTGGTTTTCCATTCATTCTGGAGGAATGGAGGTTTCTTGAAATGGGGCTACCCCCAAATGATTCACTTTCACAGGATTTTCCACTATAAACCATCCATTTAGAAATACCCCCATTCATGGAAACCCCCATCTGTAGCTTCCAGCCAGGCAGGACGATCCCACAGACCCGGCCGCATGGAACAATCGCGGCAACGCTCTGCTGGGCCTACAACGCTTTGAAGAAGCGAAAGATTCCTTTCAACAAGCGCTGGATATTTCAGGACTGGTCCTGACACTGTCCAAACACCATCAATATATCTTTCAATATCCATAAATGCCAAGCGGCTTGGTGTGTTGGGACGCATTGACGTGACGGGTTGACAACTGATATGGACGCTGCCACAGGGAGGCGTTCATAGATGTTTCTAGATCGGAAAAAAGTCCATGGCACCCATGCTCCTGCAATGACTTTGCTTTGCAGGATCCCAGCAATTTGCTTTTGCTGGCGTCAACCTGGCCATTGCTCAGTATGAATCTGGGTTCAAGATCTCATCGGTCTGTTCAAGGCTTTCTTTGGTGTGTTAAAAAAGAAGTCCATACCTTGTACCAACAAACATGGACAAAGGCACCAACATTTTGACTTCAACTTCTTTATGAAAGATGATTACTTGGTGTAGTGGCTGACATCATGCCCCACGTCAACTATCACTAAAGATCAAAGGGTGCAATTTTCAACCTCTCAAGGAGTTGAAGGAGGACGAGGAGGCTGTGAAGACCTTGCGCAAGCTGCTGGCCCGGTATGCCGAGGCCTTCCCTGACGCCCGGGCGGCCTATGCCTTGATTTTATGGGATCAGGGGGATCGGATTGAAGCAGACCCTTGGAGTTGATGGGATCTGGGGTGAAGATAGGAAGATGTGGGATTGTGGCTGGGATTTGGGGTGGCATGTTGGAAATACATATTATCTTATGAATTCTTATGACATAAGATGAAATATATGGTTGGTGTTGGTCATGTACGGATATTGTTGGGGTATAAATGGGCAGAATATGAAATACCAGTCCCTGGTGATCCCTGGTGTAAGTCCATCTTTTCATCACAACTTCCAGACGGGATGCCAAACTGGAGGGTGCGGAGTCAAAAGACAGTGACAGGGTGAAAGTGTGGTTCGTATGCGCGGTACTGGCACAACGAGATATATATATATATATATAGTGATACTGAGACACGGTAATTATTCATCACGGAGTATATGATAAATATATACACGCATATAATATATACAAGAGAGATTCGTTACTTCATGAAATATGATGCGGCTGATATGCGGGGTAGAAAATGTGGGGTGGAAAATGTCGAGTACATGGTCAGCAACGGCTGACAAGATGACAAGCCTACAATTGTGGTATGACAGGCCAGATGATCCTATTTCTATCCAGATCGAGTGCAGCCAGCTAATGCAAGCTATGAATTATTCTTGACTCCTCGCGTCCCAGGAGTCGCAATGGGACCGTGCCACCGGCTCGGACCCACGATATCGCTCGGAAGAGTGGGTGTCAACGTTTCGGCGATGGCCAACACGTTTGATGTCAGTTTTCAAGCGCTTCTCTGCCACCACAAGTGTGAAGGTGAAGTGAGGCGCTCCCAAAATATTGCAAAATTCAATATCCTCAGCAAATCCTTAGCAAAACCTTGGCAAAGTTGGCCCTTGGCCACAATTTTCTGCCGCTCAGGCTGCTGATTTTCAGTGCAGAAATTGTGGCACAAAAAGGTTGGCATTGGGGGCCCGAAAAGCTACAGCGGGCAATGTGGGGTACCAATCAACTTCAATCAAGGCACCTGTTTGCAGGGCAAATCTTGATGATTTAGGAACCTACTTTGAGGTTCTCAAGCTTGGCCCTGTGGACTTGCAAAAAGGGTAGTGCCCTTGCTGAGGTGAAAGAAGCTTCGCCGAAAGAGGCGAAATCTTCAGGAGCCCGGCAACACATGCATTTGTCCCATCCAGCCGGCAGTGATCGGTAGTGGTTCCTCATAGTTGACAAGTTCAAGACTAGTTGAAGCAATTGTCAACAGACTCTGTGAAAACCAAAGTAAAGCTGAAGATGATAACTGTTGCCGATTGGTTTTACCCACATCTGCACCCAGCAGCACATGGCAACATCACCAGCGATATCAACCACTAGAACAACTACAAACAGCAACCGCAATAAAAACAACTGCCATCAGACCGGAGGATCTGGCGGCTGGCCAACCAGTTTCTACATCGCTATGGCCATCACAGTTTTCGCATGGAAACTCAGTACTGCAGTGAAGCTGGTCTTGGACCTTGAGAACTTGTCGTGGCCGACCATCAGCAAAGGTTCGAGGAGGGTATGGGATGTATGGGGCTCGCAGTATAGTAAGGATTTGTTGGCTTAAGCATCATGGACTTTCACTTTCGCACTGGTTTCCTGAGTTTATTGGATCATGATTTGAATCATGAATTTGGGTCATTTTCGCATCATCTCTGGTAGTCTTTTAGGCCCAAGTTTCTAGTGATCAGTCGGATTTAAGCTGCCATGTCGGGCAAGATCATCAGCAGGCCCGCAGGTGCCAGGATGGACCGCCGCCGCACGGAAGGGGACCATCACTACCAGGCCTGGCCTTTTGGAGCTGCCGGAAAAAAAAGCTGGGTGAGTTTCTGTCTCATATGATTTGATAATATTTGATGACTATTTCTCTATCAATATTTCAATGTATTATATCTCGGGATTGAAACCCAGAAACACAACTATCTGAAGATAATGTTTTGTTGGGCAGTTGGGCTCTGAACATAGGATTCAGCCGGTGAAGGTAGGAGGTTCGGATGCCAAAGGTTTTAGATTTCCTAGCGGTCCGGGATATTCAAGTCATGTGAAACGTGCCCTGATCTTAGCAGACAACGCAACCTTTGACAAATCTTTGCGGATACCATTCTGGGGTCAAAAACCACATTTTTTTCCATCAGATGTGTCATGATTTGTCCTTTAATCAACCCACCTGAAGCAGATCAGATGGATCCATCGCAAGGTTCGCATCAGCGACCTGTCCTCCAAAATGACCCGGCAGGGGCCCATCTCTTTGGCCATGCGGAAGGTCAGACATTTGGACATTTCGGAGGAACAAGATGCATAAGATGAACTACCACAGCCTCGAATCCTCGAATTTGCGTAGAATCATCCAGAGTTTAGACTCCCTAATTTAAAATACAAGATGGAACCCTTATACTCTGCAGCAAAATGCAAATTGGCACCCAACTGCCACCTGCTTTGAAGTTCTGACGCAGTGTCAGGAGAGCCACAAGTATAGACCGATGCCCGCCTTGTTCCAACTCCATGACACGCGGCTGCAGCCACCTTCGCCTTCGGAAAAATTCTCTCCCTTGGCGGCTCACCCGTTGAGCCCAGCTGCGCAGAGCACGGAATCTCCAAGGAGTTGCTGGGGACTGCTGCGAGTTGGGGATCCCCTCTCCCAACAATGGAACATGTGGCGGGATGTTGGGGGAGCACCCTGTGGATTTCCATTCAAGCGTCCGATCTGTTCCAGTTTTCATATTTGGGTTTATGGTCATTTATGGTCTATGATGGTCCCGGGTGACTACTATTGATTTTGATTCCTTCGGTCGCACATGTTTGTGTGTGTGTGATGGCTGGAAGCATTTTAAAGGAGGCAATCAGAAGAGATAGTGGTGTGAGAGGGCTCGTCAGTTGTTGAAGATGTTGAAGATGTTGAAGGATGTTGAAGGATCCTTCGATTGTGCTCATGAAATTGAGATCAAGGCGACCCCTCCCAAAATGAGGGGGAATATGTTCTGTGTTATTGTGTTGCAATATTCCAAGTGGATGTATGAGAAACTAATTTGAGTTTGCAGATCAAGAGGCTTGTGCGCAGGCCTGCCAATTTCCACAAGAATCACTAAAAGGGATCAAAAGCGCATGTCACAACGCACTATGCATGATTGAGGGTGGTGTGTGCACATGTGCATGTTTTGTACATGTTTGGAAATGGAGAGGTGAGGTTAAGTATCGTCATGCTCATTCATATGCCTACAGCCAGACAAGTCCACTATGCTGTACGGCTAGGCGTCGCAGGTGTCGCAGAGAGTCGCAGGTGCATTCTCGCCAGGAGGACCAGTGGCATGTTGAACCGGCGTTCCACCCTTCCAGCATTGTTGGATGTGAACAGCGAAGCATTGATGCTCTCGCGGCAGTTGCATTTGGATTTTCACGAAGTGAAATGTGTTGTAGCTTGGCCAGACAGCAGATGGAAGGAGTTGGGATGGACACCCATGATTTGTGAGGAGTAGCACAAGTAATCCAGTTGGCAGATATAAATAGCTATGGGATAGTAGGAAGAGAGATCTTATGATAGGTTATGTATGTTTTAGGCGCTCAGTCAGATGTTTCAATCCACTCTGTGTTGGAATGAACCCTGCTGCAGCTTGCTAGTTGCTGAGCCGAACGAGGCAAAGCCAGAAAGGGGCGATGTTGTGTGAACTTCATTTCATCATCACAGAGAAAAACAAGTCCAACAAGCCATGAAACAGGAGGACAATGTGGACTTTAGATGACTTTAGCTGGGAATGACCATCCCTTCTGCAGATCTTGTCACAATGAATGGTCCGGGAATCTATGTTACGGTCATGGCTTGTTCTGACATGTCTTGGCATGTTTCTCAGGTACAGGAGCTGCGGCGAGATACCAAACGCAAGTCTAACGGTGGAATGGATTTGTCGACTTTTCGACAGATGATGCTGCGTGTGTTCCTGGGTGAAGAACCTCTTGAGCTGATAATTTTGATGAGTGACCTCAGTTGGGCGGCTGATTTGGGGAACCGTTGAACAAACCTTTGGCTTCACAAGTTCATCCCAGTGTTCACTGGAGTTGGTTCCAAATTGAGCCGCTCTTGGAGATGCATCCACCAAGTTTGGGGCTTTTGAAGATGACGTGTGTTAACAGCTGATATGGAGCACAGTGGCGCTAGTTTTAGATGGTGGATGAATGGTAAAGTTTTGCAATGGATCGAATGCTCCTCTTTCTGATTCTTCTTCAGTGTTTTCAGATGGTTCTTAGACATCATCCTGCCAATTGTCTGGGCGATGATTTTGCCCATGTTGGTAGCTTCAACCCCCAGGTTTGCCCTCGAAGAGATCAATGAGTTTGTGCTGCAGGTGCGACCTGTGGTGGGCTGGGGAGAATCCGTGGGATGTCGTCCGTTGACCTGGCTCAGGACGCCTATGACCAGTGCCAAGCAGTCGCCGGGCCCATTGACTCGAGGAAGTTCATGACTTGGTCCTTTGACTTGTCAGTCCCCCTGTCGGAGGGCCTTTGTATTGGGGCCCAAGCATGACTCCCCTTTGTGGATCTTTGTGGTACTGTCACCTTGCCATTTTGTTTTTCAATGTTGTGGATTTTTCAGCATTGTTCTCATGACATGGCCCTGTCGTAATCTACTGCATTGTATGTCAAAGCTGTCCCTCCATGCTGCGCACTGCCAAGGTACCGTGATCACATTTTCAATCTCCAGGCGCCTTGTCGCGCTACCGCGCTACCGCTCCCACGGTGAGAGACGTCAAGTTGTCAAGGGGCAATCAGTCTTCACCATCCAGTTGCAAAAAGTTGCAAACATATGTCAAACGTGTTTGATCTGGTTTGGATTGTCAACTTCACCATCATAAATTGGTTTCAATCCAATATTTGTATACAGTAGTGACTCTAACATCATAATGATGACAAAGTAATAAGCATGCTGCTCAAAAACATTGTTATCGTTAATCATCATCATCATCATCATCATCATCATCATCATCCTCATCATCCTCATCATCATCCTCATCATCATCATCATCATCATCATCATCATCATCATCATCATCATCATCATCATCCTCACCACTACCAGAAGCTCACAGGCCTTCAATTTCTTTGGTCTCCTCCCCAGCTCCGTTGCTCAAGGCAGCGAAGGCGCACACAGAAAGCGGAGATGATCTGACCCTGGAGCTGGCCAAGAAGTGACCCAGTGGCAGTGGCTTCCCATTGCTATGGGATGAGTCATATATTGAGTATATATATATATATAATGATTATAATGTGGCAAACCCCAATGCCATAAACCATCCCCACAATCATCACACATGGGTGCTATAGCTGCTATAAACTATCCGAAATAGTAGGTTTATGGATGTTTATGGCAGTTTTATGGCATTTGGTTTCTCACATGAATATACATGAATGAGGTTCCCCCGGAATAGGGAAGGGATGATGACTGCCCTCAACAATTGAATGACTGCGTGACTGAACTTTTGGAAATTGCATTTCTGCGGAGGGTGATTCTGAAGCACTTTGCGGTGTTCGCGGTCAGGTTTTGAATGCCTCGCTTTTGCATATTGACAACTACACGATGTCTGTCGGTGCTTCCGAACTCTCAATCAGTTTAATTACAGCACCCCTTTTTGTTGAAACTATGCATCCTATTTGGATCCTGTTCACTAGATCGTTATCAATACCGTACAATGAACGAGTGAGGGAGGGGGTCAGATGCGTGGACACCAGGCATCATGTCTCGTGCATTGACTTGGACAAAGTGAAGTTGAAATTTGATCACTTTGACGTTGACAAATCGGGTGCGACTCGGCAGCCAGTGGAGTGCTATGACCAAGATGCTTCCAATACTGGCATGATTCCAATTGATGGAAAATGAATTAATGATTAGCTGCTAATCTTTGAGCATGCTGAAAACTATTTTCTGGATTCTTGCTTCATTTGGGCTTTGAACAGTGCAACCTTGGGAGCAGAGCCTGTCCACTTTCAACTGACTGAGGTGATTGACTTCCAAGAGTTTGAGGCTATGATGTACGAACTTCTTCATTGCCACAGCCGCTAGGTCGCCACTTTTCGCGCTTTCATTTTTCATGATTTTTCAAAGTCATCTATGGTTATTAGAGAGCTTCGGAACAGGTAATCAATCCTGATTTTGGGCGTGCTGTTTATGAGCGTCGTATTATTCGTAACATGTGCGTGTATATTGTTTTTGTTCTGCTGAATCTCCTGTTTTGCCTGGTGAATTTCCCATCGCCTGTTTCACCTCACACATAGGCTATGGGTCAAAATCATATGTCCAAATGATCAACCCCACAAATGAACGGTTTGATACTCATGACCAATGATGTGATCCGGTGTCCCATTTTTGCCCCATCATTATGCTTGATAGATAGATTAAACTATGATTTGTCATTGGTAAGATCACCATTGTTGATGGTCAAATCTTCGTGTTACGGATAAGATCCCAAGGATAAGTTATGATAAAATCCAATTCTTCTATAGTTTGTAAATTGCACTTTCTGATGTTATAGATAGATATAGATGTATATCATTTTATGTATGCTTCATGAATACATTACTGAATACAAACACAATGTTTCATGTGTAAAGCCTACTTTTAAAAAAAAAAAAAGTTCGTTAGCTCCAGTCCTCATTTTGGATGTTTACCCTTTGGTACTCAGTTCCATGCCATGGCTGGACAATTCCCCAGCAATTCAGTGATTTTCCCATGGAAACCGCCATTGAAACCAGGATTTTCCAGCCATGTTTAGTTGTTGGTCAGTTATCCATATCTATCCCATACAAGAAATAGGTGATTTCTCCCTGTGAGTAATTCCATTTATAGTTCCATATTAGTTTCCTATTGTGAATAAATGATATCATATTGGATCCCAATATGTATATATATATATATATACCATTGTGAATCACTATCATAAATCATCCATAAATGGGATATAATGGGGCATGTATAACGGATTATGACACACGATCTATAAATTGGATATACTTTTCATATCACTTATCGGATTGTGAAACATACAAATCATCCATTCTGGCACCATTTCTCCCCCAAACGGCCCAGGTAAGTCGGATTTGCCCCGCAACCGCTTGAATCGTTTCTGGCACGAAGCCGACATCGACGGCAACGGCGTGATCGACTTCGAGGAATTTACCGAGTGTCGTGCCGGCATTTTTGTGGTCGGTGGGGATGGACCAAAACCATTCTTGCTATACGCACACTTGAACATATATATATATATAATACACATACATACAGATACAGTAGTAGTTCAATAAGGTTTAATATGTGGTTTTACATGCTTTACAATAGGGATATGTATTTATAATAATAAGAATTGGATGATAATAGGAAAATGGATTTGCCCGTCTGGTAATCAGCTCCATGGCAATTGGAAATCCAAAAGCAGGTTTACATCTGGGAATCCCCTCCTCAAAATTCACATAGACCCTGCCATGAGCCGGGATTTGGAAGATTGGCGTCCGCTAAAAATTTGTGATGTTCAGGGTCAATGTTAATTGGGATGATGTTGATTGGTCGTTGGGATTATATAATGGGGAGTTGGCAGTTAACCATCAACAGTGATCAAACCAGGGGTTCATGCGATATGATGGGATATAAATGTTGACTCTCCACGGTTTGGTGAAATAACTGGAGGGTCTGTGGCAAACCCATGATGCACACACGCATGTACAAGATAAATCCAATGTAGTTATGTTACATAGGCCATCCCCCATTTCACTTGAAACGCAAACTTGGCGGTTTGTATGGATTGTGCCATTCGGTTCAATTAGCCATATAGTAAACCACTATTTGGGGATGATTCTTGTTCAACTACTGATGGTAATATCGAGAATGGTTCATTCTTGGGTTTACCACACCAGCATGCCTAATATACGGTCAGTATAGTTGCAGTGGGCGGTTTCACGAAATGTCACGGAACCATGTTGCCGGGTATGGCTTTTGAATGCCAGGGAACCGCAAGATAGTGACATGTCATGAAACATGAAAGCTGAACCAGGTTCAGATACCCTCCGGTAATCAAACGTGGCAATTGGAAATCCCCTATAAATAGAGGTTTTAATGGGAAAATCATCCATAAATGGTGGATTTTCCATTGCCATGTTTGATTAGCAGAGGATAATTCTTGGAGACCGATTGTATCATTAAGGGGGCCGGGGCTTGGCACTGGTGCTTGTCTCGTTGATCACTACTCCCTTGCTTCAGCCATCCCGACTGAAGTATGCCTAAAGGATGCTGTTGATTGTCATGCTGCGTCCACGAGGGATTTATGTTCTGAAATGTGGTTTCAAGATTACCAGTAATTATTCCTCTTGGATGCATTTCATACACTTGATAATTCTCAACAATGATCAATGACAAACCAGTCCTTGCATCTAAAATATGTTTCCTTACATGCCTTCCCTGACTGAGTTCACTACGGAGTCCCAAGCTGACAGTTCCAAGAAGCAAAATATGTTCTTGAAATTCAATTTTCAGGTTACATATTTTAAAAAAGGGGATGAATGCTGCATGGTTTGCAGCCCTTCTCACTCGTCCTGAAAGTGGGTGTATTTGAATAAGGTACACCCCCCCAACATGGCAACATTTTGGCCCTTCCGAGGTGGTACATGAAATATTTCTCAGATGCCTCAAACAATGGACCGGTGGAAGCCTTCTACGCTTCCTTCATGCCCGATGTTCAACGTGCAAACAAGCTGGAGAATTTGATCCAGCCACAGGACTTGATAACCCACATGACACACATGATATCAAGTAGGGATAAGTAGGCATTGGGATAATACCACCCATTTTCAGTAAGATTCAGGGATGTGTTTTCACATAATGGGAACAGCACAATTCTGTGCCCTTTCCTGCTGATGCGAAGCTTGAGCATGCTTGTATGAAAGACATCCTGCTGGAAGAGCCAGCCTGAACTAAACCACAAGCGCTTGTTTGCTTCAATGTTGGTCTCCAATGTACACATCGTGGATGGAATTTGCATTCTCAGGTGCATATCATTTTAGGGGTGCCGACGAGTGTGATTTGTAGTGTCCTTTTGCGTTTAGTTCGCGATTTGTCCCAGAACACACCTATCGCACGAGAAAGAAAGAAGGTGCATATCATGTGGATGTGTATGCATGCAATTGCGGAGGCAAAAATGCACACACACACACAAACAAGTCCGGACGAGTATGTATGTGCATATAATATATACATTCATATTATATATGAGCCACCGCAAAAACTCCGGCAATACTAAACATGTATTGGACGGACATTGCATTTCTGGAAAGTGATGGAATTTGTAAAAAATGAGGTAAGCGATGGGACCTTTCCAAATTAGCGATACCCCCCTTTAAAGGTTATGTCATTTTGACTGTTGATTTCTGACGTCTTTGGTGAACTAGATTTAGGATCATACAGGCACGTGCTGCTCAGCAAGTGGTCTTCTTGATATCCGTGAAGTGGTCCTCAGAGAAGAGAATCCGCTTCATTAGCTGCCTGCACATCCTTGCCTTGCATGCTTTCATTGTCTCTCCTCTTGAATTTACACCATTTCGATTGCCTTTCCACTGACTTTATTTACCCACTGCTGTTGTTTACTAAAGCTTCTGTGTGCCAAACTATTGTCGTTGCTTAAGAGTGTTTCCATTGACTCCCCATGTGANCTGACTTTATTTACCCACTGCTGTTGTTTACTAAAGCTTCTGTGTGCCAAACTATTGTCGTTGCTTAAGAGTGTTTCCATTGACTCCCCATGTGACTACACGCTGTTTTGATTGCCTCTGTGCTGACTTCAACTTCGTACTGCTGTTGTTTCGTGAAACTGCTTTCTGACGAAGTACTACCGTATCAACAGGTACCAAA
>BGPT01000250.1:4824-40417 GCA_003297045.1 Symbiodinium sp. clade C Y103 | reverse complement strand
CGAAGATGCCTGCCGACTAGAAGGAAGCACAGCCTCAGCTCTGGAGTCAAGTAGATCCTTGAACTTCCCCCAAGCGATACCCCCCAAGTTTGCCATACATCATTTTTGCGCAAACGTGTGGTAAGCGATGGGACCTTTCCAAATTTGTGGATGTCCTTTGCGTGAACCTAGAGTTTTTGAGATTGCTCATATATATATATATATATTATTTAGTAATTGTTTATTTATTCATTAATTTATATGATTACAATGATGGAATGTAAAGAAAAGTAATGTACAGGTAACGCAAGGTATCTTTCCATGGTCACATTTCCTTTGGTAGCCTGGTGGACGTATGCAAACCCCGCTTGCAGGAGCCACTGGGCGAAGGCAAGTGGGATACAGAGGCACGGTTGTTTTCTGATCGCCCGGGAGGCTCTGAAACACTTGGATTTGCTGAAGCTGATGTTCTTCTTTCTTATCATCACATTAACAATCTGGAAATCTGGTGAATAATCACATTAATAATCTTATCATCACTTCTATTTGGGGAATCTGGAATAGTTTCCAATCTTTTGGTGGTTTCCAATCGCACATCGCATCCACTTAAGTTGAACACGGCTTGGCTGGCTGCAAAGCCGAGCGGAAAACTCGCCGCCTGCTGCGAGCGCTGCAGGTGATGAAGACATATATGAAGGCTAAGTCCTACAGTTCGGTCGAACTTCACTGATAGGTCGCTAGGCTTGGGCTTGGGGTCGCCTCGAAAAATCGGAAACTCGTGTCTGTGATTGGAGAACCACCTGTATAATAAACATTATACACTAATTGGATCATGTTCCATCCCCATCTTGAAGTGCCAGATGATAGACACATCAGAGCATTTAGGCATCGCAATTTCAGACCCAACCTTGTGGGGCTACCGCAAATTTGACCTGTACCGATGTTAGAATCTCAAAACTCTGTCCCTTCACTTGTACGTTTGGTACCTCGGTTTGGGGTGGAGGATGACTGATGACGGGTTCTTTTTGCACCTGGTTCCAGGTATACAGGTGCTGATGAGGACCAGACAATGTGGACAAAATAATGAAAACAGTGCAATAAATTTTCCGAGCTGCTTATGAAGACTGATGTTCACCCACAAGTCTTTGCTTTGACTAGGCTATGATTTGTCAACGGCACAGTCATATGAATGAAGACCATGCGGATTTTCTGCACGCGCGTTTGGTGCTTGAAGCAGCTGTTTTCAGGTCCCTCTTGAACTTAGACACTCCGCTGTCACGCGTGACTCCTTGTGATTTTAAGTACATTGCCGACCCTGGGTCAATCAGTGTAAAGGATTGTTGAGTCCACAGATGCAAGATGTGCGGTCTCCAAAGCCCTCATGGACTGTTTGGTCACAAGCATCAGCATCATCTTAAATATCATCGCCATCACTGTTCTCAAGTGATTCCTGTGGTCATTGCCAGGGCACAAATGACCATGCACCATTATATGAGAGTGCAAATGTATCGTCACACCAGTTTGGCTGCAAAGTGGGTCGACACTGATGTGATGTTGCTGGTTTGATTGCCGGTGTATGAGGCTTCCTTTCTTCATGCTTTTCAAAGAACATCAAAGAACTAATCGGGGAGAATCAGGGTGTGAAATGGCTTCGGTGCCTGCACATTTGTGCTGGATGTGTGCTGTAGTTCGTCATCCGCGCAGTTAGCCGCGGCCAAATTTTATGTTTTTGTTTTTGAAGTTCAGGCGGAGACTTCTGGTGGATGGTTCACATGCTTCCAGCATCCAAAGTAAACAAAAAGACAACCACATGTTCGGCTGCCACCCAAAACACAAAGTACTCAACGCTCAACAAAAGCAGGAGTTGTTGCCAGATTATACAGCGAAATCACAGAAGATCACAAGACTGTTCTGCCGACATCATCAAGAAGCACAGCCAACCATGGGTTGGCAGATATGCTCAATGCAGGTACGAGCCGGCTTTGATAAGCACACATTCAATAATTCTTTCAGCAACCAATCACCATCCGCTTCATTCATCTCGATTCATTGTTCCAAGGCATAGGGCTTAAGGCTCTATTTTTCTTTGCCTTTCCACCCCAGCCAAGCCCAGTGACCTTAAGGCCGCTGTGGCCTTTCAAGATAGCTGGGGTGGTGCTGTGCCCTTCCTGCGAGCCGCTGGGAAGCCAGTGGACTCGGAAATTTTGAAGATCTGCGCAGGTTTGGCAACGGCACGATGGTGCATCGCTGGTGCAGAAAGCGTTGCAGTTTTGCGATGCCTCACACATGTGCAACGGACTTGTTTTGTTTGCGGAGTTTTGCTGCTTGGTGGTTTCGAATATGATCGAATATGATCATTATATTGAAGTTTATTATTAGTTTATTCAACTATAGTATGTATAGTATTGTATAGTAGTATATAGTATATAGTATTATGTTGAACTTGTCACACCTTGTATTTTGGGTGACTCACTGTCCGATGGATTGAGTACTGCATTTTGGGAGGGACATGTTGAACTCACCAAGCACTCATGTTGATTGGCAATTTTTGTCCGCTGAGGTTATTGCCCCCTGGTTCCAGCCACAGCAGGAGGTTCTGCGTGGGGAATGCTTCTGGTGAGAAATTTGACACGTCCAAATTGTTGAAATATGGACCATCTCCAGCAAGGTTTGTCTACTCGAGGGTCCTTTTCCGAATTTGATGCCCTCACAGTGATTTCGGATGATTTCGGAAGGGGGGGGGGCACTCCCGCTGCCAAGTTTCAGGCAGCAGAGGTGTCATTCCGAAGCTATGCTGTGGCGCTGGTCCTGGCAATTTTCCTCTCTTACAGGTGCCAGGGGATTCACTCACACTCAGGAAGTGCTTGACTGGATAAGCTTGGATAAATCACTCTTTTTTTGGAATAGCTGCAGAAAAACACGTGCTTCCTTGGTGGCATCTTCATGTGTGGCAGGTCATTAGTTGGTATAATGATAATATATATATATATACAAATATATATTTAGTTGGTATACAATATGTTTATATATATATATATAATACCGATAGTATCCTATATTGTGTTTATATGTTGGAGGATGGTCATCAATCCAGTAATAGGGATATTTCTTCATGCTGCTCCCAGTAGCCCATGTGGTCCGCTGGTGGAACGCCTCCCGGTGTCAGGAGCTGCGCGAAGCGGAGACGAGAAGATGAGGAGTGTAGCCATGTGGTTAGCAGGGAGCAGCTAGGGCAGCTAGGGGTATATCCATATTTCCTACATGAAAACGGGGAGCCAATTTTTTGGAACTATATATACTTAGAGTTTCGCAACCACATGATAGATACTCCTTTCCATGTATTATATTCCTGAGTTTTATTTCAAATGGTGTTTTCTTGATGCCTCTTTGGGAGAGGATTGAGCTATATTGAGCTGTCGAGCAAGTCCGGCAGCAGAGAGGTCAGCAGTTCTCTGCAATTCTGTCAGGAGCAATGGGAAGATTGCTTTCAGGCGGGCGCGGGCGACAGTCGGGGAACAATACCAGGCTTTGCCACCTCCGCAGATCGCTCTACATGTCAAATACAAGAAAACCTTGTTGCCTTTGATTTGCGCCCAAATCCAACCTAGAGATGATGATCCCGCCCGACGAATCCCTAAATATCAAATACAGCCCAAATAAAACCCTTGAACAATCCATTGCATCCATTCATTGTAGGAGCCATTCAAAGCCGATATTTGATGATGATTGAACAGAATGAGATTATACATGATTATACCACCTGTCACGTGCAAAATTCCAATTAAATTACAATTGTTCATTGTCAATTCATCCCCATGTTGAACAGCAATTCAATGTGATTATTGACTGTAGCTTGTAAATTTGGTGTGAAGATATTTAATATTTCATTTTTTTCGTAGTTTATCTAATTTATCTAACTTAATTAACTTATCTAACTTATTTAACTTATCTAAGTTAATCAACTTAGATAACTTATCTAACTTATATAGCTTATATCTCCAATTGGCGCTCGTTGAATCCACATTCTGGGGTCGGTGGCTCGCCCAGGAGGTGCCAGCCAACGAGATCTCCCAGCGAAGCGAGCCATGGAGACAGGACAGGTGGCAACGTGTTTCTTTTTTTTGTGTTGGGTATTGTTGTTACTGAGTTACTAATGGATGGAGTTACTAATGGATTGAGTTGCTAATGGAACTGGGTTACTAGTGGAACTGAGTTCCTAATTGATCCATTAGTAGCTCAGTGAATCACTGAACATTTGGGACTCCCAAAATGATATTACTAGAAATGCTGTCAAGTTAGATGTGACCATGTTCATGCGGCATGCCGGCATGTGTTTTAGTGATTGATGATATCCATCCTGTACGAAACGCGAAGCGTTTTCGCGGGTCACGCTTCAGGAGCTGAGTCGAGAACCTGTCCTGGTGTCAGCAACCTCAGATGGGTGTGGACTTCATGGGATATCAATGGAAAGAATGGGAATATACCAGTTACAATGGGGATATGCTAAGGGAATATAACCAGATACAACGGTATAGATTTTTGATACAAATGTATATTGCATTGGTGGGAATATACCCAACTTGAGATAGTATGAGATCATGGGAGTTGATGTTTGTAGGCATATATCCAGCTTGAGGTGATAGATGATGATAGCAAGATGATGATAGCAGAATGGGTGTGTCTCAAAATAGGGAATTTACACCCAATATATGGCTTTTTTGATAGGAGAAATGATGATCAACCATTATTTGTTTGGTGCACCATATTTCCAGACAAACCCAAACGAGGGGTTTGCTTGAGACAGCCAAGTCATGTTGAGACACTGCTTGTGAAGAAGGATTGAAGACTGAAATGGTTGAGTTTGAGACTCGATTTGAGTCTATACTCTCATATGGAGGTTTCCTGAAATAGGGGTACCCCAAATCATCCATTTTAATAGGATTTTCCATTATAAACCATCCATTTTTGGGTACCTCCATTTTAGGAAACCCCCATATACTTTGGAGTCAATACTTGCGCACCTTGGCCAGGCGCGGAGTGTCTGCACATGAGCTTCTCTTGACATGAGAGCTGCAATATCCAATCACCATCTGTGCCAGTGCCTGATGTGATTAGTAACATGACTTGTGGGAAATCATGAGGGCTGTATATTGAAGGATGGTAGATTGTAAGGGAAGCTGAAGCAAAAATACTGGACGCACTTGTTTCTGCGATGAAGCCTGGCTATCATCCCTCAACTGATTGAGTGCTAAAAGTGTCTAGAACTGGTCCAAGATCACCTACACTGCACAATCTCATAAGCAACATGGCAAGTGTAGTCAGTGCATGGCAGTTGGAACGATGGCTGCTACAAATTTACCGTGCAGATCCTGCTATCATTGCAATTTTGGGGTCAACCCAAGGACTCCCAGGCACAGAATCGATGCTGTAGGGGAATTCAACAGTGGTAGCAGCTGAGCTCTCATTCCCCGTAGTAAACTCGGCAAATGAAAAATGCGGTAGCCCTGATCGCCACTTTCTGCGCACGTGGGGTGTCTGAATGTAGCTGAAATGTGGCTGAGGGAATAGTTTGATAATGTTTGATATATATAATACGAAACATATCATGATGCAACATGTTTTTGTATATCAATGTCAATGATAAATATACTGTAGTTTGTGAAAATATGTTATCAATGTTTGAGTTGTTCAATGTTATATACAATGATATTTACATATACATACATGTCTATACTATACATAGTTATTTTTTTGCCTGGTCTGCGCCCGTAGTGGCAGTTGATTCAGACCGGGACCTGCAATTTTTCCCTGATAAATCCCTTTGCGAGCTCAAAATAAACAAATCCAATCCTACCAAAATGACTAAATCAATCTTAATCATATACAGTATGTGAAACCAGGGTTTCTTCGGGTGGTGTTTATTCCTAGAGGCAAGGCTTACGCCGCTATCCCTGGGCCGATGGTCCTCGCCCCTCCGCAGTTGGAGTCTCTCCGCGTCGTGGCGGCTGAAAGCGAGTTGCTTTGGCGGGCAGTTGATTGGTTCGGAGCGAAGGTGGCACTCCCAAAGGGGGATTAACAATCGAAATTGTGGATTAACCACCAAAATAGTGGATTAAAACTAAGACCATCAAACTCGGAGCTATGTATATATATATATAATTATATATATGCGCATACATATACTCCAGGAAACATACAAAAAAGTGATTTAGATCCATAGTTGTTTCTCGTTCAGAAATGATCTACATTCATGGTGGATTTCTAGCCATATTCATATTATATGCTAGTTTACTGGATGACATCTGGAATTTTAGCCAGATAGCTTAGTGTGGAATCGATTGCAGCTTGGAGATCTAAATTGAGTTTGAATTGCAGCATGAGGCAAACAAGACAGGATCAGACTGGAACCTATACAAGCTACCCTGTAGCCGGACATTTCACTGCTGTACTTGCAGGAAGTCACACAGACATCGATGTCAACACGCATGTATATACAGTACATAACCTTGCACAATGATACATATGTGCAAGTGTGTGTGTGTGTGCGTGTGTATGTACAAGTACAATTTAGGTTTAGATGATTTGGATCAATAGCAGTGGCACCGAAGTAGACGATATGAATCCACCTGAAGTGGCAGGACAGTCATAGCGGCTTGGGCCGAGGTCTTCAAGAGCTTTGGCCCAAGAGCAGAAGGAGGAACTTGAAAATCTGCGACGAGAGTGTGAGGAGCCACAGCTTTGCACTTTGCACGAGAGTGTCCTTATAGGGCGAAATGATTGAGATGGTAATAGAGGATGGTCCTGTTCACAAATTGAGATGCTAATAGAGGATAGCAGGGATAGCAATCATCAGGCTTTCTCTTGATTTGGGATTGTTTTGGTCATGATCTGGCTTTGAGATGGGCGAGTGAACACCAAACCGAAGGAGTACCGCAAACAATCGGCAGACATCTTGGAGTCCATGCAGGCTGGGATCGCCATGGATCGCCTACAATGGGGAATGGCATCATACGAAAGAACATGTAAACAATTGTAAAAACTATATGTTCCATCCAGTTGGAAAATCATGGGAAAAACCATGCCGAAGTAGGACTCTGTATGACTCAATGACTCACAATTGTGTCCCATTGGCTGGAACAGCTTCTGTTGTTTAAACCTCCTGGTATTCATTCAGAGAGTACCTCTTTGTTGAATCGATCCCAGCCAGGATTGGTTCTCATGGCGTGCATCAAGGTATGCAACGTGCGGACACGTAAAACAAACATTTTCTCATACCTAATGTTGAGGATATTCCGATATTGTTGAATGTTGTGTTTCATATGATATACTTCGATGCAAAGGTCATATATGCATGTATATATATATATACATCAATGTAAAGGTTTAGTCTGTGGCAAAGCAAGATGGAGATTTTAAGCGAGGCGCAAGATTATCAAATTTGGAGCTCAACCTGAAATGATTGTGAATTGTCCATTTTTCTCATAGACTCAATTTCATCGCCGCCACCGCAGTTTTGTGCTGGCTCTGACAACAAAAACGGCCGTGGAACCATGGCGCCATCATGACCAGCAGCCCTGAGGGTCAGGGGTATCGAAAGCGCCCAACCAATATTCAACATGCAGAGGGGCCAGACTCCACTGGCCCTTGGAGTTTGACCAAAAGTGTGACTGGCTGATGATTTGGAGTTACCCTCTGGTAATCAAACCCGGAGGTTTATAGTCGGGAAAATCAGCACATGTGGCACTTTTCATTGCCATGTTTGAAGTCAGAGGGTACATTTTCTTCCCTAAATACGAATGGATCACATAATGATTATTGAGTGTATTGTGAATCTTGAAGATGTTTGCAAGTATGTCATAACATTTTGCTCCCCTTAAAATGGGATGAGAACCCCCTCGAAATTCATGTTGTTCGTCACCAGGTGAAGTTTGGAGAGTCCCAAGCCGAAGCAGAAGATCACAATGAAGCTCTTCCCGCGACCTCCAACACAGCTCCATCTCCAGAGGATTTAGCACAGACGACGCTTGGCGAGAGTTTTTGCCGTTTCAAACAGATAGAGGTTTAGTTACACACAAATGCAGAGCGCGTTTCTGTCTTCAAGCGCCATTGTCAACCAGAAACATGTTGAGCCATGTCAAGACATTGCATGCCAGTTTTCCGAGGAATCTGAGCCGGGATGCTTCCCCCAGACGTCCTGGTCAGTGCATTTGGGTGTTGGATGATCCAATTGTCCGTGGCAAGCGCTTCAGGTTGCAATGCAAAGCGCCAAAAGAGAATCTCAGAGTTCCAAATTTATTGTCGTCTCTGGTGTTTGATGACCTTAGGATAACATATAAGGCTATAAGGCATAAACGATGCTTGTGAAAGCTTTTGTGAATCATCCTTTATCCCAAGTTTGGTGAAGCCATGTGAAGCCATAGTGCAAGCTTGAACTCCGTGGCTATTGGACCCAGGAACAATGACCTGCACCTGCTCTTCGTGCGTTCCGAGAAGAAGCGCCTCTCGGTGGTGGCACTGGATGTGGCTTTGGCCAAGGAGAAGGGCCTGGAGGCCGCGAAGCTGCTTGGACTGCTTGGATTTGCGTCGATGATTTCTTTGTTTTTTTCCGTCAATCCGATTGGTAAATCCCTCATGACAGGTAAATCATGTGTGATTTTTCTTGGCCTTGAGCAAAGCCCAGGCTTGTCTACAACAAGCGTTTGGCCAAACCCTTCCTTTGCAGCCGCGCGGTCCGGCTGGACTTCAGCTATCGCAAGCAGGACTGCAGCATGGCGGTGACCCCCGCTGCTTCCGGGGAGGCGCAGGTGGCCTTGTGCCTCGTGAAGGAAAGCGACACCTTGGGAAGTGCCATGTGGACCTTGTTGGACTTCGTGGTGGTCCAGGTCTGTCAGACTACTCCACTGCAGGCCCTGCAAGCCGAGGATCCAGTGCAAAAGAGCAAGGAGGATCCAGGGGATTTGTTTATTCGACATGGGGATGGGTGGCAAGAAAGGCCATCCCAAAACAATCCACACTGATAGTTGGCTCGTGTCATGTATTGTCATGTCCATTCCATTGGTCCATACCCATATATACAGTCCTTTGATGATCAGGGCCGAGTGTCTCCAAATATAGTTGAAACATGTTGAAACAGTTAAAATGAAAATTGACCGGATGGCAACTGCATGACAAGGCGAGATTTCTCTGGATACATTAAACATTTCCAAAAGTTGAAGCATTTGTTGGATGTACAATGATGTACAATTGTCCATTGAAGACCCTCGTTGATGTCCAGTTTTTGATCATTCTCCGCCCAAGGGGCTCTCCATCGCCAGGAGATAATGGCTGAAGCCACCGAAAAACTTCGTAAGGACTTGGGGAGGCTGGTGCATTCCTTGAAGCTTGGAAAACTTACTGACAAGTTGGGGATGAGTCATGAGTCAACCCCAAATCATGGATGGTCAGTATACAATAGCCACCAAAAAGATGGAAACGTGTTTCCAGCATGGTATTGTTTGTAGGTGATGTATTCTCGTAGTTTTATGTTTTAACTTTTGGTGATTTGGTACATATGCATTACCAACCAATGACCTAATGTGTTGATTTTATTTGTCCGTGTTAAATTCTCACTCCATCCCCCATTTCTTGTTCCCCAGTGGGCTAAAAAAGAGTGGCTATATGTCTACCCAACCAGGGTGGCCGAAGCAAATCTCTGAGGAAGGTGGCAGCCTTCAACGGTGCTCGTGAGGCGGCGCAAAGTTTGATTCACAAGGAACTTGGATGAACATCCTGGCCGTTTGAAGATTGTTTAATAATGTCCACACAGCCTACACATGTGATATATATATATATATACATACATGATTTAATGTAATATATATATATATATATTGATGGTATTATTTGTGGCACGTCATATATGCCTTATAATATAAACATGTGAGGTTGATTTGTGTTTGCATGTCTCATTTTGTGTCTTGGTCATGTCTTGGATGTCGATCGGCGCGGCGTGCGAGAGTTTTGACCCTTAATGTGTGAGGGCGTGCTGTTAAGTTCCAGCCGGTTTTCTTAGGTGAGCGGATCCAAGAAGTTTGTTCTTGCCAATGCCCTAGAGAACAATTTTTTCTACAGTTTTATGTGAATATATAAACTGTGTATCATACACCGATTGAGATTTCATCTGACATGATTTCCCGAAGAATTCCAAGAGAAGCTGAGCAGGTACCAACAGATCAGCGCTGTTCCAATTCCCTTCCAACGATTTGCAGTGTGGTTGAATCAGGTGGTTCAATAAATGGTACTACTTGTTTTGCCAATGCTAAGGCTTGGGATGGAGTATGTTTGTTCGCGCTTTACTATTGGTCAGGATAGTTTTCACACACCTTACATGCAAGTGATCGCACATGATCAACAGAACGCACTCAGATCGACGGATATTCTGCATAGGCAGTATAGATGCAGGGTTGCCAGATGTTGATATGATTTTAAGTGATTACATAATTTCTGTTTGGTGGTTTCATATATTGAATGTCCAACCATATTGTGATGATCCCTATTGACATCTATTGACTATTTTTGTTTGGGATTGGTTGAAACCACCATTTAGATCCATTTAGAATTTGTTTGAACAAGCACCACTTGCTAAGACTGTGGATCCCTGTGACCCCAGATCGGCACGGCAGATGTTCTGAGGAAAGCAGTGCGGACAATCGCTCAATCTTGAGACGCATCAGCCAGGCTGGATCAGTGGAGTCCGTGATCGAATGTGCCAAAATGTTGGACCGGAATGCCCAACGGAAAGGCTTCCAGGATCTCACGAACACCATTCGAAATCTCTGCAGCATCCTTGTCATTACCTGGGATTCACGCGAGAAGCTGCCATGGAGTTTCTATCAGATCGAGAGTGACAAGAACATCACTCCCAAGATTGATGTGAGAGCACGAAGCCAGATGACCATGTCAAATCTTTCTGTCCATGACATGGGGGGCGTTACGATTTCAAACTTCAGAGTGTTGCTGTCCTGGTACGGTGACGACGGCAAGTCCGATTTGGATTTGTACCTCTCCTGCCCTGAGTGCGAAGGTGTAGTGCATCACCAAAATAAGCGCTGCAACTGCTTGGAGCAGCTTCAGCTAACTCTGGAGACCGTGCCTGAAAGCCATGATCACCAGGAAGCCTTGGGAGTTGACTTGGCAGCTGCCGATGGTGCTGGTGCCCAGTGCATCCGGAGCATCACCAAGGATGGGCCCTTGGATCAAGCCTGCGCACGTGACAACATCCAACTGCAGCCGGGGGATTTGCTGCTAGGAGTTGAGAATCAAACGGTGCGGATACAGAAATCCAAGCCTTGTAGAGTGGAGATGGATGTGGTTTCTTGGCCCAGTTTCAGATAGATATGATTGATATGATGTATATGTGATGCACATTGTGTATGTGACACATATCGTTTCCGGAAATGAGAACCCCCATGGTCAAACTTGCCGAACCTATTTGAGATACCACTATGTTTAAGAGGTGTGACTCTCAAGGATTGAACATCTTCCCCTAGATATACAAGTGATATACTGTTATAAATATTATACTGTACAATCCTACCCTCAAGACTTCAAGGCCCCTTGAATGTTTTTGGGCTGCTCTTGGACCGGGGTCCACTCACCAAGGATCACCTGGGCCCCAAGCACATGAGATCCGAGCAGAATGTCTTTGTTCAGCAGCCCTCGGACAAGACCTATGTGTTCCAGGTGCACTTATTTGCTGGCGACCCGGTGGAGTATCAGGTCTTGGTCCAGCGGGTGGGCTTTCCCGATATCGTCTACAATCTACCAGCGCAGGAAACCGACGCAACGGTGGATGTCTTTAGCATGACAGCTTTGCAGTTGGAATCTGCCTGGGAAGCCCTTGAGTTGGACTGACAAGCGAACCCCCCTGACTGACGAGCCAATCCCCGGAACCTTCAGTTGAGAGCCAGAGAAGACATGAGGACATCAACGCACAGTGAACATGATGAAACATGTACAAATAAAGATGATTAAAGATGACTAAATGAATATATACATGAATATGTTAGATCCAATATTCAGAAATTTGCTCACACTGCGCACCGAACGGTGCTCAGCACTACTCCGCTTGAGAGGGATAGCGGACCAGTCACATGGCGTTGCTAAGCAAGTGCCCAAAAACTGCGTCGCTGTGCCGTGTGCATTGACAACTTACGTGTGTGGAAGTATGTCACCACCATCAAAGCCTATGTCAAACATCCCATAGTCCCATGTTTTCAATGATTGTTCACTGGGCATATCCCTAAGTCAACGCTATAGACTCATGGAGGTTCCCCAACAGAAAGTTCTTCCATACTTGTTTCATGGAAGTCCAACAGTTGGTCTAGTGGTGATTCATGGTAGTTGGGGTGTTGGCTCAATCACCAGCCAGATGTGGCTTTGTCAACATTTCCTGGGAGGTACAACCCACACGGTGGTGTGTCCCTAGTCATATTTGTTGGCTTATTAACAGTGTATTAGCCGACAACCTATAGTTCTAAACTAGGTATTAAGTTATTTAACTACAGCTATAGTTTACTACTCTAGTGACATCTACTAAATAACCATATCTATAGGGTTTACTCACCCATTTATATCACCATATGCTGTTCAGTTAGAAGGTCAAGATGTCCCATGGGGCAGCCAGGTGAGCCAAAAGGAGATGCAGAGCATGGTGGCGGAGCTGCAGTCCTTGCGGGCCTCAGATGCCACTTGGCAACGAGTTTGGTCCAGTAGAGGGGAACGGCTTGGTTATTGGATTAGTGGCCGAGGGATCATCAGGTGGATTCAACTGATATAAATTGATTCGATGACGATAGTGACTTGGGAGATTATCAGGTGGGTTAGACTGACAACATGATATAACCAAAGAATACGGGGAACTTTTGCCGTGTCTTGCAGAGAACAATGGATTTGGATGTGTCATGGTGTGTCTGAAATGGGTGATTTACTCCCAAGTCATGGCCATTGTAATCGGGAAAATTAATAGTTATGAAGTTATGATGATCAAAGGAGCGATTTTAGACCCGATTCTCCTTCCTAATGTTGGAGACTAGCCAGGTATGGGGATACCCACGCCCAGTTTTACCAGAAATGGGTTGGATGAACCAAATAGACAGGTTCATTGTTGCAGATGTGGCGTCGCAGAATTGTCCGCATGGAGGGCGCAGATAAAATTGTTGCAGATGTTGCTTTAACATGCTTTAACAGGATGATAAATGACATGGTGATACAGCAACCGTATATTATATATATATGGACAACTACGATTTAAAGTTAAGAGTGCAATAAGTAGTTTTCAGCAATTATCCACGACATTTGCAGGTACATGTGCATAAAGATCTACTGTGCATGAACAGACAGTATCACGGATCATCAATGGCTATTCTCCAGCTTTGCAAAGGTTCATCGATGTTGCTTGAGTCTCGTCGCTAAAAACTGCAGAAAGCTTGGATGGGCACAAAGTTTAGACTTTAATAATTCCATAATTAAGTACACTTAATTCATTTTAATTCAATATTGAATATGTATTATTGTCATCTTCAATGGGGAACACCATGCGTCGTCGAGTATGCCATGAGCCAATGGCATTCCCACCATCTCGAAGCGCTGAACAAAACGCGGCGAGGCCAAATTCGAAAGCAGCCAAGCCTCGGAGATGGAGCGAAATGCCCAGAGTGCCGGGCACAACAATCACAGGTCAGCGCTGGCCTGGCCATATCTGGCCATGACATGTTGGCCCCCCCATTGATGGTTTTTGTTGGAATTGAGGGTAATACTATAGTTGAATCTAGTTGATACATTGGGATATTTGTTCATTGAATTTATTTTAGGTATTTGTTTGTTGAGTGGTGCTTTCAGGGGCTGATGCTAGTTGATAACATAGGGGATTATCATTAGCGAGGATGGGAATCTTCATTCAACATCATTCAACAGCCACTCTAAAGCGATGACGGAGGGTTTTGAACATGGCTCAGTAGATCCAGCATGTCATTCTCATGCGGATCAGAAACTATGTGAGTTGATATCCATTATTTGATAAGTTGTGATTTTTAGCTAGGTCGCCTCACTATGGTCATGAAATATGATAATCATAATGTTGCGTTCTGAAAGTCAATGGACCTATATACTCTGAATCAGTGTGATGTGAGTGATTTCCAAGTTTTCTGGGAGAATGGGACTGGAAGGCTGGGGTCCTGTGGGTGGAAATGTTGCCGGTCATGAAGGAGATTGTTCCTACTTATCCCTTCCCTTGAGCGATAGGGCATTTGAGGGGTTGGTCTGTGTTCAATGTTGCGCGGAAAGATGCTTTCAGAACCTGTTCTCAATTTGGCACTTGGTGCTCAATCAGCGTAGAATCCGCCTGTGTACCGCACCCACTGGTGGCATAAGGGAGCGGCACTCAGTGTGATGTGAAAACCCTTGAAGAGACTTTGGCAAAGTTCTGACACATGAGTGCACACGCGCTGTGAGACATGAGCATACTGTAGCTGAGACACTCACGTTTGGCTTCGCATTTGAACGTTTTTCGGGCTATAATGTGTTGCTCATGTGAAGGGACCATGCGGCCAACAACGGATAGGATGCGACTATGTAAACAAAACATAAGAAAACGACAGGTCGAACTAATGCGTGATGACCAATTAAGGTTTTTTGCGCTTATAGAAGTTTTAGCTGTTAAGGGAAAGAAAACCGGTGTTCACAGTAGTTGACAGTTGACCATCCCTGACTACTTTTAAACAGCGAGCAGCAGTCTGTTGCGTTGCTAAGGTGTTGGTATGGCAATAGTCCCTCGGCTGCAGACCCCCCAGATCCTCTGGATGTCTTGGATTTCCCATTTCCACACAGCATTGAACCTGCGGTAATTCATAGCTATGGAAAACGGCCCATGTACTTTTTCAGATTGTCATTTTCTATATTTCCAGAGGGTACCTCTTCAGATGGCGTTTTGACTTTCCGTTTGACTTTTCGATTTGCATGGTTATCAATTGGCCATTCCAATTAAGGGGGTCTGGGCTGAAGATTCATCCCTTATGGTTGCGGCTCCGCAACTTTCTCAGGATTTGATGGCCAACGCCTCAGAGATCCAACTTGGAAACCATGGTTTCTAAGGGCGTTGGATACTTTGGGGGGGAAGGGATTGCTGGTGTTTAGGGGTGTTTAGGGGGGATTGCGCTGCAATTGCGCCTTTGTCGGAATTCTTGAGAATCCATTTGAGTTTAGTCACCCTTCTTGCCACGCATGGTCGCTCAATGACCAGTTTCTGACACAGCGAGCTGTGCATAGCTGTGCATGTGACCCCTGTGTGCCAGAGGCTGAAGATGATGGTGACGACGGGGACTGGAACATTTGCTGGGACTTTGAAAGAAATGACTGGGGTTTGATCCTCAGGAGTTAGATCTTTTGGGCGGCTCTGAGTTCGAGAAACTGAGTCCCTGTGGTGGAGTGGTGGTTATTGGTGGTATGGCTAGGGGTGAAGATGGGTGACAACCTAGAAAAAGTCGATACACTGTGGAATGGCATGTGTTGGGATGATTTCCAGGGATTTCACCGCCAGTTTCAACTTGGAAAGGAAACATGCCACATCACTTGCTCTAGGAAGTGGCTGGAAATCAGCGTCAACCTCTTCGTGGGGGCCAACAGGTCGGAAGCTAACTAGGAACTTTTCTATAGGTGGTGGAAGCCACACCCACAAGAAACTTGACCAGATTTATTGTAGCTTGTTTGGACTTATGGGGTTGGGAACTTCTCCAAAGGTAGTTGGGAACTTCTCCAAAGGTAACCTCTTGCATCTTTTTGCCTTTCTTTAATTCAATTGCGTGCATGAGACTGACAGTTACTGATAGTGAACGGACTCTAGCAAAGTTTAAAGTCTAAAGTGGTGACACACGTTTTAATTTTAACATATGTTCACCTTAGGTCGTCCCACTGCCTGCCTTGTTTTGGCTAATACTGAACTGGTAGTGGCCTGAAATCAGCCAAGATTCCTGCTTGTGTCCAAGCTAGCTGTTTCGATTTAGCACGCTGAATCTGACAGGCGTCCCCGCTTGGCAGGCGCGCTCTGCCGGGGAAAGGACTTGCCTCCAAATTCTGCGGGGCTTTCAGAAGCCGGGTTTAACTTAGAGGATGAAATTGGATATCCCCGTCCCCCTCCTGAGAAACTGGTACATCATGGTTCATGGTAGGTCCTGGTAGGACCAGTAGGACTTGTGTTTTCTTTCCCAACACCATCATACACCATCCCACTGCACGCTTTCTTTCCCAAATTTCTCAGGTGCCAACTGGGGCTCTGGCAGGAGCTGCGTCTTTGTCCATTTCTGCCATGCCCCAATGCTAAATTAAAGCCCTAACGAATTCAAAAAGAGTTCTGGCTTAGTATTGGATCACATTGTATCTATTCATTTGAGGGTTGGTTCTTATTTGTGTTATTTAGATCTATTTAGCATTACAATGCATCATATATGCTGGGGTAATCTAGCATCGCCATTTCCCATGGCTACACATGTCCGTTTTCCATGGTGCAGGAGACGGACCCTTCGCTGGGGATGCTGGCGCTTCGATGTCACCGGTTGCTAAGTCTGCAGGTAGACACCACGGTGGTGACCATCAGGTTCGGCTCATGGAGCAGGGACTTGCACTGGTGATGAGGGAGTTGTTTTCTCCTGATGATCCTAAGAGAAGTTTCCCAAATGCGGATACCCCATGAATTCCACATAGAATCACATTATCTACCATATAATATATGATAGATACAATGTATATAATATAATGTGATATATATATATATATATTCTATAAATGTTATATATAATATAATGTAAATATATAATATACATATGTATATATATATATATATGTATTATATTATATATAGATATAGATATATCTATTTATATTTATGTAATTTATGTTATATATTGATATAGAATATGTAATTGATATATATATATATATGCATACAATAAATAACTATATCACATATGATATATGTATAAATGTACTAATTATAGTATATATCTTTTCCACATTGCTGACATGTTGTTGGCTAGCTTGACCCTGGCGGATCCACTCATCTTCAGGTTTCAGCTCCGCCCTGGTGGACGCAGGAAGCAGCTGGATACACACCATTTGGGCCTGTCAGGAACACCCAGCAAGCGCAGCCATTCCGCCATGCCGCCATGCTGGTGGGTTGTCGAACGGAACCAGAAATCCATGGTGATGGTTGTCGTTTGCCAGCTGCAATCTGCAATGATGATACGATTCATGATATATATATATATAATATAACATACACACATATATAAGAAAAAAGAAAAAACATCGCTTTGAAGGTCAGCCTCTAAAGCCGTGCTGGGTCGTGCGGGATAGAGATTCATGCGAAGAAGCGGGATTTCATGCAAGTGAGTGCAAGTGGTTAGGATTTTGAAGCATTTTCAACTCCACCTTGAAACCAACACCAAGGGGTAGCTGCCAGCTGCAGGTGTCCATAGTTTCAGGAGACGGGCCGTACATGGGCGACGGAGTCTTGGCGATACCAAGTGGTCTTCTTGGGAGCTTCAGAAACAAAGTCGAGGCTTATACTGTAGCAAGGGCAAGCACATTAGCAGTGGTTTTGGGATGTTTTGAAAGGTGGTAAGGGGTGGCTTTAATTAATGGTTCTGTGATGTTTTGTATGGTTTTGGAGCGCCCCCCACTTGACGAAACACCAATGTGGTCAAATGAGCGTGGTCACACATGAACATGGCTGGCTGAGTGAATGCCAGCACGGGCTGCGCAGCAGATGGGATGGAGATGGATGGAGATACGTCAAAACTACACATATGCTATCATATGCTGCATCATGCTGTATGTGTGTTGTTAGGGGGCGAATAATTGTAACTGTACTGTACTGTAACTGTTTTTTTAGATCCATGTCCCATCATTTGAATTTGTATAAAGACAGCTATACCTACATATGATTTACAACGGCAACCTAAAAAAATAGAAATTGGTTAAGAAGAACACACTAGAATAGTTCTATCTATCTTTATGGGGCTCATTGGTACGGAAGTGTGGTCACTGACCACCAGCGACATGTGTCCTGAGGCGATGCTGGAGCTCCGCGACCTGTGCGATTGACGCAGCTGCCAGCTGCACTTCCTTTCCAGGCAGCGCCTTGTGGGCTACAGTTGCTGAGGTGACCCCCTAGCGAGATACTCGTAACATGGGAAAGGGCCAATCCCCTATAGTTCATCATGGTTTCTGGGAGTTTATACTTAATTAGTTAGTAATCATGTTGGGGGGAAGGGATGAATTGCCCTGGTTTCTAAGTTGGATCATCTTGGATCTCCGGGCCCATTCAGTGCGTTGGATGTCAACCTCCGCCAGGGGTTGATACCTCCACCCCCTCCACCGGGACATCCATTTGGCGTGCTTCCCGAAGCTGACGTGCTGGGGGGCCCTGGATTTTGATGGGCTTTATGGACATCTAGTTCTGGGTCAAAGCATGTCACAACTGGCCAGTGCGGTTCTTGTGATACCCCACTTTTGGCCTAAACCCATGCTTTACTAATGGAAATGCGGATGAAACCAGCCAGAAGATGTATGATATCCAGTATATGACCGGTTCATGGCTTCAAAGATGCTTGAAATCGTCCATCCAATCAACTCGATGATGGTGCCAATCGACCAACATGTTCGCGCGGGGTTCAAGACCATTTCGGGTCGACAGATTTTGGCTACTGTTGGATTTGCGTGTTTCTGTCACCATCCGATATTGTCCAATTGTGAGGCACAACCCTTTGTGGCACAATTGCCTTCGTGTAGGTGAATTTGGGAGTCAATGATATGAAAGGAAAGAGATACAAGATTACAAGTAGCTTTGGCGGAATTGTCTCGCCAAACCTTTTTTTCTTGGCCACATGCCATCCAACTTCATTTCGAATCCATCATTGCAGCATTGACCCAAAGCCATTTGTTCCACCCCATGTGACCTGCGAGATTAGGCCGCGAGCAAGTCAAGCTAGTCGTGGTGCAGCTGTCTCGCCCTCGGCAGAGGTGGTAGGCTGCGTATCTCATGTCTCGTACGTCTCTCAGCGCTGCAGGGTGGCAAGAAGCCAAAGAAGAGAAAGGAGTTTGATCAGCTCTGCAATCCTTATGGTGGCAGAAAGTCGATTGTGAAGTGCATTGAACACTTGGGAAGTTGCTTGGCTGTTTTCAAACCAACATCGTTCACGATATCATGAAGACATTTCAGTTGAAATGTGGCAGGATACTTCACATCTTCTGGATGTCAGCTTTGGAGTTTCAACAATCTTGGGGTGGTTGAACAACAAGTTGTGCCTTAGTCATCAATGGTCGACAAAGATGGCCTTGGAGGATTTCAATCCCTGGCAGTAGGTATTGCCCAGGCAGCACTCACTTGGCATACAGTAACGGTATATTACAGTGCATATTGTCAGTGCCCCTTGAAGTTCTAGTTGGGTCGATAATTCCCTCGAACCAGGATCTAATAATATGTTTTCTTTGTTCGGGAACTGGAGCGTAAAAACCATGAGTTTGCCCATCAAAAGTATTCAAAAGTGACAATTTGTTTGGATGATGTTGGGCCCAACTTTATAGAACTGGTTAGAAACCAGGGTGAAACTGGGCAGATCCCCACTATTTCGGCGCAGGAGCCTCGAGAGCGTCGAGGATCGGATGGTGCCTTGGGATGGAACGGTCTCGTTTCCGCAGTGTGAACAACTTACTGGTGCTTAGTAGGGAATGGGGGAATGGGATGATTATTAATGGTTATTACAGGTCATTCCCTCATTCCCTGCTAAGCACCAGTAAGAAAAGTGATCTCCATTCAACAAGCGAAAAGTGTTTTCTACGTTTTCTATTGGTCGAACTGGTGACGGCGATTGGCCCCAACTGTTGGATCATCAGACGCAGGGCACCCACTGACTTGCACGTTCTCTTTCCTCGGGGTTCAAGCCTCTATGTTTGGGACAATTACAGTAGATTTTCAGCTCATTCAGATCAGGCTGCTAGTCAAGCCTAGTCTCCTCGTATTTTAGATCGCACTGATTTCACTAAGACCTTCTGTCTTGAAGATGGGTGTAATATCGTTCAATATCATTTGGCAGGGCAGGGCAGGTGGCTACAGATGTCTAAGGTGGAAGAGACGATGACATCGCAAGAGAAATTGATTCCCTGTTGAGTCGTCCTGGCGCAAATCTGCAAAAGGCGTCACCGCAGTGAGTGAACAGTTTGGGGAGACGCTGGTCAAATTGTACCATGTGCCACTAGAAAACTCGCCTCATAAGGTCAACCTCACTCTGTGTTCTTTGTTTTACTCAGAGAAACATGAGGCTAGGAGTGCAAGTACACAGTCGAAGCTTTGTCAGTGACGTGCTTCAATGACAATCGTTGCAGCTTGTGACCTTGGCATAGAAGGTTCTCATCCAAGGCAAAGGTATGATATGCAAGGATCACAAGCACAAGTGCAGCATCGTTGTGAACATGCCCTCAACATCAAGTAGCATGATCAACTCACGTCAGTGTCGTCAACGTCAGTGAATGTCACATACTTGTCATAGTATCCCTTCACTATCCTTTAGCCAATTTCCCAGCATACTGATTGAATTCACCAGGAACAAAATGAAAAACAGGCAGGAAACTCCACCGTTGTTCCATCCAGGGCTGGGATGATGTCCCCCCTCGGTCATCTGGATGTTGTAGCTAGCGTCTTGGTGCTTGAGATTGCTTGAGTCCTAGTTTCAAGATTCACTTGCCCACTGGAACAGATTTACTATCATTCTGATTCCCTCAAGGCCATACATTTTTTGTTGATTGACTTTGATTGTTTGCATTTAAATCAGTATGATGTCAAGTTCCAAATCATGTTGTTAGCTCACCATGTTTGCTGATTGAATCCCACGAATTTTCCGTTGATTTCTTTGGCGAGCAATCACATTTTTGTTGCTTAAATCACTATTCTTCGTGCTTAAGTCCACATTCTAATTGAAATTGATACTGTACATTCCATTTATCTAATTTGTTCATGGTGAAATCCCATGTTCGTCTTCGCAAAGCCCACGGTTTTATTGCAAAAATAAGAGCACAAATTACCACCCGCCACTCGCCACCATTCTGTTTGTTTATTCCCCATACTGATGTGTTTTGAAGGCCGACTTCGACAGCGGCGTGCGGCGCTATTTGGGCGCTCTACGTGGATGCCAAAATGGCCCGTGACGACCTTAGAGCAAAGCCTTGCTGCAGGGTCCCAATATGTCCTATGTTTTGGGCAATTCAGTACTTCAAAATACTTCAAACATCTTCAAACTACCATACGGATGTTTCTCAAACTTGGTGCACCCTTTTTCACCATAGCTTTCCCGGTGACCAATTTCTCGGATGATTTTGAGTTCCTCAGTTTAGTAACTCCCTTCTACATCTATTTTTCTGGATGTTGAACATCTGTTGATGGTGTCCGATTCACCAGTTTTAGTTCCCTGATATGAGGTGGATCATCCCAGTCCACTCTGTAAAAATGCTTTGGTCGTTGATCCCCCTGGAGGAATACTAGTGCAACGCCGTCACGATGACCTTGCCAAAAATTGATGCTTATTGGTGGGTAGGACCTGGTGTTGGAACGCACATCATGCAATTGCCAAATGCTACGCATGGGACTGGGTGGAAAGGCTGAATGAAAGTAACCATGGCCACGGACGCGCGTTTGCGTAGCAAAAAGAGAAGTACTTCGGAACTGCATTTCAGGCAGAAAGTGAAGGATGCAATGGCGGGTGGCTTAGCCACTGCTGGACATAATGCAAGGTGGCGACATGCGATTGATCAGAATCTTGAAACTGACTGGCTTTCGGAGCGTGAAATCCGAACCAGCCTTGACAATATTTTACTGTACTCAGCATGTATATGATTTTATATGTTATTATATATCATATATCTGTATACACTTATGATTACATTTATTTATATGACCTTTCTTCCTAGATTTGACTGTGGTCATCCGGAACCAACATCTGAGCACAGGCTTTGGAAGGATACAAGGTGAGCAAATCAATTTCACCCCAAGACTGGATAAGACTGGTTCGAACTTGTAACGTTGTTGTGGCCAAGGAAATGCTGCATACCTACACATCACAGAAGTCGCGTGAAGCAGTGAAGAATTGGCCTGCCTATTTGTGGCTTGGTGGATAGAGATAGGACCACCTGGAAAAGGCATGTGCATGCCCATTACAGTAGTGGGCCGGGCTGATGGTTCGTGGACTTGGTCTCTAGTGACTGGAGGGAAGCGTTTTGGAGCCGATTCAGTTGGGTTGGATCAAATGATCAACTGATGTTTCTTTTGACTCAGAGGCTCCTCGGTGGATAGCTGAAACTCAAGTGTAAGACGATTCTGAATCATGGATAACCTCACAGTACACCAATACATGATGTTAGGATATGTTAGGATATTCCAAGACGATGATACCCAAGAAAGTTGAAGGGCTCCCTTCAGGCTTACCTTGCTGAAGCGGTTTGAGCCTGGTGCTTTGAACCCAAAGAGGCGCGAGCCTCATTGCCCCAGACATCCCTGGACAGTGAGGGCAGCCTGGACTGCTCATCTCACCGAGAGTTGGACTTGGGAATGATGCTAGCAGCTAAGAAGCTTTGAGTAGGGGGGTTGTCTCGAAATTCGGAAACCCAAATTCCCGAGGAGCATTTATCACAATTACAATTATCGGATGGATTATTGCTATTTGGGGCATCCCCCGATTTTGAGACACACCTTTGTGCTCAATGAATCCAACTCTGTGCAGGCAGACGGACGGTCAAGGCTGTGCATGGGGTTTTGCCTCTGATTTATTGAGGAAGTCAAAGCTAGGAAAGGATGACATTCGTCTCCATGGGAATCATACTGATCTGAAGATGATCCAGTACCAGCCAGATTCCTGACATCGGAGTTCTTTGGCATCCCTCTTTGGACCCAAAAAAAGATGACGGGTAGAGCATGGCAGACCCTGTGCAGGTCCGAAGCGACCGGAGGCCACGCCAGCTGATTGGGAGACCGGGCTTGGCCAGCTTGGCCCTTCCTGCTTCAGTACTAGAGCGAAACAAAGGCAGTTGTTCCTGTCATCCTGGGATTGGAACGACTATGAGGCATCCCTATGGTCCCTATGGTTATTTTTTCATCCGGGTTGTTTTTCATCATGATCTCGGCAGCGCCATTGGCTCAAAATGCTTGCAGCTTGCACACCTGCTCATCAGACAATCCATGCTAATGTTTTGAATATGCCATGAAAGCTCAGAGTTTGAGTGTTTGAACACCATCCTTTGAAAGGGAGGGGGACAGTTTTTAATAGAATGCATGCGCACCCGTGCGTGAGAAAGGTCAGTAAGTGTAGTAAATGCCATCGGATTTCATATTCGCCTTGGCACTGCAGCGCGGTTGGATTTGCCAGTGGGTGAGATGCTCTACAAAGCTTGGTTTTGATGTTGTCAAGGGAGCTTCAGCACCCCATGAGCCCAGGACCTTGGAGACTCACTAAGTTCCCACCTTTTTCAGGGGTTTGGGTGTGCAGCTGCCATGAAGCGGCCGGCTGCTGTCCTCAAGCGGCCTGCAGCCAAGATTTCACATGGGGATGATGACTCCGAGGAGTCACACAATGAAGAGGTGAGACGAAAGCCTGCAGCTTCGATAAGGAAGAGGCCAGCTGCAGCGGTTCCAGATGAGGATGGTTCAGAGGGGGAAGAGGCTGAGGAAGGGGAGGAGGAAGAAGAAGAGGAAGAAGAAGAAGAGCCAAAGGCCCAGAAGGTCAGTCGCTCAATGAAGGCTCCTCCAAGCAAGAAGGAGGCACGAGCCGCCATCAAGGAAGCAGCCAGGCGTCAAAAGCTGGTTCAGAAGCTGAAGAAGGACATTAAACCCCTGGCACAAAAACTGAAAGAGAAGAGGGAGGAACTAAAAGCCGCAGAGAAAGAACTTGAGAAGCATTCTGCGACTGCCGGGAAGCTGGCCAGGGCCATCGAGAAGGAAGATAAGGCCGGCTGTGGCATCCAACAGACAGAGATCCAACATTAATCTGACAATATATAACAATTTTCAATTTCAATGCCACCCATCATGTCTTGTGAGCTCATTTGATAGACTCCGGATGACTCCGGTGACAGATCTCTGGGGCATTCTACTTCTTTTCGTGGGCCCATGGATTCCGATGGGCAGTGGGTCCAGGCAAAAGCTTTGAAACGCAAGCGCCGGCAGAAGTCGCTAGCGCAAAAGGCGGGTCAGCGCATGAAGGATCTGCGAGAGCGCCTGGCGGATGCCAAAGCCGAAGTCTCAAAGTTGAAGGTGGCAAAGGACCTTGGATCAATTTGGATCCTCTTGGCATCCTCCTGGTTCTAAACGGTTGCTGTCAAACATGGGGACAGTATTTGAAGGTGTCTCCCAATACATGGATGCTTTTATATACCAGCATGTTATGGATTATGATATCGAACTTTGGTGTTATAACTTTCTGCTGGTGAGCGTGTGTAGCTCGTGGATTCCTACTTTGGGGTTGATATCGTTCAGTTTCACCGGAGGTTAAGAAAGCCCCGGGGCGTTTGATTCGCAAGGAGTATATGTTGGTATCACTTTTTGCTAGTTAGGGTGTGTAGCTCACCCGAGCCATGTGGACAGCCATACGAGCAGCTGGTAGGTTGAGGACCCTGATACTTCTAGGAGGCGCCATGTTTGAAAAACATTCCGTATGTCCTACAGGTTGTGGGCTTTCCCCATGACAGTGTACAGTACCTTTGACCAGCATTGACCAGCGACTTGCAAGCATTTTACAGGTGGTGGGCTATGCCTCAAACATGATTGAGACATGCCACTTTCATCAATTTTTCTCCAGCAGTTGATTCATACACCTCAGCTGTAGGACTCTGCGCAGAAGAAGTTGGTGGCTGCACAGAAGGACTACAAAAAGATCAGCGCATCAGGCGATGAGTTCACCCACCATGGCTTTGCAGTCAGGCGGACCTTAGATGCTGCACGGCTCTCGCAGTGAGAAATGGACACGTGTGGTGGTTGATGTATGACATTGTCAAATAAGCTGATCGAGTTTTGCACTTGCACTACAAAACATATCAACAAATATTGCTACAGTACTGGCTGTATAATTTACAGTAATTAAATGATTTCCGGGCTCCAACCCAAATTTGGCTGTATTAAACTCAGCCAAGTTTCGGGACAGCACATCGGGGCATATCTTTGAGATCCTTGAAGCTTGTGGGCAAGTACCCACTCAAAAATCTTCGCCACTGGCACATTTTCTCCAGTGCTTGAAACGCAGCAAGTGTCAGGAGGTTCCTCCTGCATACTTTGGGCTCTCTATTCATCTCTTTTGCCCTGGTGTTATTTGAAGTGTTTCAATCTTTATTTCGTTGGATTGATTTTGTTGGGAACATTTAAAGGGGACCTCTTTGTTTTTGATGGTAAAAGACCATGGATAAGAGGGTTTCCGGCGATTTTCCCAACAAAACCACCAATGATTGGTAAAGGTAGCCATCCCCGCCAAGGCTGCCAAGGACGACCTCAGCAAGGCCTCGGCCAAGCTCCAGCGCGCCATGGAGGAGATGAATGGTGCGCAGGAGAGGTTTGGAGACGCCAAAGCCAAGGTCTCGGACATCAAGGACCCACTGATGACCCACTGATGACCCACTGATGACCCACTGGGGCCATGAAACATGGTGATTTTAACTGATTTCAATGGGAAAATGATAGGAAAATCATCGAAACATATGAGAAGATCATGAAATTCCATGAATGGAGGTTTCGAGCTGTTTGCAGGGGCGACAGCCCGGGCGGCTTATGGATGGGGACATGCTGCATGTTACAGCAACCCCTTTGGGAAGGTTGAAGTTGGTGACATCCCACTCGAATAGTGATGATCTTTTAGGGTTTGAAAATCATGAGAAAACCTTGGAAACTACTCGAATTTCCATGGGTTGGTATGGTTTAGCACTGGATCTAGCTAGTTGGGCCCCGCGGTATGGCATCCGAAAAAATTGGGGATACGTCATGCTAGGGGGATGGGGGCTGGTGGTGATCAATGAGGATAAATGGAATGAATCCATAAATGGACTTGATCTTTATGGACCAGAAATGGTGGATAGGAGAATGAAGATTACTTACATCATCTGATTGATGGTGAATGTTGTATCTGTTCAATTGGATTGTTAATTGATTTGGTTTATCAGACCAACCCCACTGGGCCAATTTTGTTTGACAATTGATATCTACAGTCAGGAAAGATGAGTTTCACATGGAAATGGGACGGTAGTGCTGTCAGTGTGACACAATTGAACCTGTTGAAATAGAAGGTCTTAGCATTTGGATTTCATGAGCAGGTTTGCACATTCTCAGGTTCATGCATCTCTGAGCTTAAAAACCCATATTCTAAACGACTCACCGAACACCGCTTTGTGCTTAGCCCTCAACGTTCTTCAAAAGGAGAAGGCTGAGACCAGAAAGGCAGCTGCGGGTGCCATGAAACGTCCTGCTGCAAAGTGAGACGGGCGGCCGGGCTGGGAAAAAAGTCTTTGGCCAACGCAGTCAACAAGACAACCGAAGAATACCGAAGAGCTGGGGACCCTCCACGACCTTTTCAATGTAATTATTCTTCGATTCTTATTCAATACATTTCAATACTTGAAGTGTTTGTACCACATTTTTGGACTATGCAGATCTACAGGGTGAGGATGGGTCACAACATTGTAAAACCAGTGGAGGTCTATTACACTGTATGAATTAATGTGAATATTCACCTGTTTGAGAGGCATCTAAGGTTGGACACGCTCCACTGCTTTAGGTGGGCAGCCGCAGGATTTCCCATTTGGCTTTAAGGGTTTTGGTCGATCTTGAACTCCTAACTTTGGTGCCTCACAAGCATACAATAGTCATGATCAGCAATACTTGCACAAGATTTGACTTGTTTTGGAAGTGGCTGACTGCATTTAGTTGTTTGACTGATCGTATTTCTGCCATTGTGGCTGTGGGGAAAAGCAGCCTCATGAAAGGTAGTGGCGGCGACGATCACAAAAAAAGGGAGCGTGAGTCCATTGGAATCCAACGGAGATGTAGCAGATGCTCATGTGAGGCTGCACAAGATTCTCACTGCACAAGTACGAATATGTCTTGTCTGTACGCACACATGTGTTATGTTATGTATTGTGATATTATGTTTTGTTTTGTTCAATCTACATTGACATCGGCTTTTGGGTGGATGGTAGGCACTTGGTTCCTCCACAACCGAGAGCATTTAGGGATAGGTGGTGGAATTTGTTTGGTAAGTTCAAAGCCCAGCCCGCGCAAGTTGCAAACAAGTTCGCACGTATCAATTGATGAACCACCTGCATACACTGCCGGTGGTTTGTAGCCTACCCTCTTGCCTCCTTTCGGACGTGTCATATTGTTTGTCGATGTGACGGAAGAGGGGGGGTGGTCTGTGTGAAGCACTTCTTTGTGATTTCACTGAATTTGTTTGGCCAGGGCGATGACAAGGGAGAGGTGTGGTTTTGCCGTGCTTTGCAGACATTGCGCTGACGTGCTTTGAGATTGAATCTTCTGTTGCAACCAAACATGCGAAACCAGTCGGGCATTGAAAACATGCAAACATAGAATAAACATAGCCTTAATATGCCTCAATAATTCTCCATATTTGCCCGGGACTTGAAAGGAAATGCAAATCCACCACAGCATCAGGCAACCACCGCGCCTGGCGGAGAGCCTTCAGGATCCAGAGGTTTGGAGGGAGCGGTTTGGAGCTACTGCCGGTATGATCATGGGCCATGGGTATCCATATTCCTGATCAAAAATGATTAAGATCAAAATCTATTTAATGGATTTAATGGGGATAATGGGGCGGCAATTGCTGTTAGGTGTGTCCCAATATTCCCCGATTACATGATACTTTGTGGCTGAAGTGCCTCCTTGTTCCCTGCAAGTTGGGGTCCGAAGCAATATCCAGCCGACGATGTCGTGTTGTAAGTTGTTCCAGGAAGCATACGTTCAATACGTACTTGGACACGTATTGGCGTGATATCAGTGATATGGCTATGAGTCAAAACCTTGGTACCTCGTGAACCTCAAAATAGCTGGTAAATGGATGTTCATCCCACTAAAATTGATAATGATAGGTTTTGACCCATTGCCACATGATCCTCAGGTGTGGCATGTGACAAATGATCCATTCACCCACAAGAATCTGACAAAAGCTCGTGGCTGCAGGGGATGGCGATACAGCTGTGGATGTGACTTGGATGCTGCGTTGTTTTGAAAGTGAGAACCGATTGCAATTTTGCAAGGTGTTCTTTATCTATATAAATGTCTCATATGTTTTTGATGATGTTCAATCGTTGAATCTTGACAAAAGTTGAATTGACAAATGATTCGATGCTATGGATTTAATGTATAAGTTGTGTATGAAGTAGTCTATATACATATAATATATATATATATATATTTACATCATATATATATATATATGTATTTAGATATATGCATATTATGTATGTATATATATATATGTGTGTGTGTGTGTATGTATATGTGTATGTATATATACTGTACATACATGTGTGTGTGTGTGTTTGTAAAATGTGTTTATTTCTTTATGTATTGTTTTATGGGATTAAGTTGCAGTATCCCATTCTCATCCACTTCTCCAAGAGCAAAGATGGGTCAAAGGGTGAGTGGGTGGCTCATGCACCAGGTTGATGCTGAAGCTGAGAACTTGCCAGAGCCTGTCGCGCAGCCAGGACATCCAAACTAGTTGGGCCCTGGGCCATAACTGGATAATGCTAGATTTAGGTGCTTGCTGATTTCAACAGATTGATATGTTCTATCCAACTTATTGGCTCATTTTTGGGGCGGTCTATGATGGTCTATGTCTTGTTTTGCTTTTCAGCAATTTCTGGGATGAGCGTCCCAAGTGATTTTTTTGTTTGGCTGAAACCAGCAACCAGAAATCCATGAAACATGGAACAAGCATTCTGGCTGTTGATCCTGCGTTAAGCCATGGCCATGGTAAAACCTCAGCTTGAGGATATCAAAGAATCCTGTGTAAAGATATCCTCAATATCACTCGCTAGCCTGCATTGCGATGCATTGCCAGCTGCAAGGACAAGAAGCGGAGCCGACAAGTGACCAGAAGCCACCGTCGGAATAAACATATATGCATCATTTCTTCAAGCACTGTGCTACACAAATTCCAACCCTGCACAAATTGGAGTCGCCAAACAAAAAAACCAAGCATGCCGGTGAACATGTTTGGAAGAGATGGTTGAATCATGTTTGCCCAGACTGCAACAAAAGACAAAACATGTAGTCGTCATTGTAGGATAAAAATATGTGTACACAGCCGGTTTATTTTGTTTTTGACATTAGGCCGCTCAAACCCAGATGGTATCACCAAAAACGATATTCCAGTGATTCCAGTTCTTGTCGGCAAGATATGCCCCCCGAGTGATCCTTACATACACTCAGAGGCTTGAGTCAGATGGATGGACTGTTTCACCCAGAAAAGGAGCTGCTGCACCGGCTTTGAATAAGGAGAAGTCTAGAACTGCTCAAGATGATTGCAGAGTTTGTGTTCCAGGAGTTTTCTTGACTCATTTTGCAGGCAAAAGATTCACCACATCATCAACATCAAGGACCTTTGGCACCTGGCAAATGACCTGGCAGTTTCTTTGTTACCCATGCAGTCAGGGTCCTGGATCAGGGACAGCCTAAGCCGGGATCACAGGTCCTATTTTAAGGACCTTGAGCATCTCATGCGTATCTTGAAGCTGATCTCTCTCTCTCTCTCCGCGTTATATTATATATTATATTATATATGCATGATTATATATGAGATATTCAGAATCAATTCGGTGGTCAGGGCGATGAGGAAGGAACACATGGATTGTTCCTCTTGATTTCGCGTCTTCTCCCTTGTTTGTTGGTTAGATTCCCGCACTAGGCCAGGTAAAACTTGTAACATACCCAATTCTTTTGTTGCTTAAGTAACTATTTCTCACTTAAACTCATGAATTTGTTGTTACTCAAGTCCTTATGTTTCTGTTGCTCAAGTCCCCCATTTGTTCGATGAAACCTTGAATTCCTCCCCAAGTTTCGGGAATCCGAGAGGAAGATAATCGAAACCTCCGAACGGAGCTGAAGAAGGCCGAAGCCTCAAAGTTTGGGCTGACGTGTGCCATGGTCAAAGCATCCGTTATTTTCCCCAAATTAAAGAGGGATGATCGGATGATCATTCCCCCAGCAATAGAGGTTTATGTGCGTTTATCCACCCGCTAGAATCAATCCCATTCAAGATGATGGGATGACCACGCCATGGTGATGGCACATGTGCTGGACTAACTTCAGGATTTGGTCCCGGCGTCAGGTGGGACCACCCTGGAACCCCCAAAAGATGCTTTGGAAGATGATTCTATACATTGTTTTCTTGAGGGAAACTGCAAATTTGGATGTTCTGTTTGTGGATTTGGAGCGTGTAATGTCAATAAATTGGCAAACAGTTCGGTAGATTGACCTATTTGGCTCAATTTTTGAAGTTTCTGGCAATTTGATGCAATTTGGCCTTTTGTTTGACTTTGTCCAAGGGTGGAGATCTTCACAGATGGGAGTTATGAAGCATCTTTCTATGATGGAGGGCCCTCCAAGAGCCATGGCGACAGCTTTCCAGCGCCTGACTAGAATGCCAAAGAGGGCCCGTTCCGCCCAACCAGGCCAGCGCAAAGGGTCTTTTGCATGGATATATGGGCCTGTATGAAAATATATACAGTAGGACCCTACAAAATCCCATGATTTATCATTAAATCATATTAAATCATGTTCATTGGTAAATGTCGATACATGAAGGGTATGATGGGTATGCGGGTATGCTCCATTTTAAGATACAGAACCATATCCAGGGTGTGCCGTCAAGACTCACCCAGAATGTGGACCGTGCTCCCTTCGGCCCAAAACGTGGTAACTGGGCTGATACCTGGTAGCATAACTCCAAAGTGCGGCAAGGGGTACAGCGTGGCACAATATAACATATACATATACAATGTATGATATGCAGTTATATGCTATATACATGAATATTGTATATACATATTGCATATGAGAGATATGCGCACTGCATGGGCTTTGCAAGTGAGAATGTTGCGCATGGTCAACATGGTTCGACCAAGTTGCAAAAACATTGGCGATAGCTCCGTGCCAGATCAGGAAAATCAGCAGAAAAACATAGTTTGAGGCCATGAGAAGGTTCATAGTGTAAATGTCATGAGTGGATTTTCAGAGAAACTGGTCAGTGGTTAGAGTTGTGAGCCAAATCTGAATAATACAATCAATCAATGGACATTTTCACTATTTTTCAGCTTCAGGGACTTGCAAACCAACAAGTCTTCAATTGGTCCAGTCAATGGGAAAGGTTAGAGAAAATTGAACTTCCCAACTTCAAGATGTTTGTGGTATACTGAGTACTCGTATGTTGCTGCTTACTTTGAGTGTTCTTATTTGTTTAGGAGTGGTACCTCAAAGCCATTCGTTTAAAAACGCCCAGCTTCGGACCGCAGGAGCCATCTCCCAGCCCAAGATCAGCGAGTTGCAGGAGGGGCTGGCGGCCTGGGTCCGGCGATTGGGAGAATTGTGGCCAAATGGTAGGCCATGAAGGGGGCAAAGGATCAACATTTACAGCCAGGGAAGGACCCATCTTAAGTCATTTCAAGGATTAACAAAAATTTTTTGGTGGTATTCAAGAAACAACTTCCAATGGTAGTTGCTTGTTGAATATTGTAGGATTACCTGTTGCACATGTTGCAGGGGATTTGGCGTGTCGCGTGTCGACCAAAGTTCCAATGAAGCAACCTGTGAACAGACTGGACAGCGCCAGACACATCCAGACACCATGAAAGAACGAGTCATTTTCTCCGCAGCTTCACTGGTCCAGCGCATCCCCCCTCACGGCAAAGACCTGAGCTGCGGGCGCGCTAGCTAGTACGATGGAGCACTGGCACCAGGCCGCGAAGAAAGGACTTTGCACAGATACGTTCTGTACATTAGGACGCATCATGTAAGGATACTTGTACTTTCAGAAAGGCATATCCATCTATAGATCTGTATAATATAGACATGCATATATTGAAGCATATGAAATCATATGAATACAGATGATACGTTGGTTGGTTGGCCCTCGCCTGGGGGCTCGAGCTTGCGTTGTGGTAGGGAGGTTTCTGCTTATGGGCTTGGGGTGGGCCAGGGTTCCCAGAATTGGTTTAAGGGAGAATCTAGAGAACATCAAATACCCCTGAGAACGGGGTGCAATTCTGCCCAGGTTTCAGCGGAATGTTTGCTTTATAAGAAACAATCCATCAACATCCCAAAATGTTCTCACTAATAATCAATATAGAACATCTCCAAATGATATTAGTGAATATTGCAAAGTGAGATATGAATGGATGATATTGATCAAAATCACAAGCTCCCCATGGAGCTGATTTGGGGGCAGCGCCGTGGGGGTGGAGGTGGAGACGAATTCCGCGGAGATGCCTGAAGAAGACAAGGCTCCGGGGGTATGTTGCAGGAAAACGTTGGTATCGGTATCTGGTGGTAAAGCATATTATGTTTTTGTTGTATTTTGTTCCGTTCAGTGAATCCGAATCCATTGATATTTTTTCCACTGGTTGGTCAATGGATGGTCAGTATTCGTGTCAATGATGACAAGTTGTATTTGTTTACAGCACACAGCCCCCCGGTTTTTGGGGGGTTGGACCCTGAAACCCACAGTCCTGAAAGAAGTCCTTCCATATCCCACTCCATGGTGCTGGGCTATGTACCAACAAGTGTACCAACATTTATGCACTTACAACCAAGTAAGCCCGGTAAGCTGGTTCTGCAGCACAGTCCCAGGAGAGTGCCTCTACTTCGTTCGATACGCATTCCGCGTCAGCAATTTCAAGCCAGGATCCCAAGATTTGTTGAGATGGGCTAGAAGTCATAGCCCAAAACACTGGGCAATCAATCCCCCTGGAGGACGGTTTCCAGAAAATGGGGTTCTCACACTGCATCCAGAGCATTGTTGGTGATGTTCATTCACGTACTCTACACCAATGAGCTTCAAACCATTGGAATGGCGAAATCGAAGGTAATGGGCCTGAAAATTTTGCCTAGGTGCTCTCGAAAGCAACAGCCAATTCAAAAGCCCGGAAGTAGCACCAGCACACATTTCTATTGCATTCACCAATGGTTCCTAATTAGAAGACATGAAATCCTTCTTCTCTAATACTGAATCCAACCCAAAAAAAAGCAGCGTTTAGGATTGGATCTACGAATTTGTGGGTCCATGTAAGGTTTTTTTTGGGGGGAGAATTGGACATTCCGGAGCCAGGTGCGTGGGATGAGTCAAGTCGGGGGCAGGCACAGGGCAGTGCTGCAAGATGCTGCAAGATCTCTCAAGATCTATGGGTATGTTTGAGCATGGGGGATGAACCCCTCAAAAGTTGCAAATTTATATTTCTTCATAGTAGATGGTGATTAGTCATGATTAATCATGATTATGTCATCGTGATACAAGTAGTTTGGGGATGTTTGGGGCTACTTTCATGCTTCTAGCAGAACATGCAACATGTGGGTAGGTGCCTTTTGACATTTCCTGGATTACATGGTGCCTATGATGGAGGTGCCTATGATGAGATACCCTTCCATGGACCTTACATAGGCCTTTCACTTGGGTAGCTACCTCAATTTCGCTAGCTGGAATGTCTTATTTGCGACCACCGCCTTCTGCCAGGCAACACTTGTGTTTGCGCCCCCCAAGCGCGGTCTTCCGTCATTGAATCGTGGCTACAGCACCCCTGATCCATCGCCAAGCCATCTTCCAAAGTGCTGGGCTCTCAGCTATTAAATTGAGGTGATATTGGGACTACAATGGGGCCACAATGAGATTTCAAGAGGCCTGAAATGGAACAATATTGGATATATACATATATATATATATATGTGTGTGTGTATAGGGGTGATTGATACGGTAAGAAAATTGTCTTCTAAAGATTCTAAAGCTATTCTTACCGGCTTTATCTGATGTAATTACGTTTTTGGGGCTTGGGATTGGTGGAGTCCACGCAGCCATGGATAGATAGACGTCCACACACATCTGCTCCATGCAAAAGAATGGCTTTGCCGGTTTATCACAATACTTGGGGAATGCCCCCAAGTTCCATGCTTGATCATGGCTTACGGAAATCAAAAGGCCAAAACTTGGGGGATACCCCTGGAGAAGTCCGGCCCCCCCAGTGTGATGCCCCCAATTCTCAGGTGGAGCACTAGAACTTACGATTTGCGTTCCTCGGTGGCGGTGGGCAATGGGTCATGCGGTGGTGGCTATGGCTGAGCACAAGTAGTTGTTAAGTGTTTATAAGCTCTGGTGAACACAGATGGTGCTTTCTTAAAATGGTGCCAACTTTACAGGTAGCACACTGTGGCAGTGTATCTTCGGTCCTTTTGCAATCAGATCATGTATGTGTAGAATTGTGTAGATATAGTAAAAATGAATAATATTTAAACAAATAAAAATATAAATAGGTATTTATATATATATATATATAGGTGCAACTCCAAGAAAGATAGAACGGTAGATCATCACCATTTAGTAGGATTCTGCTCTTCTATTTTTGGCGTTGCTCTATTCGATGCATACATTCCATGAAAGTGAGACATAGACCCAGAAAGCTTGGAATCCCCATTTTTCAAAGGAAAGATGTGGCCCGTAGGGTGGAACCCCCTGGTCATGTGTGTTGATGTAGAAACCTCATTAGCTTTCGATATATCGTACCATACATAAACCATTTAGAAACCAACTTCGCTATCGTTTGGCAGCCCGGCCCCAGCTTGTGATTTGTTCCTTTCCAAGATGATTCACCCCTACCATGGGATGGTTCCCGGTGTGGTGGTCAGGATTCGCAGTTGTGTCCGCTTGGGTAACTCCCTGTGAAAGTTGCTTCAGATATGCTCACTACATGCTGAATTCCCCAGGGTCATTCGTCAAATATTCCTTTTGATTGACCAATTTCCCGGCATTGCATTGGTTAAATCCTTTAGCTCCCCATTCACTGTTGGTCCAATCCTTTGGCTTATTCAGCACCCATGCTCAACAAACTTCGTCTTGGTAGATAGGACTCAGTGGCTTAGCAAGCCTCATAGACTCAGTCGGATGATGGATTGGTTGAAGGGAAAATCTATTGCAAAACCTAATATTGTTCCCCACATCTTTGTGTGGGGTTGTTGTTTTTTGTTGTGTACCCGTCGCCCGCCTCCGTCCGCCTCCGTCCGCCTCCGTCCGCCCGCCGCTTCCGTCACAACTTACTCACACACAACTTGCTCACACACAACTTGACAACACACAACTTGCTCACACACAACTTGACAACATACAACTTGCTCACACACAACTTACTCACACACAACTTGCTCACACACAACTTACTCAACTTACTCACACACAACTTTCTCACACACAACTTGACAACACACAACTTGACAACACACAACTTGACAACACACAACTTACTCACACACAACTTACTCACACACAACTTGACAACACAC
>BGPT01000249.1:296484-386714 GCA_003297045.1 Symbiodinium sp. clade C Y103 | reverse complement strand
GTGGTGAGTTGTTAATGTGGTGAATTGTTAATGTGGTGAATTGTTAATGTGGTGAATTGTTAATGTGGTGAATTGTTAATGTGGTGAGTTGTTAATGTGCTGTGGTGAATTGTTAATGTGGTGAGTTGTTGATGTGGTGAATTGTTAATGTGGTGAATTGTTAATGTGGTTAATTGTTAATGTGGTGAATTGTTTAATGTGATGAATTGTTAATGTGGTGAATTGTTAATGTGGTGAATTTGTTACTGTGGTGCATCGCAGGTGCCCACTNAATTGTTAATGTGGTGAATTGTTTAATGTGATGAATTGTTAATGTGGTGAATTGTTAATGTGGTGAATTTGTTACTGTGGTGCATCGCAGGTGCCCACTTGACACAATGATCTTTGGACTACTAGAATGTTCACTTTCCGTAACNCTGTGGTGCATCGCAGGTGCCCACTTGACACAATGATCTTTGGACTACTAGAATGTTCACTTTCCGTAACTCGGAGTTTCTCTACGAAACTTCCTCTGACAACACTACAACACTACAAGTACACTACAACTTCAACGACAACTACCACCAACCACAACCACAACTACAAGTACAACTACAACACTACAACATTACAACACTACAACACTACAACTACACTACAACTTCAACTACAACTACCACCAACCACAACCACAAATACCAGTAGTACCGCACAAGGCGGTGGCGGAAGTTTCAAAAATAGGAAACCTATAGGAGAGGTGAGTTGTTGTGAATGATTGATGGCAGGGCGAACCCACTGATGGACCGACAAATGGTTGGAGGCAGCGCAGAATAGTTATAATGTTGTCGTAGTTGTGGTTGTAGTAGTTATTGCTGATGGTGTTGCTGATGTTAGTAGCGACCAATATCGTATTTCATGCAAGTACGGAGTCAATTTGCTTGTCTGATTATTTGATCGCACTTCTACTCAGCACGGTTTCAGTGAGCAGAGACACATATCGTATTTCACTCACAGCGGCGTGCACTTGTTCGACACGGTCGTGTAGTGTAATGTTCCGAAACGACGCGCTGTTGCGACACTTCCTCAATGTTAGAATTTCAAAACATCAAAAACAAACCAATTCTGCGAGGCTTCCTTCGGAAATGACAAGTTTAGTGTGCAGCTGATGGCTCCGCAGCAATGTGTTTTGCGACTTTTCCATGGCACGTCTCTAAAGTATTGCGCATGCCAGGATAAAATGAAACCAAATCATACAAAGCGCTGCACCTGTCACGCAAAATGACTTTAACAAACCTGAAGATCTGATGCTCCAAAATGACACCCGTCTCAGGAAATCAGCGCCCCGACCTCTTGACATCTCTGCTTGAGGTGTCTCTTGTATTGCGCCTGCCACGAAAAATGCATCGGTGGAAATCATTTTCCAATGCCCCACGCCTGCCATCGTTTTTAAACATGCTGCAAGACCCAACGCTTGACTCACTTTTGACAAGGTGCAAAATCCCTTGCGCCTGCCACACAACACGAAGTCTGAACGTCCAAAAGTGCGCCAAACCCTTCAGTTTTTACCATTTTCACTTCCAAATGTGCTTCGCGCCACAACGCCGTTCACTTCTTCCACATCTCAACTCTTTTTCGACGTCGCAACTTCCAAAAGTGGCCCGAACCTGAAGTGTTTTTAACATTTTGACTTCCAAACGTGCTTTGCGCCACAGCGCCGTGCACTTTTTCGACATCTCAACTTCCAAAAGTTGTCCAAACGTGACAGTTTTTAACACTTTTGACTTCCAAATGTTCTTCGCGCCACAACGCCGTGCATGTTTTCGACATCGCAACTTCCAAAACTGCTCCGAACCCCACAGTCTTTAACACTTCTTACTTCCAAATGTGCTTCGCGCCACAACGCCGTGCATTTTTTCCACATCTCAACTTGCAAAGGTGGTCCGAACATGTGTTTTGACACTTTTTACTTCCACAGCACCCGCCACTTTAGTGAGCCTATTTTTCAACCCTCCGAAGCCACAAAACATTGGAAAAACACAGTGTTTTGCGACTTTCCTACTTTTTCGCGTACCTGCATCTGTTTTCTTCTGACTTTCTCATCTTCTGATTGTTTCCATCTTCTGACCTCCTTCACGGCTGTGCTTTTGCATCTGTCCATATTGTCGGAAGGCTTAGCTTCTAAACTTCCTTCGACAAGTACAACTACAACTACAACATAACAACTTCAACTACAACTACCACCAACCACAACTACAAGTACATTACAACTACCATTGCCACTACCACTACAACTACAACTACATTACCACCACTACTACAACAACAACTACTACTACTACTACTACTATTACTACTACTATTACTACTATTACTACTACTACTACTACTACAACTACTACTACTACTACTACTACAACTACTACTACTACTACTATTACTTCTACTACTACTACTACTACTACTACTACTACTACTAGTACTACCACTACTACTACTCCTGCTACTACTACTACTACTACTACTACTGCTACTACTACTACTACTACTGCTACTGCTACTACTACTACTACTACTACTAATACTCCTACTACTCCTGCTACTACTACTACTACTACTACTGCTACTACTACTACTACCACTACTACTGCTATTACTACTACTACAACTACTACTACAACTACAACTACAACTACAACTACAACTACAACTACAACTACCTCAATTGCAACTGCACGACAGCTACACTACAACAACTACAACAACCACAAACTACATCAACAACTACAGCCACAACTACATCTACAGCTACATCTGCAACCACAACTACAACCACAACTACAACTACAACTACAACTACAACTACTACAACCACAGCTACAACTGCAGCTACCACTACAACCACAACTACAACAACATTACAACAACACTCTGCTCTGCCTCCAACCACTTGCCGATCCAACAGTGGGTTCGCTCTGCCATCCATCATTCGCAACAACCAACTTTTCCTATAGGTTTCCTATCCTTGGAACTTCCGCCACCGCCGCGTGCGGTACTACTGCTAAATGACGTCCAAGTGTTGCAACCTTTGACACTTGGGCTGAAAAAGTGGAGTGTTGACATTTGCGACGACTTGAGACTATTGATTCATTTGAGTTGAGACATGTTGAGAAACATGTGGAGAAACATGTGGAAACATTTAGAAACATGTACGAGTACTGGTTCGGCCACTGGTTCGTGTCGTTTGAGGTACGAGTCTTTGGTGTTGGACCGGGTCGTGGATGCCGCAGCGTCAGCAGCTCGTGCTGAAGGCCTCCAAAAGCACCGCTTCCAAGTGGCCCAGCTGCCGCTCAACATCTTTGAAAACGGTGCCGTGCTGGGCAGAACCCCAGGAGAGAAATGAGAAAAAATCAAAATTCGGAACGAAACGGAGAATCTTTAGAAAGAGAAGTAAGATGAAATACATTGAAATAGTATGATTATAGCATAGATAAGATTAGATAAGTTCATAGAGATCGACCGACCAATCCAACATGTTTTTAGAAGCCCCTTACTTGGTGGAAAATGGTGGAAACGCCTTTCAGAATGGCTGCTGAGATAGTGAGAGGGCAAATTCTCAGATGTGACTTACCATCAGTTTGACAGGCACTTCAGGTGCAACAGCACAGGAAGAGCAAAGCGTGGCATGAAACATCGGTATGTGATTGGGAAGATCGATGATGATCGATGCCTAGCTGCTCAAAAGTGCTTAAAGTATCTTAAAGTTTCTTATTTCGATGTATTTGAAGTATTTGGAACTATTGTGAATTTCATTCTCATGCAGCTGGGCATTGCTGCAGGAACTCAGACTGAGGGTGATTGCTCCGTGGCTGAGCGACTGGGTGTGTCCATTTTGACAAATCGGCCAATCAATGCTCTTCCAATGCCAGGCACAACGCGTCGTCACACGTTGTCAAGACACAGCAGATTGCCATAGATTGCCCGATGGTTTTTGATGGGTTTTTTTAGCGTGTACTGGGATGTTTTAGGCTGTTGTGACATCTCGGATGGTTTCATATCCTGTGAAATGGTGAGTCTTTGATCTAGTTTTCCAATGTTGTTCTTACTGTGAATATAGATCTAATATATGTCACACGGTATCATGCGTTTTGTATTTCATGACTTGGCGTTTTGTATATGTTTTTCTTCTTTTGTTTGGCATCAGGAGTTAGCACTGGAGATTGGGGACGTGGAGGAGCCTCCTATTTGCAGCTTCGCGAGGCAAGGGCCACCGACGTTCAAAGCATCGCTTGCACCTCCGTTTGGCCATCCATTGTGAGAACACCTTCAAAGTCAATCAGATGCTGTTGTTTTGATGGTCAATGCAGTTGGTACACATCGATACCTATTTTAAATTTACTGATAGACGTAGCACAGACGTATATCCATGCACATGATATAGCCTGGTAGACTATATCATGACATCTATCATGGCACAACTTCACATCATTCATTAGTATATATTTGCCTCGTGTCTACCTCGTCCAAATCTCCTTGTGGAGGCCAAGCCCATGGGCACCACGCAGTCGCTGTTGAAGCGCGTCGTGCTGGACGCGATCGCTGCCGACGCAGCCGCGGAAGCACCGCTGCAGCAACTCGCCCTGCGCCTGGCGTCGTCGTCCAACGTGTCGTGTACCTTGAACGGAGCGCATCAAACGAAGTACGTGGAGGACCGTACGCGCCGCAGATTGAAAATGATGGAAAGACTTCAACATGGGACGGCATTCCATGCGGTGTTTTTTCAGATTATGTGATTTCTTTGCAATTCTTAGATGCCATTTGATCAGCTATATTTTATAGCGGCCTCGTATAGGCCATAGTCTATGTTTCTTGCACACCTTTTCCCGAATGTGTAGCGAAGGGCTCTCGTTTTACCTTGGCGGTCTAGGGGTTGGGCTGTGTTCGTTTGGTGCCGTCCAACCGTCCGCAACCGTCCGCAACCGTCGCAACTGTCCGCAACCATCCGCAAACCATTCTCAACCATTTGCGTGGAAGCCGTATGGCCGTGTCTATGGGCGAAGCCGCAAAAGTGGTCCTTTTTGCACGCTTCAAACGTGTTGAAACCTCGTTTTGTTAGGCAGGTGTGGCACTCCGTGACATTCCAACATGTTCCATGCCGTGACGAAAATCGTTTTGTGCGACGGGCGCAATACTCTCGCGTGGTTTTCAAAAGATGAATTGCATATTTCGTGGCAGGCGCAGCACTGTGGATGGCAGGCGCAGGACTTTTGACGTGTCGTGTTGCGTGTTTTGTGCGAATTGCATTGTCAGGGCTGCGTCAAGTGGTGAGAATGTGCAAATCGTGTGGCAGGAGTGGCATTGTGAGATGTGATGAAAATTGACGGAAGCTTCGTACGAAATGCTCGTTTTGGAGCTGTGCAAAAAGGTCGGAACGTCGTTTTGTGTGGCAGGCGTGGCACTTCGTGCCATTCCATCATTTGAGATGTGATGAAAATTGACGGAAGCCTCGTACGAAATGCTCGTTTTCAGCTTTCCAACATGTCTTCTCTCGATTCTCTGGCTTCCTTGGGGAGTCGCCGTGCCACTGGGGAAAGCTCCAAAACCTCTAAGGTTGTAACGTCGTTTTGTGTGGCAGGCGCAATACTTTTGCGTCGTTTTCAAAAGATGTGTTTCATTTTTTATGGCAGGCGCAGCAGTTTGGAGACCTCCAGCGTCATTTTTTTCGTGGCAGGCGCAGCGCTTTAGACGTGTCGTGCCGTGTGTTGTTTGCGAATCGCATTGTCAGGGCTGTGTCACGTGGTGACCATGTGCAAACCGCGTGGCAGGCGTGGGACATTCTCCAAGCTTCAATTTGCGTGGCAGGCGCAGCATTTGGTGCAGCTCCGTCGTATATGTAGCGTCATTTTGCGTGGCAGGCCCAGTATTTGGTGCAGTTGCATCTCACCACTGTAGACTTCAGCCCCTCCAGTCTCTATTCTACACTTTACACTACACACTTGACAGTCAACACTCTCCCCTCTACGCTTTACACTTCACACATCTTCACACTCTACACTTTACACTTGACACTTCACGCTCTACACTCCGCACTTGACACTCTACACTCCACACTCTACAATTCACACTTGACACTTCGCACTCTACATTCTACACTTCACACTTCACACTTGACACTCCACACTGCAGACTAAACACTCTACACTTTACACTCAGCACTCCACACCTCACACTCCACGCTCCACACTCCACACCCCACACTCTACACTTTACACTCCACACTTCACACTTTGCACTTTACACTCCACACTTTAAACTTCACACTTCACACTCTGCGCTTTACACTTGCCCTTTCACAATCCAGACTCCACACTCCACACTTCACATCCCACACGCTACACTTCACGCTCCACAGTCCACACCCCACACTCTACACTGTACACTCCACACTTTACACTCCACACTTCACACTCCACACACTACGCTTTACACTCCACGTTCCACACTTCACACTTTACACTTTACACTCCACACTCTACACTTTTCACTTGACACTTCACACCCCAGACTCTACACTTTACACTCCACACTTTACACTCCACACTCCACACTTTACACTGTACACTCCACACTGTACACTTTCCTCTCCACACTCTACACTTCACACTTTCCACTCCACACTCTACACTTCACACTCTACACTCCACACTTTACACTTCACACTTGACACTCCACACCCCACACTCGACACTTTACACTCCACACTCCACTTTACACTTCACACTCCACACACTACCCTTTAGACTTCCCTTTTCGCAATCCACACGCCGCACTCCACACTTCACATCCCACACTCTACACTTCAGACTCCACAGTCCACACCCCACACTCTACACTTGACGCTCCACACTTTACACTTCACACTCTTCCATTTGCACTTAACACTGTACAGTTTACACTTGACACTTCACACTTTACACTTCCCACTCTACGCTTTGCACTTCACACTCTACTCTTACACTTGCCCTTTTACACTCCACACTTCACATCCCACACATACGCGTCACACTCCACACTCCACACCCCACACTCTACACTTTACATTCCGCACTCCATCCTTCACTCTTTACACTTCACACTCCACACACTACACTTTACACTCCACACTTTAAACTTCACACTTTAAACTTCACACTTCACACTCTACACTTTACACTTGCCCTTTCACAATCCACACTCCACACTCCACACTTCACATCCCACACTCCACACTTCACGCTCCACAGTCCACACCCCACACTCTACACTGTGCACTCCACACTTTGCACTCCACACTTCACACTCCACACACTACGCTTTACACTCCACGCTCCACACTTCACACTTTACACTTCACACTCCACGCTCTACACTTTACGCTCGACACTCTACACTGTACACTCCACACTTTACACTCCACACTTTACACTCTACACTTTACATTTCACACTCTACACTTTACTTTTGACACTTCCCGCCTCGCACTCTACAATCCACGCTCGACACGCCACACCTTACACTCTACAATCCACACTCTACAACTGACACTTTCCACTTCACACTCTACACTTTACACTTCACACTTGACACTCCGCACTTCACACTCCACACTCCACACTTCACACTTTCAACTTAACACTCCACACTCAACATTCCACACTTCACAAGCCACACTCCACACCCCACACTCTACAGTTTACATTCCACACTCCACACTTCACATCCCACACTCTGAGCTTCACACTCCACACTCCAAACCCCACACTCTATACTTTACACTCCACACTTTACACTCCACGCTCCACACTCTACACTTTACACTTTACACTCCACACTTCACACTTTACACTTCACACTCCACACTCTACGCATTACACTGCGCACTCTACACTTTACACTTGCCCTTTTAAACTCCACACTCCACACTTCACATCCCACGCTCTACACTTCACACTGCACACTCCACACCCTACACTCTACACTGTACACTCCACACTTCACACTCAGCACCTCACACTCCACACTCCACACTTCACACCCCACACTCTACACTTTACCCTCCACACTTTACACTCCACGCTCCACTTCACACTTTAGACTCTACACTTCACACTCCGCACTCTACACTTTACACTTTACACTCCACACTTTACACTTTACACTTCACACCTTACACTCCCGAATTTACGCTTTACCCTCAACACGCTACACTTCAGACTTCACACTCCACTTTACAGTTTACACTCTACACTTCACACTTTTTACTCTACACTTTACACTTCACACTTTACGATCAGCACTCTACACTTCACACTCCGCACTCTACACTTTACATGTCACACTTTTCACTCCACACATTGCACTTCACACTCTAAAGTTTGTACTCCACACTTTACACTCCACACTTCACACTTAACACTTTACACTCGACACTTCACACATCACACTCCACACTCTACACTTTACACTCCACAGTCTACACTTTGTACTTTACACTCCTCACTCTGTAGTCCATATCATTCCACACTCCACAGTGCACACTGGTACGGAAGCAAGGGAAGAATGCACAAGCTTGTTCAGATGACGTGTTTCACAAAAGTCTTTTACGTGACTGCATTCGGGTTCGTTGGTTGCTCTTGCTTTTTTGTGGTTGCCCGTTTCACAATTCCCCTGTGAATTCGTGGCTCCTGGACGTAGGACCTGGAGGATGTGCTGAAAGCGGCGTCGTTCTCGGAGTGCCTTGCTCTGATTGGAGTTGCAATGATCAACCAGTATAAATCTGTGAGTCAACTACCTTTATCTGCAACCTGTGAATCAACCAGAAGCAACTGTCATTGCATAATCAGCATAAGCGTGCTTAAGCATGGTTATTAATCATGAACCACCAGCTAGTATATAACTAATCAGACTAGTCAGACTAATCAACTATCAACCACAATGAAGCATATGAAGACTTATGAAGCATCATTCAACTAGTACAACATAGCAATCATCAACCACCCCATCAACCACCCCATCAACCCAACCATCCAGAACACGCCACACAAGCCACACAAACCACACAAACAACACAAGCCATGCTTCAGGTCACAAGTGCAGAGAGCGATGCAGTCAGTACGTTCCATGGCCACTGAGCTTGGTTGTCAAACCAAGGGCCTGTGGTGACGGGTTTTTCCGTCGCTTGCCCACAGAACGGGTGAAATCTTGGGAATCCACTCAGAGAGCAGAGACACAGAGATGACACGGTCAGAGATGCTCTGTTCTTTGAACAAACTGATTCCACTGATTTCCACTGCAAGTTTTCTTTGAAGGTCCAAATTTTCAGTGTGTCACCTCCCGGCCAAAGCGCCAATTTTCGATGACCTTCAGGCTCTGTTGCTTTCCATTGCTTACATTTGTCTCATGCTACTTTCTTATGCTGCTCGGGCGCTAGGCCGCAGAGCACATGTCCCAAAGAAAAACCTTTGACTGTCGCATGGGTTGTTCATGTTTGTTCATCTTTGTTCATGTTTGTTCATGTTTGTTCATGTTTGTTCATATTGTTTTGCAAGTTGCCCCTTGGAGAATTGTGAAAGCTAAGCAAACCCGCTGCTGCCAGGTTCCACAGGACCGAATGGATCAGCGAGAGACAAATCAAACAGACCATATTAAGATGGACCATGTTTGACTTACGTTCAAGACAGGTCAACACATGTCAACAACATGCACACTCAAGATGCGTAGCACGAGCGAAGCAACCTGTGGATCAAGTCAACTTGAGTTTTTCAGCATCACCTGACACCTCCTGACACCAAAGAGCATAGATTTTCCAGGTCAGCTTCACAGCACACCGGAACACATTGCGGGTGCCATGATTCGCTTGGCCGTGCAAGTGGCACAAGTCTGTCAAGCACGAGCACAGGAAGCATCAGTCGCATGTCGCCAGATCTGCTTCAGGTGAAAGAAGAGGCGCGAGAAGCAGATGCTGCGTGGCAGGCTGCTGCCGCATTGTCGGACATTGCTGAAGCGCTTGCCGAAGGCGGTGAACATGACGAAGGGCGTGACGAAGCAGTGGAAGCTGCTGAGGGTGCTGCTGCCAGTGTCTTGAGTGAGCGTGATGGGAATGCCACTGCGATGGACACGTCAGCTGAGCCAAGTTCGTCCCATGACGCTCCAGCAAGTGCCATGGATGCCACGGATGAGAAACCAAAAGAGAGTGGCAAGAGAGATGCAAAGGCCACCAACGCCACCAAGGCCACCGCTGATGAGGAGAGTGATGATGATGTGGCTGTTCGTGCTGCTGAAGCCTTGGGTCGAATTGGATCTCTGATCAAACTGCCAGAGCGGCGGCCCAAGGCCCCGAAGGCAGGCGACCCCGAAGCCGATGCCATTGAGGCCATGGAAGCTGCCATCCTTGCAGCGGAAATACCTGCAGCACCCGCAGCACCTGCAGCAGAGGCCCCGCCCAAGACCAAAACGGCGGTGAAGGCGGCACCGGTAGCAGCAAAGAGCCGGGCACAGTCCAAGGCCTCTGTGAAAGATTTACGTGCTAAGCTCGACCAATGTCGTGATGACAAGACCACCTGCACTGCCAGCCCTGCAACCAGTGCCATTGGCGGTGCCACCAGCGGTGCAACAGGCAGCGGCACGGCGAAAGCGGCAAGTCCCGTGGGCCCCGCAGCCATCGCAGCCATCGCATCCCCACCAGGCGCACCAGAGGCACCAGGCGGTGCCGGCAAAATGCCGCTGGGCACTGCCTCCGAACTCAGAGCAAAGCTCTTGGAGGCGAAGCAGCGGCTTGGGGTCGCAGTTGCCTCCAATGGGAAATCTCCCGTAGCTGCCTTGCCTCCGCCACCGGAAAAGAAAGAAAAGAAAGAGAAGAAAGAGAAGAAAGAGGGAAAGGAAAAGAAAGATGAAGAGGACAAGGACAAAAAGAAAAAGAAGGACAAAAAAGAGAAAAAGAAAGAGAAGGAAGCAAGGCAGACACCCATACCAAAGCAGCAGGCTTTACCATTGCTTTGCGAGGAGAAGGAGACCAAGGATTCAAAAGAAGAGGCCGAGAAGAAAGTTGCCATTGAACAAGCGAAAGCTCGACGCTTGGAGGAGCTTCGTGAAAGAGAAGCGCAGAAAGTGCAGCAAGTTCATTCCAAAGCTGCTGCACGTAAAAAGAAAGAGGTCGAAGATTCTGTTCGTGAATTGGCCCGGAAGCTTTCACAAGATATCTTGGAGATTTCTGAGATCATCAACGTAGAGAACATCAAAGAAGAAGCAGTTAAGCGTGAGGGTCGAGTTGGTCATTTTGGAGTTCCGGGGGCCATGGCCGCCATGGCCAATGTCAAATCAGAGGTGAAGCAAGAGGCCGGAGCGGCACTGGCACTAGCTCAGCTGGCTTCTCCATCCATTGCTGACTTCGTGAAATCCGAAAACGTCAAGTCTGAGATGGCCCAGATGGGCATGAAGTCTGAGACGGGTTTGCCTCCAGGTTTAGGGCCTGAACAGCGGCACATGATCATTTCACCCGAGTTGTACGCACAGCAGATGTCGCAGCTGAAGTCTATGGCAACACCTGAAGCCATGGCTTTGTCAGCGTCAAGTTCTGCTGCCACACCCAACTTTGAAAATGCACGACTGGAGGCTCCAAAGTTCCTCTGGGTTTTCTATTTGTCAAATTGCCAAATTCTTGGACCTGTTGTTGTGTTGGTTGTTTGGGTTGTTTAGATGGTGTTTGCTTCTTCTTCACCTTGTATATACTGAAACAAATTCCTGCTCTTGGATGTGGTAAGCGGTGCTGTTTGCAGTTGATCGGTTCATTTCCATGCGGGAAAGCATTTAGGGGGAGGCGGTACTTTTTGCGTTTAGCTTGGGTTTGGCATGACAGCTTGAAAGTGGCACGTTTAAAATCGTGATAAACCTTGGAGGCACCTTTAAATATTGATAAACCTTTGAGTCAATTGCATGGGTACCAAAGGAGGCCATTGTACAGTATAGGTGGTGAAAGGTGTGCCTGTTGCATAAACATCCTTTCAATAGTTGCGGGCACGATTTTCAAAAAGGTGTCCCTAGCCGGAGTTCCTTGCGGAGAAAAAATCAGTTGTTGAGATATGTTGATATTTTGGCTGCTCGTTGGTCACTGTTGCTGGCAAATCCGTTGTGTTTTAGGTATGTGCTTTTAGTTGGAAACATATAGTTGAGGAAACAGTAGTTTGTTCATGCGGAGTTTCGTTGGGCAAAGGTGATTTGTGAATCCGGAGTTCCATTGTGAACTAGCAAAATAACATGCGCATCAGGATCTTGTAAAAGTGGTCTTGAAAGCCGGATTTCCATGCGGAAGGTCATAGGTAGGCGGTAGGCGCACCTGGGCGCACCTTAGGTGTGCCAACGGAGTTCCATGCGGAAAGTGATATTTTACGAAAGCCAGCCGGCAGGCTAGGCTGAAGATACTATTACGAACAAAGCGAGCTTAAGGGGTCTGGGGGCAGACGAATCGCGAAATTAGCCGGTGTTTGAGCCGGGCAAACAGGTACTTTTTGAGGGTGATCTACCGTCTCGCAATTCAGTCATGGTGGGGTATCGATTCCCCCCTGGTCCGCCTCTGGGGTTCGTAAAAAGTGGACATCTTAGGTATATTGAAAAGAAAGGAGATGAGACCTAGAGGTCATTTAGAGATAGCGTCTCTTGGAGTCGTAAAGAAGCCTTCTAGGATATGAGATCTAAAGGCGAGTGAGTCCAGTTGGGGACATGAGGTCATTTAGAGATAGAGAGATTGCCTCTTGGAGTCGTAAAGAGGGTTTCAAGGAGATGAGATCTAAAGGCAAGTGAGTCCAGTTGGAGACACGAAAGTGGACATCTGAGGTATAGTGACAATCACGGAGACTAGAGCTGGAGGCCATGCAGAGATAGAAAAACTGCCTCTTGGAGTCGTAAGGAAGTCTTCAAAGAAATGAGACCTGCAGGCTACTTAGAGAATCTCAAGGGGAAAAAAATAGGGCTAGAGTTCGGAGGCGACCTGAGGTAGGTGAGTCAGAGATGCAAAAATGGAAATCGGAGGTCCCTCGCATATACCTGCGGGTTTTTAGTTACGAAAGCCAGCCGGTAGACTAGGCTGAAGGTATAATTACGAACAAAATGAGCTTACCGGGTCTGGGGGCGGAGCTGACGAAAAGGACCACGCAAATCATCTCTTTTTTTTCCCCTTCCATCCTGTTCCGGATCCCAGATTCGAACTGGTTTTCGTTACATCCTTCTCAGGTTTATCTCACTAGGCACACCTTTTCGCTTGTCGCTTGGCGCAGATATCCAATATCAAAATGTAGCAGACTCACGACCGGCGTTCCATGCAGGAAAACCTTTGAAGACCTTGAGTGAACAGAGTTGCTTCATCAGCGTTCCAGTAGGAATCAACATGTCCAGTAACACTTTGATGTAGATATTTGGCCTCAGCGTTGAAGCGTTGCCATTAGGATTTATGATCCAGGTCCTGCCTTTACTGACTTAGATGTAACCGGTGCATGCAGTTGTAACAAACCCCGGGATGTTTGGTACTGACTTCAACGTTTGCCTGTAGTGCATTTTGGTACTTCAGGGTTTAAACTCCATTTCAACTCCCAATAAATCCTGAAAGTTTGCTCAACGGCCTTTAAAGTTGATGTTTCACGCGATGTCTGCCGATGCCAGAGGCCGACGATTTGACGAAACCCACCGTGTGCACCATCGGCTGGGAACCCAACGTGGAGCCTCATGTCATGATCAAACTGCTGGAGGCAGGTCATGGAAGTCATGGACGGCAATATACGGCACTCAAAATTGCAATCAACTAAAGCGTATTAAAAGCATTCAGCCAAGCATTCAGCCAAGCATTCAGCCAAGCATTCAGTCAAGACAACATTTCTGGGCTGAACCTACTTGTCCACACTTATCTTATTTTATCCTCATGTGACTCATGCTCTCTCTGGGGATCTTTTTTCCTTTCTGGGGTCGGTTGCAGCCGCTTCTGAAAAAGTTGGATCCACCCTGATCAAGCTGAACCTATACGTAACGGAGCATAGTGGGTGCAATTAATATCAGCATGGAAGAAGAATCAGAAAGGCCTCAGCATTCGTTTCGACACACTTGACCATGTAGTTGATGTCAAGTCAAGTCATCCAGTCGGCAGGTTGAAGGTTTGACATGTAACATCGATGGAATGCTGCGGTATGCTTATGATTTCTTAATCCCGTGTTCCACCGCGTTCTACCGGCAGGGCTACCGCATTGGCTCCATCATCGACGCGCGGCCGCCAGAGTTCAACACAGATGGCTTCTGCCACGCCTGTGCCGCACACGGCTGGACCTACGACCGACAGCCCGTGCTGTCCATCCATCCCTACGACCTGGGCCCCATGGGGCCTGTGGCCTTCAACACCATCGGCAGAATTGTGAGTCAAGCCCGTGCAGCTGCTGCTGTGGCTCAGCTGCATGGATTTGGATGTGGATGCATGTGGATGCATACGGCCTACATCAAGATGTTTTTCTTGATTTTTTTTGTGTTTTCCATTCGGCATCACTAGGGCAGCGAAAAAAAGCAGTGCAAGTTTCAGGCATTTTTGTCGGAAACCAATGTTCACTCTTAGCAATCTCTAGCTGGGTTGGTCTCTGGGCGGACTTGGCAGATGTAGAGGGTCGTTTTCGCAAGCAACAATGTCATGCGCGTTCCACCACTGTTTAAACAATCGCCAGCATATCTGCAATCTTCCAATCTTGACATCGCTAGACGCATCACAAACCTAGATTTGAGTTGGAGGCTGGAAATGACGGAAGTTGCCGACGGCAGTGCATCTTGTTTGCTGGAGACCAGAGTTGGCAGGACGAGTGCAATTGGCACATAGTGAAGCCAGGCAGTGAGAAGTCTCATAGGTACTCTTATCTAGGTTTTCTGCTTTTCTATGTTCTATTTTCTTTGAAATAGTGTCATGTTGGTACGGGAAGGTATCAGAGTCTTCTTTCATTAGTATTCAACAGTTTCCAATGATTAATAATGATTTCAAAAGTAAACAATGGTGTCAAAATGGTTTTCTGTGGTTCAAAGATGCCCTTTTTAGTTGAACCCGTGGAACCTGCCAAGCTCAGGAACCGACTGCGTGGATGTGCCATCGAGGTGCAACAGATCAGCTTGGATCGCTACTGGGATGAAGCCGCCGTCTTCGAGGAGGAGACCGAAAAAGGCCCAGTCCGACCAGTTGTCGAAATACAAGTCCGAAAGTGTCCGAAATATGAAAAAGGCCTATCCCTTCAATCATCGGACTGGATAGGAAGGGCTGCAACTTTTGCAAATTCCAGCAGTTCTGGCATGTTTTAGCATCGCAGCTCCAGTAGGGTTTTTGTGAGATCTTTCTTCCTTGAGCTCCTAGGCTTTTACTTGTTTTACTTGGCTCACTGGGTCATTTTGGAGGTGGGTCATTCCCAGCTGAAGCAAGATGATTAAGATGATGACACCCGAAAGCCCATGTTTGAATGACAATAAGTTTGAACTCGTCGTTGAGCCCCATGCTGGACACATATGTTGGACACATCTCATCCATCCTTCTTCTCATTCTTCTCGTGATTCGCATGCTTCTCATGCTTGTCATTACTTTTTTTCCAACCATTTCATTCTCTCCGTCTCTTCAGTTTTCTTCATTCTTCTCATTCTTTTAGTTGCTCTTGCTTTTCTCATGCTTCTGTTTCTTATCATTTTCTCGCTCTTCTGATTATTTGTCACTGGTCACCTTTAAATATGTTTCTCCTCATTAAGGTCTTCTTCTTCGTCTCCTCATTCGTTTGGTTCTTCTGATTCTTGTCATTCTTTTTATTCTTCCCATCCTGCTCATGCTTCTTTTTTCCTATTATTTTCCATCACTTCTGTTGCTTTCATTCTTTCATCATTTGTTCATCATTCATTGGCCAAGAATGATGTTGAAATTGTTGACATCTGCCCTTTGTATCCCTATTTGCTTATCTGCCCTTTGTATATCTTTGTTCCATTTTGTTCCTTCATGTAGGCGGTGTCATCGTGGCGGGGCCTCCGTTGACCCAAGTGGTGGACGAGCTCCGCAACCAGGTGGGCCTCCCGAAGATCGGGGACGAGCGCGACCGGCAGCTGATGGTCACGGCGCGCGCGGGCCTGGAGACCTGGGTCGCCAAAAAGTTCAAACAAGACGCACGTTTGTCCTCCAAAGTGTTGGGACCTGAAGCCACTTTGAAGGAAAAAATCGATTCTCTTCGTGAAGCTTGTCCTGAACTTTCACGTGTTGTGAGCATGGCTCATTTTCTCCGAATGATTGGAAACAATAGTGCCCATACGGGCGGTGCTGCGATCCCACCTCGATACCAGTTGGTCCAGCTGGTGCAGAAACTCACTCATGAAATCAAAGAAGCTGATGCCGTTAGCAAAGCACATGATGAAGCTGACAAGAAATGGGAAACTGCTGAGCCCTTTGCTGCAGTGTTGGCCAAAATTTCTGGCGAACCACAGCTGAATCCGAGGGCGCCGGTCAGTGTACGGTTGCAGCTACAGCAGTCCATCATTGTGCCTCAAGACGGGGAGCACAAGGCTACATTGGTCTACTTGCATCCCTTTGGGTCAGGAAATCTCCGATATCTCCAAGGGAAGTCAGCCTTCTCAGCCAAAGGAGTCAGAATCGTACTGCCACTTGCACCAACGATGCCTATCACAGCTTACAACAAGAGGCAGTGCATCAGTTGGTTTGACTACTATGGTAGTGACAGGGACTTGGAAGCGGATCCGCTGAGTTTGGAAGATGTGCGGGTGCGTTTGTCCTTGACCTTGGAAAGAGAAGCCACTCTTTTAGGAGAAAATGGGCATAAGCGGCTGCTGATTGGTGGTTTGGCACAAGGTGGTGAGGCCGCCCTTCACGCTGCCTTGATGCATCACCAGGTGCTGGGAGGTTTCGTGGGAGTCTGCACCAACCTCCTCCCATGCACTCTGCCTGAAGGTGGGGGCCGGATGAAGTTGCACTTCTTCGGCTATGACCGGGATCCCAAGAAATGGGCCAGTCAAACCCGTGACCCGTTGCTGGCGCACCATGACTTGGTGGAGCACGGGGATGTTTTTGGAGAAGCTGGAGCCTTCAATTTGGCAAAGATCGACTTCAAATTGGAGGCTCAGTGCTTGCACTTGGCCTGTGAGGTGCTCTTGGAACCTGAAGCAGAGACGGAGGACGCCGAGGACGCCGCAGCCGTGGATGCCATGGATGCCGATGAAGCTCCAGAGGGTGAAGCTCCAGATGCCGAGATGCAAGATGAAACCCAAGAAACCGAAGTGAACGAGCCAGAAGAGCCAGAAGAGATAGATGGCTTGCACTTGGACTGCGAGGCTGCCTGCGAGGCGCTATTGGAAGCTGAAGCAGAAGAAGAGAGGAAGAACGCCGCTGCTGTGGATGCCAATGCAGCTGATGAAACCGCAGCTGTGGATGCCAGAGATGCAGATGCAGCTGATGAAGCCGCACCAGTGGATGCCAAGGATGCCGGTGATGAAGCACAAGTGGATGCCAAGGATGCCGGTGATGAAGCAGCACCAGTGGATGCCAAGGATGCTGGTGATGAGGCAGCACAAGTGGATGCCAAGGATGCTGGTGATGAGGCAGCACAAGTGGATGCCAAGGATACTGGTGGTGAGGCAGCACAAGTGGATGCCAAGGATGCCGCTGATGAAGCAGCACCAGTGGATGCCAAGGATGCCGGTGATGAAGAAGCACCCGTGGATGCCAACGATGCCGCTGATGAGGCAGCACAAGTGGATGCCAAGGATACCAAAGCAGCTGAAGCTCCAGAGGGTGATGATGCCAAGATGCAAGATGAAGCCGAATTGAACGAGACAGAAGAGGCAGATGGTGAAGGCGGTCTGAAGAGGAATTCGGATTCTCTGACTTTGATGAAGGCAACAGCTAAGGTGATGCCGGCCAAGCGGGCCCGGACCAGCTACGAACAAGACGAAGCCGGCCAAGACTAAGAGCGATAGAGCTGGTAAACACTGGGCAATGCAAAATTGATACGAATTAATTATGTTTGCGGACTCATACGGTTGAAGAATACACGTGGATTTGTGATGCAGACAAATGAGAAGTGTCAATTTGCACAGGGGTTTGTGGCAGCATTAAGAATGAGGAGATTTAAACTGCACACAGATTTGCTTTGCACAAGCATGATCAAGTCATACTATCGAAGGAAGTTTAGAAGTCAAACTTCCGACAATATGGACAGATGGAAAAGCCAAGATGGGAAGAGCCACAGAAGAGAGAAGCTCAGACAGGAGAAANATATGGACAGATGGAAAAGCCAAGATGGGAAGAGCCACAGAAGAGAGAAGCTCAGACAGGAGAAAGTCAGAAGAGAGAAGATCAGAGAGGAGAAAGTCACAAGAGAGAAGATGCAGGTGCGCGAAAAGGTAGGAAAGTCGCGAAATAGGGTGTTTTTCCAATGTCTTGTGGCTCCGGAGGGTCGAAAAGTAGGCTCGCTAAAGCGGCGGCTGCGGAGCCATCTGGGGAGGTGAGAGATCAAAAAATGCACGCTGTTGTGGCGCCAAGCATGTTTGCAAGGCAAAATGCTAAAAGCACCACATGTTTGGAACTTTTTTGGAAGTTGAGATGTGGAAAAGTGCACGCCGTTGTGGCGCGAAGCACATTTGGAAGCCAAAAGTGCTACAAACTCTCGGTCTCGGGGCAGTTTTGGAAGTTGAGATGTCGAAAAAGTGCACGCCCTTGCGGCGCGAAGCACATTTGGAAGTGAAAAGTGTTAAAAACGGTCAGCTTCGGAGCATTTTTTGAAATTGTGATGTCAAAAAAAATGCACGCCATTGTGGCGCAAAGCACATTGGGAAGTAAAAAATTACAAAACACATCAGCTTCGGACCGCTTTTGGAAGTTGACATGTTGAAAAAGCGCACGGCGTTGTGGCGCGAAGCACTTTTGGAAGTTGAGATGCCGAAAACATGCACGCCATTGTGGCGCGAAGCACATTTGGGAGTAAAAAGGGGTAAAACACTTCATGCCCGGAACATTTTTGGAATTTGAAACGTTGAAAAAGTGCAGGCCGTTGTGGCGCGAAGCACATTTGGAAGTAAAAAGGTGCAAAACATTTCATGCTCGAGGCCACTTTTCGAATTTGAGATGTCCGCTGCTGTGGCGCGAAGCACAGTCGGAAATCAAAATGCCAAAAACACCACAGGTTCGGAGCAATTTTCAAAGCTGAGCTGCCAAAAAAGTGCACGCCTTTGGAAGTCAAAAGTGCTAAAAACTGACCGTCTCGGAGCACTTTTGGACGCTCAGACTCAGACCTCGTTTTGCGTGGCAGGCGCAAGGGATTCAGCACCTGGTCAAAAGTGAGCCAAAAGTGTTGGTTTTGTGGCATTTTCAAAATCGATGGCAGGCGTGGGATATTTGAAGAAGATTTGCAAAGAGGCATTTTTCGGCGCAGGCGCAGTACAAGAGACATATCGAGCAGATATGTTCAGAGATCAGGGCGCTGATTTCTTGAGAGGAGTTATATTTTGGAACATTCGATCTTCAGGTTTGTTAAATTCATTTTGCGTGACAGGTGCAAAACTTCGTATGACCTGGCTTCAGTTTTGCGTGATATATTGACAGATAAACGGATAGATACATTGACAGGTGGATGGAAAAACCGACAGATGGACAGATGGATACATGGATAGATGCGGAGATAGACAAACAGCTAAATAAGATGAAAGCCAAATAAATAAACGGATAAAGAGCCAGAAACGTGGACAGACTGATAGAAATAGACCGATAGATCGCGCGACAGTCCAACCAGTTGACGGTCCATCAGCGGGTTCGCCCTACCATCCATCAAACAACTCACCTCTTAGGTTATTCCTATCTTTGAAACTTCCGCTACCGCCTTTAGCATTGCCGAGATAATCTTTTATTCATAATGTAGGTGGCATATGCGATATGCCTAGTTTTGGCAGAGTTTGGCGGTGCTTTAATTTGTTTTTCGCTTAAAAAAAAAAAGTAAAATTACCCAACCATGTCCCGACTACCAACTATGGGGTTTATAGTGGCTGGGTTTTGGAAAGCAGCTGGTAGTCCCTGATCAAGTATATTTCAAAATAATAGGTTGCTACTGCAGGCGAAAAGTACAATTCCAAACGCAACCTTGGAATTATATAAAGGATTAAATAGCCACACATATTGCCTTCTTCCTGCAGGTATCTATCGGAGAGAGAAATGAAGGTTGATGGGTTTTTTCTTGCTTTAACGAGAGATGGGGCAGACTAAATACCAAATATGTGATTTTTACCAGTAGTTCCCGCACGAGGCGGGGCGGAAGTTGCCCTGGGGATATATTGTAAGAACTTTTTCATCTATAGAACTTGCTTGTGCCGTGCGTGAGCCAGGCCCGTGCTAGCGTGCGCTGCACACATGTGCTGCGCTTCACACTGCACACTTCACACTCCACACTTCAAACTTCACACTGCGTTCTGCGCAATCCACATTTCACACTTCACACTGCACTCTTCACACTGCCGTCTTCACACTTCACACTGCGCACTTCACACTTCACACTCCGCTCTTCACACTCCACACTCCACACTTCACACTTCGCACTGCGCACTTCACACTTCACACTGCGCTCTTCACACTCCACACTCCACACTTCACACTTCACACTGCGCCCTTCACACTTGACACTCCCCACTTCACACTTCACGCTGCACTTTTCACACTCCACGCTTCACACTTCACACTGCGCTCTTCACACTCCACGCTCCCCACTTCACACTTCACACTCCACACTCCCCACTTCACACTTCACACTTCACACTCCACACTTCACACTGAACTCTTCACACTCCACCCTTCACACTTCACGCTGCACTCTTCACGCTCCACACTTCACACTTCGCACTGCGCTCTTCACACCCCACACTTGCACACTTGCGCACTGAACTCTTCACACTCCACACATCACACTTCACAGTCTGCGCTTCAGACTTCACACTACAATCTTCACACTTCACACTGCACACTTCAAACTTCACAAAGCTTGCACAAAGCACGTCCCAGTACTACTTCGTACTACAAAGCTTGCACAAAGCACTTCCCAGTACTACTTCGTACTACAATGCTTGCACAAAGCTCTTCCCAGTACTACTTTGTATTACAGAGCTTGCACAAAGCTCCTCCCAGTACTATTTCGTACTACAATACTTGCACGAAATACTTCCCAGTACTACTTTGTACTACAAAGCTTGCACAAGGCACTTCCAAGTACTACTTCGTACGAGCACTTCCCAGCACCACTTCGTACTACAAAGCTTGCACAAAGCTCTTCCCAGTACTACTTCGTACTACAAAGCTTGCACAAAGCTCTTCCCAGTACTACTTTGTACTACAAAGCTTGCACAAAGCTCTTCCCAGTACTACTTCGTACTACAAAGCTTGCACACAGTACTTCCCAATACTACTTTGTACTACAAAGCTTGCACAAAGCTTCTCCCGGTACTACTTTGTACTACAAAGCTTGCACACAGTACTTCCCAATACTACTTTGTACTACAAAGCTTGCACACATCACTTCCCAGTAATACTTCGTACTAGCACTTCCCAGTACTACTTCGTACTACAAGGCTTGCACAAAGCACTTCCCACTACTACTTTGTACTACAAAGCTTGCACAAAGCACTTCCCAGTATTACTTCGTACGAACACTTCCCAGTACTACTTCGTACTACAAAGCTTGCACACAGTACTGCCCAATACTACTTTGTACTACAAAGCTTGCACAAAGCACTTCCCAGTACTACTTTGTACTACAAAGCTTGCACAAAGCACTTCCCAGTACTACTTCGTACTACAAAGCTTGCACAAAGCACTTCCCAGTACTACTTCGTACTACAAAGCTTGCGCAAAGCACTTCCCAGTACTACTTTGTACTGCAAAGCTTGCACAAAGCACTTCCCAGTACTACTTTGTACTACAAAGCTTGCACAAGGCACTTCCAAGTACTACTTCGTACTACAAAACTTTTACACAGACCACCTTTTACACACAGCAAGCTTTTACACAGACCACCTTTTACACACAGCAAGCTTTTACACACAGCAAGCTTTTACACACGCAAGCTTTTACACAGAGAAGTTTTTACACAGGCCACCTTTTACACAGGGAATTTTCTACTCACAGAAGCTTTTACACACAGCAAACTTTTTTTTTACACAGAGAAGCTTTTACACACCGCAAGCTTTTCCACGCAGAAGCTTTTACACAGAGAAGCTTTTACACACAGAAGCTTTTACACAGAGAAGCTTTTGCGCAGAAAGAAGCTTTTACACAGAGAAGCTTTTACACAGAGAAGATTTTACACAGAGAAGCTTTTACACACAGCATGCTTTTACACAGCAAGCTTACTTAGAGAAGCTTTTACACACAGAAGCTTGTACACACAGCAAGCTTTTACACATACCACCTTTTATACACAGCAAGCTTTTACACAGAGAGGCTTTTACACAGAGAAGCTTTTACACACAGAAGCTTTTACACAGAGAAGCTTTTGCGCAGAAAGAAGCTTTTACACAGAGAAGATTTTACACACAGCAAACTTTGACACAGAGAAGCTTTTACACACAGCTACCTTTTACACACAGCAAGCTTTTACACAGAGCAAGCTTTTACACAGAGAAGCTTTTACATACAGCAAGCTTTTACACACAGCAAGCTTTTACACAGCAAGCTTTTACACAGAAGCTTTTACACAGAGCAAGCTTTTACACACGCAAGCTTTTACACAGAGAAGCTTTTACACACAGCAAGCTTTTACACAGAGAAGCTTTTACAAACAGAAGCTTTTACACAGAGAAGCTTTTACACACAGCATGCTTTTACACAGCAAGCTTACTTAGAGAAGCTTTTACACACAGAAGCTTGTACACACAGCAAGTTTTTACACATACCANGCAAGCTTACTTAGAGAAGCTTTTACACACAGAAGCTTGTACACACAGCAAGTTTTTACACATACCACCTTTTATACACAGCAAGCTTTTACACAGAGAAGCTTTTACACACAGCAAGCTTTTACACAGAGAAGCTTTTACAAACAGAAGCTTTTACACACAGCATGCTTTTACACAGCAAGCTTACTTAGAGAAGCTTTTACACACAGAAGCTTGTACACACAGCAAGTTTTTACACATACCANGCAAGCTTACTTAGAGAAGCTTTTACACACAGAAGCTTGTACACACAGCAAGTTTTTACACATACCACCTTTTATACACAGCAAGCTTTTACACAGAGAGGCTTTTACACAGAGAAGCTTTTACACACACACACACAAGCTCTTACACAGAACCGTTTTTACACATGATGGCGCTAGAAATTGCAGCTCCAAAACCGGATCTCGACGCTGAAGCCGAAAAAAGCACGAATTGAAGGTCTTTGAATAAAATATTTAATAAGAAAATTATCAGCGCCAAAATGGAGAAAGCCTGCTGACAAATCACCATCGCGGCCTGCATGCAGCCATTCCAATACGATTTACCATGCCCAGATGCAAAACTTAATAGTATTGCGCACGCAGCCGTGGCACCCAGGAACCTTGACGCAGCCATTACAATGCGATTTGCAGACACTGCATTGCAAAACACAATAGAACTACGCACAACAGCGCCCCCACGGATCTCGACGCCGAAGCCGAAAAAAGCACGATTTTGCAGAATTTTTAATAAGGCCTTTTATAGGAAAATCACCAGCCCCAAAATGAAGAAAATCTGCTGACAAGTCACCTTGGCAACCTTGATGCAGCCATTCCAATACGATTTACCATGTCCAGCTGCAAAACACAATAGTTTTACGCACGCAGCCGTGGCACTCAGGCACCTTGATGCAGCCATTACAATACGATTAGCAACCACAGATTCCACAAGCGCCTAGAACTGCAACGCGCACAACATGCAAACGACGTTGAAACAGCCATTACAGTGCAAACTACGCCGAACCCAGCCCGCACCCGCCGCGCACACGAAGTACTTTTCATCACCGCCGGAATCCACTTTACCCGAAAAAAACTCAACGTTTCGTGCCGCGTCTACCTCCCAGCAACATGTCTCACGCAACATGCATGCAGCCAGTACAATGCGTGCAACCACAGATTCCACAAGCGCATAGAACTGCAATGTGCACAACATGCAAACGACGTTGAAACAGCCATTACAGTGCGAACTACGCCGAACCCAGCCCGCACCCGCCGCGCACACGAAGCACCTTTCATCGCCGGCGGAAAGACGCATGACTGCAGAACACATCAACGGGTACATGGAAGAAGGTGAGGAGTCAGAAACTCACCATGAGGATGTAGAAGTTGAAGCAGGCGCAGAGGCTGAAGTCGATGCAGTCGTGGAACCAGAAGCAAAGTCAGAGGAGGCCTATGACTTTGAAGATGCGGATGCAGGCGATGAGTTGGATTTGGGTGCAGAGGCAGCAGATGAATTTGCACCTGGAGACATGGAAATGGAACATGCAGAAGACGAAGAGGAGGAAGATGAGTTGACTGACTATGGGTCAGTTATGTTGGTCATGGAAGATTTCTCGGTATTCGAGGACTTGGATGCCAAGGAATACGATGACTAACGTTTCCTCGTGTTGGCTGAGGCACGTGGAGTTGAACACTACATCATCAAACGCCTGACCTATCTTCGAAGTTTGCCTATGAATCAGCTCATCTGGGATGAGATCAGAGAGTTGATGACAATGCAGAAGGAGGTGCAGCTCGAAGGCATTGAAACGAGAAAGAAGGCAATTAGATACTTTATCGACAGGAGGAGGTACATGTGGCACTATGAGATGGGCCACATTGACCCTGGAGAACGAATGGAGGAGAGTCATATGCTAGATGAGTGGGCTGCAGTACACAATATGGTTGGGGTTGTCCGACCGACGATGAGAGACGAGTGCAAACTGACAATGAAGAATCAGACTCATGGTCTGAGCATGGATCAGGACATGCTGGGGGAGCTGAGGATGAGGGAGATTTAGACCATCGAAATCTAGGTGCAGCTCCCAGCGGCCATGGTGGACCCCATGCTGGGGATCTACTGATTATGAGGCCCTAGTTCGTGCCCATGACCCAGACCCCAAAAAAAAGAATAATGGGAAAGGACGTGGTGCAGAACCCAATACCAATGGAGGAAAAGCCCCACTAATGCACGATGAGTTCGATGATCCAAAGCCACAATGAGAGGGAAATTTCTTTGAGAGACCTTGAGAGGAGGCTCTCTGCAGAAAAGGTAGGGTGTTACTAGGACACCGTACAGAGAAACCCCTGCTGATGTTATTTTTATATGTGGTGGCATATCAACTTGCAATCGACCCCGTAGACTTTCTCAAGGCCAGGAGAACAGAGCATTGCATTGCTCTGGGAATTTTCAGATAAGCAGATTAGTAGATGGATAGCTGAGGGAGGTAGATAAACAGACAGATAGACAGACATGCAGGCAGAAAGGCAGATATAGGCAGACAAACAGACGTTTAGATATATAGATATTCATACCAATACAGGCCATTCTGAGGTTTGTCCTGGGGTCATTTTGGGAAGTACGCGTTGTAACCACGGGCGTACTTGAAAGGATTTTTGTCTCGGAAATTTCCGATGTAACCCCGTTATATGTATGGAACGGAAGGGGAAACGCGCCTTTGGCCGCTGATGCTAGGCATTGAGGAGCTGTAGCTTTCTTTTTGCTGCCACAGGCCTGCGTTATTTGGATTGGGTTTATTGATTGCTACTTTCTTGTAAATTATTGCGGATATGAAAAATAATTATTCCTAATAGGAAACTTATCTACAAGTACGGGATTTTCCGAATCCGTATTTGCTTAGGGTGTGGATAAGAAATTCCATATCTTGCATAATATTAGTAAAAGCTGCTCAAACTCGCAAGAAATTTTGTGAGCGCTCCAACTAAATGGAAATGACATTCACATCGTGGCGATCCAACATGAATTAGCAGAGCAGTGGTAAGCATTAGCTGGGGGTCCAGCCGTCGCTACTCTATGTATACGCATCTCATACGCATATATTGTTTGGAACCACCTATTATAATCTGGCTAGGGGGTTTTTGGCATCCCAAAAGCAATCAAAATCATTGACTCTGATTTGCCTCTGAACTGTGTTAAAGCAATCTCAAGCTGGTTGACCACGTACTGTCTCGCATGGCCTTGACGCTGCTAGTCGAAACCTGGCGGAGCCCATTGCAATCCATCCGCTGTCCTTGGCAAGGGTCCAAGCAATGAATCTCAGCAGCGTGTGCGGGTGCGTTCGAAAGGGGATTTTGGATCATATTATCTGAAAGTTACCGCCCGCAAGAAAATCTGAACAACTATCAAACTTAAACACGTAACTAGACATGAAGGAGCTGGAGATCACGCAACCGTAAACTGTCGCACGCGTTCGAAAAACATATTTTGGGTGGCACTTGGACTTAAAATTGTGATTTGGACCCTTAAGGATAAGGTCAGCTGCCTTATTTGCCACTCCCTTTCCGTTCGCTTTTTCAGCCGGTGCCGGCTCAGTGATCGCTCGGCGCGATGTCATTCGTCACGTGATGCTCGTTACGAAGCTGTAACTTCAGTATGCACGTCAAATCGTTGAAGGCTTCATATCCAGAATCCAAGTTCTGAGGCCGGCCAGGTTTCTCAGCGGACAGGACTTGTGGGAGGTGGCCTCATGTATGTTAGCCGCAAGGCCTGTAGAGTTGGCTGCATTGATCGCTTTTAATCTGGGTGGCTTAATAAAATTTAACAAAAGATTTGGGAGGCCGAGGGCGGCGTGGAGGGTGAGTTCCTTGCAGGGGAAGCGGAAGCGACGCCCATATGGTCCATTGACCGCCCCGAAGTGGAAAGGTGGGTGTCCCCTCCCACCAATCAGATTGCGGCAGAGCAGGCAGGTAATCACGAAGTCAAAAATTGCTGCGCGTAGGTGACTCAGCTTCTGCGTGAAAACTCGCACAGCTGGAGCCAGGGCCTTGCGGCTTTTTTTGATCTAGCCCTTTGGGTCGGCCGTAATCTTCATTGGCTATCCGCTCCTTCCAAGGTTGCCAGAATGTCCTGCACGCTGTGCTGATCGGCCGGTGTCTTGAGCCTGCTTCTTAAATTGGTTATGGTCGTTGGCGCTGGGTGTTGTTTGGGGTTTTGTTAGGTTGTTGAAAGGCAGGAGCAGGGAAATCAGTGTAGCTGATCCCGCGCTCAACCCAGGTGCGACTCCAGCGCCAGCCTTGCTTCGCTTTATGCTCAGTGAATACTTTTGAACGCAAAAACTTGGGCACCCGCGCCTTGGCTTCAGAATTCAATGTCTTCGGTCAGACTCCCACCCCCAATTGCGCACAACCCTGATTGTAGCCTGAGGGACACGTTGCCTGGGAAGACTCTGAAATTGCGAGCAGAAGCCCGCCGTAGACTGCCCAGTGGCGCCCTAACGAAATACGCCACCGCGCACTGAACGCCTGCCTCTCGGTATACAATCTGTGCAGTTCGCGGCAAAGATCTCCCATCATCGCGGACCCCGCTTCAATATCCCGGCCGGCTTCATTGCAGCGGAGCATTGGGGAGCTTGTTGCATATTTATGCCCCATAGCGGTGGCGCAGCAATAGTTTGCTTAGGCTTGCCATTGTAGGAAGATTATTTTGTAAATCAACCATTAATTGACTTTTGAACATTCCATAGTGAAGCACCAGATTGTTTTTCACCTGTACGAGTTTATAATCTAGTCACTGACATTTTATGAATTAATTGACAACAACAATTATAAATCCATGTGGACACAACCCTGGTCATTGGATGTGATGGCAACCCCCGAGGCGGCGCTGACGTCTAGCTAGGAGTCACAGTTTACGCCGCGAAGCAACGAACGCGTAACTACGTTTACCCTGAGTTCCACACCGCCCCCGGTGTCGACTCGCCGTGTTCGGCTTAGAAATTGGGGGACGCTGGTCTCCAGAAGCGCACGCATTGGTTCGACACATGGCCAGGGCCCGTCCTTGGAGACCCCCCCTTTGGGCACGTAGGTTGGGGCTGCCGTGTGGATGATGCGGTGGGCCGCCATAACTTCCGTCAGCCAGCTTGTTGGAATTTCCCCGCCCAAGCCGAGGAGGCTTTGGATGGTCCGGAACCCCTGTTCCATCACCTCCTAGCAGAGACCCCTTGGAACACCCCCCCAACCCCCAAACCCCCCACCCCATTCATTCTGAGGCGCAACAAACACTGACACGCAGGAAAAAAGTCGTAAAAAAATATGATTTGGCTGATCATGGCGACCGAAGCCTGCAGCATTTATGATCATTACCCTGGGAATTATTTGTCATGAATTTTCCCAAACAGCGAAAGCTTGGGGTTTTCAGATATAGTAGATATCTCGGAGCAGGTCGGGCCAGCCAGAACCCTGATTCCGCAGGTTCCCAGCTTCCCAAACATAGGTTCCCAAGAAATGCTCTCAAGCAAGGTTCCCAAGCAAGGCTGCCAAGCAAGGCTGCCAAGCAAGGTTCCTCAGCAGGGTTCCCAAGCAAGCTTCCCAAGCAAGGTTCCGAAGCAAGGTTCCAAGCAAGGTTGCCAAGCAAGGTTCCCAAACAATGTTTCCAAGAAGATTCCCAAGCAAGCATTCCAGAACAGGTTTCCAAGCAAGGTTCCCGAGCAAGGTTTTCCCAAGCAAGGTTCCCAGGAAAGGTTGCCAAAATAAATTCCCAGAATATGTTCCCAAGCAAGAGTCCCAAGAAACGTTCCCAAGCAAGGTTCCTAGAAACAGCTTCCAGCCAATGGTTTCCAAGCAGGATTTCTGCACACAAATTGCAGAACAAGGTTTCCAGGAATTGTGTCCAAGCAACGTCAAAATCATTCAAAACACATTTCTATTAAAGTGGGATATCTTCGCCCGCTTTTTACGCGCCATGGATGGCTGGCAAAAGCAAATATAGAAACATATAATAGAATGTTTGTCACCAATGACAACGCACAAGATCCAAGCGAAGAAATCTCATAATATGAAATAAAACGTAACAAGGTTTTTATATAGCAAGACAATCTATAAGAAGGAATATTACAACGTACAAATCTATACGAAGGAAAAAGGAAAATGGATTTAATGTAGTAGCAGCACCAGTATGCACAACTGCATATAGATCCAGCGATTTTATTTGAATACCGGGCGCGCCGGGAAATGTGCTTTTGTAAATGATGAGTTGGCATGAAAAGGAAACAATTTTCAAATACAAATCGTGCAAGCTAAGGAAATCTCCTATGTGACTCGGCGCGCCGAGAAATCAAATATCTGGACACCTGAAACGTTCTCGAAAAAACAGCTGCATCTATGAATGCATTGATGAGAAAAATGGAGTAATTAAAGTATGTGAGGAAATATTTGTCGAATCTTGATACCTGGCGCGCCAGAAAACTCTCTACCGTGGAAACTTTTACAAACGGATTTTGCAACCAGAGCGGGGCAGAACAGTAGCTAGAGAGAGAGCGTTCCTTGTCTGGAGATCTTATGCCATATGCTAATGCTTACTAGGCTTACATTGGAGTTGGTAACGATGGAAAAGGGCTGTCAACAAAGATTAAACATGCAACCGAATGCAAATGTGCTTGAAGTTGCAACACATTTGCAGATACTCCCCGTCGGAATTTTTTTTCATGATGACTTGGCAAAAACACAAAAATTTTCCAAATTGAATAGCAAAATTTTCCACAGAGAACGGCGCGCCGAGAAATCGAGTATCTGATCCAGCATCCATAAATGCATCCATTCAAAAAGAAAAGGAAATGAAAATATGAAAAGGCTATGGTCGAATCTTGATACCCAGCGGGCCGGGAACCTCTTTACCCTGACTCGAAATGTGAACAAAAATTTGAATAGGGATTTTGCAATCAGCTTGGAAGAATAGCAGTCAGAGAATAAGCTTACCTCCTTCGTGACATCTTGCATGCAATTTGCTCATGCCAGCCAGGCACACATTCTGTTGGAAACAAGGACCAAACGTGCAGCCAAATACAAACGTCCTTGAACTCGCAACATTTGCACACCCGGCGCACCCAACAGTTTCTTTTTTCTCATGATGACTTGGCATAAACACGAAAGAATTGTGAAAAAAAAACAACAGAATTTTCTGCCGAGAATAGCGACAGAAATCACCGATGTGGCCGGGACATCGAATATGTAGCCAGTAGAAACACAGGTACGGAAAGGATGTACGGAGACAATGGTGGAATCATTATACCCGGCGCGCAGGGAAACACTTTGAAGAAATATTCTGCAATCAGCGGGGAAGAAAAGTAGCTGGAGACTGAGCCCGTGTTTTCTTCAGATTGTTCATGCCATCTTCTCATGCCAGCTGGGCACACATTCGGTTTTAGCAACAATGGCAAAGGCAGTGAAAAAAGATTAAACGTGCAACGGAATACAGACGTTCGTGCACTTGCACCATTTGCATGCCTGGCGCGCCGGGAATTTAGGTCTCATCATGACTTGGCATAAACGAAGGAATTTTGAAAACAAATAGCAGATTTTTCCACAGAAAAAGGCTGGAAGAATCACGTATGTGTTCCTCCGCGCTGGGAAATTGAGTATCTAGACATTTAAAACCTTCTCGAAAAAACAAATATAAAAAAAAATTATCAAATGATGTGGAGAAACAGTGGTGGAATCTTGACACCCAGCGCGGCGGGAAACTCTCTACCGTGACGAACGCCACAAACATGCAAAATTTGGAATAATGGTCCAAGAATGAGCCTACAGTACCCTGCGCGAGGTAATACGTTTTTCTCAAGGTGTTGCATGCCACAATCTTTTGCTAGCACCTCGCAGGAACCGTCGCATGGACAATGATCCCTTCTACTCGGCTCGGCACACATTGTGTTCCGAAAATGTCCGACCAAATCCAAAAGATTGAACATGCATCATTTGGATATCGGCGCGTCGGTTTTTTTTTCTCATGATGTCTTGGCGTAAAAACGAAATTATTTTGAAAACATGCAGCAAAATTTCCACAGAGAAGAGCTAACGAAGTCACCATGTGACCCGGCGGGCGGCGACATTCAATATCGAGAAGTTGAAACTTTTCGACAGAAAAGCTGCATCTATCAAGGCATCCGTGAAGAGACAAAGAGTACTTGGGGATTTGGGGAGACAATGATCGAATCTTGATTCCCGGCGCGCCGGGAGGTGGACTTGATAACTCTAAAACAAAAAAAATTGCAATCAAATGGGAAAAAAACTAGAGAATGAGCCTGGATTAACCGGCGCGGGTTAATAAGTCTTGCTTGCAAGCTTGCATGCCTCATGCTCATGCAAGCAGCTCGCAGAAACTGTAGCATGGACAAAAATCCCTTCTACTAGGCATACATTGTGTTCAGAAACAATGGAAAAAGGTTGTGAACAAAGACAAAACGTGCAACGGAAACAAACGTGCTTCAACATTTGCACACCTGGCGCGCAGGATTTTTTTTTGTAATCATAATTTGGCATAAACACGAAAGAATGTTGAAAAAAATAGCAGAATTTTCCACCGACAAGAGCTAAGGAAATCTCACCCGTGTGACCCCGCGCGCGGGGACTTTTTTGTTTTGACAACCAGGGAAGAACATTCCGATGGTGGTGCTAAATCACGTCAATAATCCAAAACGGTTTTTACTGTTGTTTGATTTGCTTTTGGGTTCCCTTGCGAAGAATGTGGTTCCAAGCAAATTGGAGGAAATAGAAGAGATATGTGCGGCAGAATTGGCGGAACTCCGCGCTTTTGCACAAGGAAGAAAATGAAATGCCTGCAACTTCCTCACGACTGCGACATGCATTTGAGGATTCTTCAGGGGTATTCTTTAAGCTTATTTCCAGTTTTTTTTTGTTTTATCGATTACAATGATATCAGCTTTTGAGCGATTATCCTAGTGGTGGCCCCCCAGGACATTAACCTGGTAAACTTGTGGATATCTTTCCCGCACGACAGAATTTTGTCTGAATTGGTTGAATCGTTGATAATGGTAAAAGTGCTTAGATCTGTGTACGAGTGATTCCGTGCAACATGTTTTCCTGGACGAAGCGGGGTGCAGGAAGTTCAAAAAATGTTTTTGATATTTTCGGTCGAGTTGATGTCAGAGGGCAAATCATGCCGTGGCAAAAAAAAATACTTGAAGCACGCGCAAGTCCCACAGCGGGGTGCTTCATGGTAAAATAATCAGGCTGTGTATCTCAGTACGCCGAAAATGTTTTCCGGGCAAAAAATGCTTCTTCACAGCAGCTGCAAAGCAAGGGTTGGAGCGAATAAAATCTTATGTTGTGATTGACAAATTTGGAAAATTGTTTTTGTTCATTTTGGAATGTAAGCTTTTTGAATGTATTTACGAGGCCCCTTTTGCATATGTGTGTGCTTGTTTTGATTCCTAATTGTATGTCACGGTCGTTTTGTTATTTTGGCAAAATAATTTGGAGGGTATTTTTTTAAATGAATATTTTTTTTCGGTGGTATTGCAAATAAAAATAAAATGTTGCGATTTTTTCAATTCATTGCTGATTTGATGGTAGGATTGTTGTTTAGATGTTCAGATTATGTCGTTTAAGATATAAATGTACATGATTTTTTTTCTGTTTGTGATTGCTTAAGCAGGTCGTAATGCTGTTAAAATAAATTTACGAAATTATTCCGATTTTAATTTTTGTCATTTTTACAAGTCGAAGGCTTCCGTATAATTTAAATTTCCTGAGTTGGATTATTACCTCGCATTTTTAGAGAATACTTCGGGAATTTGCTGGCTCAATGAAGCGCTGTGGCACACTTTCCTTTCAATTATTTTGATGACGGATACGATGAATAATTTCGATATTTATTTTCGTTATATAAAATCGGATGCGGCGGTATAAGGTGCCCAAATATACTGCTCTGGTTGGTAAAATTCCAATATATTCCTTGTATAAAGGACGACGAAATATAAGGAAATAAATACATAAATATATTTCTTTTGTGCGATATTTTTGACTCCCTCTGTATAATACTCTGCGCAACGTGAAAAAAATTACTATATGACATGCGGCATAATGCCATTGATGTGCACCACTCGGCTTTTATTAATTAATTTATATTGATGGACGAACCGTACGGACTTGTAGTTATATATTGGCGGGATCCCTACCTGAAGAAAAATATGAAAGCGATAGATAATGTTTTTACCATAACTTATTGGACCTCAACCACGAATTCCAAATTGTGTCGGGCAGACCTCAATACCAAATAAAATTTCAAACAAAAAACCACCATGCCAGAAAGGATACCAAATAAAATGCTACAATGATATCAAAAATTTTTTAAAATAAACCGCCAGACTCAATGCCCTATAAAATACCGCTTAGAAACTGGGATAAAATTCCTGAAAAAAAATTGAATTAAATTTACGAAATAATATCAAACAAAATATCAAATAAAATACCAAATAAATTATCAATCCTAATACCAAAAAAATCCAAATAAAATTTCGCAAAAATTTCCAAAGCGCATGCCAAATAAAATGCCAAACAAAATATCAAACCGAATGCCAAATAAAATCGGAGAATTTGAGGCAGATGAAATATGAAACAGAAGCCCACCGACTATGTCCCAGGAAAATATTTACTGCATCATCTATACAACATTTCTGCACTCAAAAAATTCCTCAAGTGCAGATCACTAAACGTTCAAACGACCTTCAATAGCCACGGCATTGCGAGAAACGCTAAACCCAGGCCGCACCCGCTGGGCACAGAAAAACCTTGACGACCTTTCAACCACAATTTTCATGCAGAAAAAATATAATTATTTCAGTGCCCTGTACAAACTCATGGTTAAAATCGCATGGTCAAAATCCGTTTTTTTTTGTCGAAAAGACCACTTAGGTACCCGCAAGGTTCCTCCCAGGGACAAGCTGGATGCTTTGGGGCCGGACCTCTCCTGCCTGGACAACTATGCGAAATCGCAGAAAAATTGCTGAAAAGAACTGGGGGCAGCAAGGTCTGGTGATATGGTACTTACCACAGATGCGGTTTTGGAGAATTGGTGGCTTGGAGACAGGATCACCTGAGAAACGGTCACTGAGAAAAAGGATGACTTAGAGAAGTGGTTACTCAAAGGAATATCATGGAATTCAGAAAAGTGGTGACTTAGAGCTGGTCACCTGGAAAAGTGACGACAGGGAAAAATGAATGAAATCTTTCAAGTCGTAACTGAGCAAGGATGCAATCTTAGAGAAGTGGTGGGGAGAAGTGGTAACTTCGAAAAGTGGTCACCAAGAGAAAAAAACACTCAGAGAGAGGGAAATATGGGAAAGATCCCTGGAGGCATCGTGAAATCTGAATGTGGTGTTATGTAGAGAATGGGGGTCGTCAGAAAATGGTTGCCTTGGAAAAAAAAAACAATGCTTTCCTTGCTTTTCACAGGCTGTGGCTTTGGAAAACAATTTTCTACAACGCCTTTTCCCTTCCGGACCATCCAAAGCCAACGCTCCCGTTTTGTAACAGTTGCTACTCTGGACTCCTGGAGCACATTGCGTTGTTTTTCCACCACACGCCTTTTCCCCCGTCCGCCAAAAAAAAAGGCTACTTGATTGACCCCAATCCTTTTGTCTCCTCTTGCGAAATTTGTCTGCCCAGCAATTTAACTGCAAAGACTCAGGCACCTGGCTGCCAGGCAACGCTGCAAAAACAAGGAGAAAGAAAACCAACAAATGGTTCAGCACACTTGCTGGAAGCTCGTAACCATAAGGGTTTCCTTTCGGAGACAGACCCAACTCAAAGCCGAAGTGCAAAGAGTTCAGCAGTGCGGCAAGAAAATGAAACGAAACCCAGGCTCCGAAGCTGCCCGGCAGTTGAAATATTCTTCATTGCCTTTGAAAAAGTGCCACAAGCGATGGCCCTAAATTCTCACCCTCTTTGACTTTGACACCACGCTAACGCAAATATTCAATTGGCCAGCAAAATCAGCACTGCTCTTCGCGCTGTGGAAAAAACATATATTTTAGAAACGTTTCGGAAACTGTTGCGCACCTGAACTACCCTCCCTTGCCACCAACAGCAACTTGACACGAAAAAACCCAGAATAACATCGAAATGCCATTTCCCGTGCAAAAGTACATGCAGCCATGCCAATGCATTTTCCCATGACCAATGTGAATTTTTCTCCGTATTCTAGATCAGCATTTTTCTGATTAAAAATTTTTGACAGCAACCTTACTTTTATTCGAGAATTTCTCCAGGTGAGGTGGTTGGTGTTCCTTACAACTGATTGTTCCGAAGCACAAGCTGAAAGAACAAAGAAATTTCACAGAAACCAAAACCATCCGAAAACTGACCCTTTCTCCGCCCGTTACAATTTTCGTAAATCAATGCATGCAAAGAAATCATTTAGTGCTCTGAAAATCATTAGCCCTTGCACCCACTGACGGAAGCAGCAAGGGTTTTTTCTGTCCCAGAAAAAAAAGTAAGTATTTTAAGCTGGTTGGTTTTCTTTTTGATGAAAGGTGGTGGAGTGTGGAGGCGATTCGGTTGTTGAATGCATCTGTATTAAGAGATCCAGCAAGAAAAAATGCACGAGGAGGGAATATTTGTGCGTAACGAAGAAGTTTGAGCCTCTGAGTGAATTGAACCCACTTTTTTGTCAGCAAATGAAATTTTGCACCGAAAAAATTGCAATCAAGCTGTACACAAAGCGGCCCCCACCGTCACACAACCAATGGAAGGAAAAATTCGAGCTTGTGTTCCAGTACCGTCACCAAGTTTTTTTGGGCAAGGGAAAAGATTGCTTCATGTCAAAAAGGAAATTGATGCCATTATTTTTCTTTTTCTGGCAGACAAAACAGAATTATTTCCAGCCCAAAAAATCAAATCTTTTTTTCGTGACCAAAGCGTACAATCCTTTCAGTCGGCCGGAATGAAATTCATTTTTTTGCATTTTTTCCGCTGGCAATTGGAAGAAATTTACAGATTTTTGCTTTTTCATATTTCCATGCAATGGTTATCGTTTCCAGACACAGGAGTGATTTCATTTGAACGGGAAAAACACTTTTTTCCGGCTGTAAAATCAGAACCACAATAGTCTTGTTTCTGTGGCGGCTTTTGGAAAAGCCCAGATTGAAAGCACAGCAATTTTCCTGACAAAAAACCTTGAAAAAACATAACATCCTCTGCCCCCCAAGCCAGTTTATTATTTTCATTTCAATTATTCCAGAAACATACACGGACATTCATTGCTCTTAAAACCAGCAACCCTTGTACAACAACATTGGAAAGGATCTTTCGACAGAAGTGATGACGTTATATTCTCAGGATCAAGCTGCGCAAAAAGTCCATCCCAACCTGCAGGAGAGACGGACGGACACGAAGGAGAAACTAATGCAAGAGAAGTCATCTTGTGTTCCAGCGCCTTCCTCCTGATGTTGGTCGTCAAAGCGGTTATTTTCTACAAATCAAATTTTTTGTAAATAGGAGAAAATATTGCTTCAGGGAAGGAATGCCCCACAACTACTTCTGTGCAATATGCCGGAACACAAACTGAATTATCGGCAGCCAAAAAATAATATTTTCTCGTATGAAAATTGCAAGCAATTTTTTGGATTCCGCCAGAAGAAAAATTTTGTCAATGTTTTTCCTACTGGCAAATTTAAAGAGATTCCCGCAGTTTTGGTATATGTTATTATTTCCTTGCAATTATGCTCCAATAGAGCATTTCCCTTCAAGAGATATAAATATTTTCTTAATATGAATCACGGTCGATATTTGTTGTTGAGCGGAACTGCGTCATCAAGTTAGTAAGTCCCATATCGCTTCAAAGGGTTTCCTGTTTTTATTATGTTTTACCTGCGTTCAAGCATAATATTGAAGGGGGTTCACTTGGATCCTCATCCCTAACGGGCTTTATTTGCATGCGATTGCGCACCTGTGACGGAGACTCAGTATGAGTTTCGCGGCCTTTCGTTTGTCTTTCAAGTACTCCTCGGTCGCACTACATGGGTAGTTCCTGCAATCAGCTCTTTGGAAGGAACGTGGGCCACATGGGTTTCGACCACTCAGAGCTACTCCCTTCAAAAAATCATTGCTCAGCCAGCGCACCAGATGCATTTCGTCATTACAACGTGGTGCCCCCAAGATAGCTATATTTGTGAAGCAGCTGCATCGTTTAGGTATCGTTTTGGGTATCGTTCTACGCGGATCCCATCTTTGTAAGTCACGCGCGCGCGAGACTGAGCGAATAAATTGTAGCGCAAAGAAAAATCGATCGCCCCAACACAGACTTTCAAACGAAAAGCGCCAACAGGTTGACGCACCAGGTGTCTTATTAAGGTCCACCTAGGCCAGGCAGCAAACATAAGTACTGCCTCATACTGCATAGAATGAGCTACTCCAGCATGCCTATACTGCCGGTTTACGTAATCTGAGCTACCTACGCCGAATTTAAAAAAATAACCTAGGTCAAAATTACTTAAAATCATATAAAGTCAACCCATTACACAAGCACACGTATTCATCCTGAACAAAATCCATCCGTGTAAAAATAACCCGCCACAAGCAAAAGACCATAACCACACCGCAAAACCCATCCTCAATTTAATACTCAAAATCTCGACGATAGCTGCACGGAAAAACACATACACACTCCATACCCCAATCATTTAAAGAACAAATAAATACCACGCGCAAGGCAAAAGCTATCGTTTTTTCCTAAGTTCCCTATCATTTTAGAAGCTTTTATGCAAAAATAAAAATCCAATATACACTCCAATACATATTCATTCAGCGCAAAATTTAACGGAATTTCATGTGTTTTTTGCCGTATCTAGTATTCAATTTTTAAATTAATTATTCATATTTCGAAGAGTAGCCATAACAGTAAAACAATTATATTAAAAATAAATATTATTTTTCCATTCAGCAGACGTCTCCCAAAATTTCGGCAAATCTCCACATCTTCACGTCCTCACATCTTCCCATCTTCACATCTTCATATCCTCTTTCTCTCTCTCTCTCTTTCTTCTCTCTTCTCTCTTCTCTCTTCTCTCTTCTCTCCTCTCTCCTCTCTCTTCTCTCTCTTCTCTCTTCTCTCTTCTCTCTCCTCTCTCCTCTCTTCCCTCTTCCCTCTTCTCTCTTCCCTCTTCCCTCTTCCCTCTTCCCTCTTCCCTCTTCCCTCTTCTCTCTCCTTCTCTCTCCTTCTCTCTCCTTCTCTCTCCTTCTCTCTCCTTCTCTCTCCTTCTCTCTCCTTCTCTCTCCTTCTCTCTCCTTCTCTCTCCTTCTCTCTCCTTCTCTCTCCTTCTCTCTCCTTCTCTCTCCTTCTCTCTCCTTCTCTCTCCTTCTCTCTCCTTCTCTCTCTCTCTCTCTTTCTCTCCTCTCTCTCTCTCTCTCTCTCTCTCTCTCTCCGCTTTCACTCTCTCATTCTTTTTCTTTCTCTCTTTAGGCCGCGGGCAGTGCCGACGAGGCGTCATGAAACCTCAACCCTTTCGCACGAAATGAGGTTCCCTCGTCAAAAAACTGATGTAAAAATGCGATTTCAATGTGTCTGCTGCAACCTTCACGCACGAAGCGAGGTTCGATGGGCAAAAACTGAGGTAAAATTGCGTGTTTGAGGTGTCTATTGCAACCCTTCCCGCACGAAATGAGGTTCGATCGTGAAAAGGTGAGGTACAATTGCGATTTCAACTGTGCTGGATGAACCCTTCCCGCACGAAAGGAGGTTCGACCGGCAAAAAACTGAGGTAAAATTGCGATTTCAACTGTGCTGGAGCAACCCTTCCCGCACGAAAAGGGGTTCGATCGTCAAAAAATGAGATAAAATTGCGATTTTACGTCTCTGTGTAGAAGGGTCTGTGTGTAAAAGTGTCTGTGCGTAACAGCTTCTCTGTGTAAGAGGGTCTGTGTGTAAAGGTGTCTTTGTATAAAGGTGTTTGTGTGTAAAAGCCTCCGTGCGTAAAAGTGTTTACTGTGTGAAAGCGTCTGTGTGTAAAAGCGTCTGTGTGTAAAAGCGTGTGTGTATAAAAGGGTCTGTGTGCAAAAGCTTCTGTGTGTAAAGGTGTCTGTGTGTAAAAGCGTCTGTGTGTAGAAGCTTCCGTGTGTAAAAGCGTCTGTGTGTAAAAGCGTCTGTGTGTAAAAGCGTGTGTGTATAAAAGGGTCTGTGTGCAAAAGCTTCTGTGTGTAAAGGTGTCTGTGTGTAAAAGCGTCTGTGTGTAGAAGCTTCCGTGTGTAAAAGGGTCTGTGTGCAAAAGCTTCTGTGTGTAAACTACTCTGTGTGTAAAAGCGTCTGTGTGTAACGGTGCCTGTGTGTAAAGGTGCCTGTGTGTAAAAGCGCCTGTGTGGAAAGGGTCTGTGTGTAAAAACTGTGTTTCAAAAATGTAGCTGTAAAAACTCTGTAAACAAAGGGACAAAATGAAAAAAAATGACAAAAACAAAATCCCAAAAAATTGCACGCAAACAACAGACAATCTTGAAACAAAACACATTTACTTCACGAAAAAAAAATTTTATTGCCACGCAACAAACTTTTTTCCTTATCAAAATTTGTTCAGAATACAATTGAGAAAAAAAAGTGAGCGAACATCGCAAAAATTGACAACTGATGTTTAGGGAAACAACAAGGAGGTTCCAATTTCTCTGCATTTAGGATTAGAAAAAGACAACCAATTAAAATTGCCAAAATGGAGATTTGAAATGAAACTAAAATGAAAAACAAAATATCTAGAAAAATTGGGTGCAAACCGACCGAAAAATGCAGAGCCATTGATTTTTGCAAAGCAATGATGTCAAAGGAAGAAATGTCAAAAGGAAGCGGTGTCAAAAGCATGGAATAACAAAAGCAAGGGATTTCAAACGCAAGGGAAATAACAAGTTGGAGATGTCAGGAACAAGGAAGGACAGAAGCAAGGGATGTCAAAGCAAGGGATTCTCAAAGCAAAGAAAATCAGCAGGGAACGACACAAAAATGTTTTCTGTCACAAGCAACGGGTGCCAAAAGAAAGCAATAACAAAGCAAGGGGTATCAATCGCCAGTAATATGAGGTGAGGGATGTCAAAAGCAAGGGACCTCACAAGCAAGGCCTGTCAAGAGCAAGGGACATCACAAGCAAGGGATGCCAGAAGTAAGGGCTGTCACAAATCAGTGAAGTCACAAGCCAGGGATGATGCAAGCCAGAAAAGGGAAATCACAAGGAAAGGGCGCAACAAGCAAGGGTATGAAACGCAAGGTATGTCAAAAGCAAGGGCTATGAAAAAGCAAGGGATGTGAAAGGCAAGGAATAACAAAAGCAAGGGATAGGAAAAGCAAGGAATGTCAACAGCAAGCAATGTCAAAAGAAAGGGTGTCAAAAGCAAGGGATGATCCAAGCAAGGAATGCCACAAGTAAGGGCTATCAGAAGCAAGGGATGTTAGAAGGACGGGATGCCAAGGGATGTTTGTAGGAATGGGTATCAGAAGGAAGAAATGACAAAAGCAACCGATCAAAAGCAAAAGATACCACAAGCAAGGAAAACAGAAACAAGGGATGTCAGAAAGAAGGGATGGAAAAAAAGCGGTCAAATGTATTGTGTTCAACTCTTCAATCTTCGATTTTGAAGGAAATTTCACAAAAGATTCGTTTTCCCATGTTCCCCGCCATTTGTAAGGGGCATCTCGCATGAGATGCTTTTTTGAAAGTAACGGATGCACGAAATCTTGTGTTTTGCAGGACAAGAGGTGCCTCGGAAGATGGATGTTGGAGGGTCAGCGGTGCGACGGGTGCGAGACAGTCCGAGCTAAACCGGAAACGGTCTCGGATCGGCCGCGCAATCAAAATGACGGTTCGAGCTGTTTTTTGACAACTTCAAGTTGTTGATTTTGTAAGGACATCTTTCACGAAAGCTTCGTGTTCACAGCTTGAACACAAAGAAACGAAAAGCAATTTTTTCCCCCAAAACAGGGCAACATTTTGGACCAAATTAAATATATACAGGGCATGTTTGAAGAAAGAAACTTTGACAAGCACAAAAGACTGCGCCACAAAAATTCACAACACTTTTTTCCATTGATCTCGGGAAACCACGTATTATCGTGGACGGGAACTCAAATTGGCATGTTCCCAAGCACAGGCTGAAAATACGGACGTATGCACACCCAAAAAATTAAGGTTGACGGAAGAACAAGTAATCCTACCATCCCAATGCAATGGGCGCGGGAACAACATTCCCCTGCCCAAAGTTCACTTGCAAAATGGTGTCTCAACAACATGATCCCATAATTTTTTTAAGCCTTCTCCTGGCCAGAAAAAGCACCTGCCCGACGAATGTGGAACACATAAAGTGTTCTTTTTGTGTGAACAAATGTTTCTAGGTTTTTGTGTGGCAGGTGCTGTGCAATATTTCTGTAATCAGTAGGGCATTTTTTCCCCAAATCTCAATATTTTTGGTGGGAAAAATCGAACTATTTATATGGAAAAAAAGAAGCGCTTTTGGAGAGAATAAGCTGAAAAGCCAAAGAAAAAAGATTATTCATCAATAAAGCTGAATTGAATTCTTTCATCAAAGACGATGTTTGCCACCAACAAATGATCAAGGAATCGAGTCAGAGGTAAGGCGCCTTGATATGCTTAAATTTTTTACCTGCCAAAAAAGAAAGAAAAAAATATTACCAAGTGCCCCATTTACTACGTAAAAGAGGGGAGGGGTTGCCGCGATAAGCCCCGATCTCTGGTCATAGTCCATTCAAGTGAGGCTCTCGCCGTCTGGGGTTTCTTGCAGAACGCTGCAAATATTGCAGATCTGGCTGCTGCTCGAACCGCTGAGCCTCCAATAAAACCTTAAGCCTGCTGATTTTCAATTCCTTTCGTTCATGAAATGCATATAATAGGATGTCTTTTCTTTGATATGGAAAAAAAACATTTCTTATATCAAACTAAAATTTATTCAAATTTCAATATTTTTTAAATCTGAAATTACATGTTTTTAAAATAACTATATTAAATTTTTTCAATTATTTCATATTTCCAGAAATCTCAAATAGTAATTTCAAAACTTAACTATTTCATTAATATTCAAAAATTTTTAATACACATATATATATATAAATAAAGTTTCATATTTTTCAAAAGCAACATGAATATTAAAAAATATTTCAAATAAAATAACTAAATATTCTTTTTATACCTCAACTAAAATAATAAAATCTATTTCCCCGAATATTAAAAAATATAAACCACGGCAAACGAAATTTTAAAGCAAACTATTTGAAAATTAAAATCTTATAAAACAATCTTCCCATTATTCCAAAATTAATACAAAGAATCCCGCAAAAAAATTCCCTATAAAACATATATTTTATTTTATAAATTCATAAATAAGCTGAATTTTTGAATCAAAAAATATTACAAAAGAAAACAAGAAAAAATATCAACCAAAATCTAAAAAAATAGAAAATAAACTAACATTTATGCATATTTAAAATTAAAAGCAATAAAAGTATTAAAAATAAAATAAATAAGTAATATGTTGAATATTTAATCTATATAAAAAAGAAACGAAAATAATAAACAATATATATATAAAGAATATCTATAATATATCAAACATTACAAAAATATGAAAAATATAAATAAAATAAGAATAGATAAAAATTGGGCCAAAACATATTTAAAAATTCGGTTTTCCGTATTACGAAAAAATCTGCAGAAAAAGAAATATAACAAAATAAAAGATATCAAAAGCAAGGGATACCAAAAGCAAGGAATATAGCAAGTAAAGGATGTCAAAACAAGGAATAATAAAAGCAAGGGATGTCAAATACAAGGGATATTCCAAGTAAGAGATGTCAAAAGCAAGGGATATCACAAGCGAGCTTTTTCAAAAGCAAGGGTTATCAAAAGCAAGGAATATAGCAAGTATTGGCTGTCAAAAGCAAAGAATAACAAAAGCAAGGGATGTCAAACGCAGGGGATATCACAAGTAAGAGATGTCAACGGCAAGGAATATCACAAGTGAGGGATTTCAAAAGCAAAGGATTTCAAAAGCAAGGAATATAGCAAGTAAAGGAATTCGAATATAGCAAGTAAAGGAATTCAAAAGCAAGGAAAAACAAAAGCAAGGGATGTCAAACGCAAGGGATATCACAAATACGAGATGTCAAAAGCAAGGGATATCACAAGCGAGGGATTTCAAAAGCAAGGGACATCAAAAGCAAGGCATATAGCAAGTAAAGGCTATCAAAAGCAAGGAATAACAAAAGCAAGGGATGTCAAATGCAAGGGATGACAAGTAAGAGATGTCAAAAGCAAGGGATATCACAAGCGAGGGATTTCAAAAGCAAGGGATATCAAAAGCAAGGATTTTCAGAAGCAAGGGCTATCTCATGCAAGAGATGTCAAAAAAACAGGGGTCACAAGCAAGGGATATCACAAGCAAAGGATATCAAAAGCGAGAAATGTCATAACCAAGGGATGTCACAAACACGAAATATCACAAGCAAGGGATACCAGAAGCAAGGGATTTCAAAACTAAGGGAGGTCAAAAGCAAGCAAGGTCAGAAGGCAGGGATATCAAAAATAAGGAATTTCAGAAGCAAGGGACATCACAATCAAGAGATACCAAAACTAAGGGATACCACAAATACGGGATATCAAAAGCAAGGGATGGCAGAAATAAGGGATATCACAAGCCAGTAATAATATAAGCCAGGGATGACACAAGCCAGGGAAGGGGTGTCAGAAGCAAAGGATATCACAAGCAAGGGATGTCAAAGGCAAGGGATGTCAAAAGCAAGGGCTATCAAAAGCAAGGGATAACAAGAGCAAGGGATAGTGAAAGGCAGGGATGACAAAAGCAAGGAATAAATGTTAAAAGCAAGGAATGAATATCAAAAGCAAGGGATGTCAAAAGCAAGGGATATCAAAAGCAGGGGATGTCACAAGCAAGGGATGCCACAAGTAAGGGGTATCACAAGCAAGGGATGTCAAAAGCAAGGGAGTCAGAAGCAAGGGATACCACAAGCAAGGGATGTTAGAAGGAAAGGATGTCAGTAGGAAGGGATGTCAAAAGCAATCGATATCAAAAGCAACGGATATCTCAAGCAAGGGTAAACAGAAGCAAGGGATCTCAGAAAAAAGGGATGGACGGAAGCATCGCTCAAAAGCATCGTTTTCACATCTTCAAGCTTCAGTTTTTGGAGGGAAGTTTCGCACGAAAGCTTCGTTTTCCCATCTTCACCTTTCAGTTTTTAAGGGAAGTCTCCCACGAAATGCGTTATCGAAAGTGAGCGGATGCACGAAATGGTGTGTTTTGCGGGACAAAACCTGCCTCGGAAGATGGATGTGGAAGGTCTGCCGCGCGACGGGTGCGAGACGGTCCCGGCTAAACCGGGAACGATCTCGGATTGGCCGCACAATCAAAATGACGCTTCAAGCTTCATTTTGACAACTTCAAGTTGATGGTTTTTGACAGAAGTCTCGCACAAAAGCTTGGTTTTCACATCTTTAACTTTCAGTTTTTGAGGGAAGTCTCGCACGAGAGCTTCGTTTTTCCCATCTTCAACTTTCAGTTTTTGGAAAAGTTTCGCACAATAGCTTCGCTTTCACATCTTCAATTTTCAGTTTTTGAGAAAATTCTTGCGCGAAACGCGTTTTTGAAAGTTAGCGGATGCACGAAATGCTGTGCTTTGCAAGACAAAATGTGCCTCCGAAGATGGATGTGGAAGGTCTGCCGCGGGACAAGTGCGAGACGACCCCGGCTAAACCGGGAACGATCTCGGATCGGCCGCGCAATCAAAATGACGCTTCAAGCTTCATTTTGACAACTTCAAGTTGTTGGTTTTTGACAGAAGTCTCGCACAAAAGCTTGGTTTTCACATCTTCAATTTTCAGGTTTTGAAGGAAGTCTCGCACGAAAGGTTCGTTTTCACATCTTCTTCTTTGAGTTTTTGAGGGAAAGTCTCATTAAAGCCTTCAAAATCGTGCTTTTTTTGGCTTCGGCGTCGAAATCCATCCGGTTTTGGAGCTGCAATTTCTAAGACAGTTGTGCGTAGTTCTATTGTGTTTTGCAACTCAGTGTCTGCAAATCGCATTGTAATGGCTGCGTCAAGGTCCTTGGTGCCACGGCTGCGTGCGTAATACTATTGTGTTTTGCAGCTGGACATGGTAAATCGTATTCGAAGGGCTGCATCCAGGTTGCGAAGGTGACTTGTCAGCAGATTTTCTCCATTTTGGCGCTGGTGATTCTCTTATTACAAATCTTATCCAAAAAAAACCTTCAAATCGTACTTTTTTTGGCTTCGGCGTCGAAATCCATCTGGTTTTTGAGTTGCAATTTCTGGCACAATCATGCGCAAAAACGGTTCTGTGTAAAAGCTTCTGTGTGTAAAAGGTTGCTGTTCAAAAGCTTGATGTGTGTAACAGATTGTCTGTGTAAAAGCTTCTCTGTGTAAAAGTTTACTGTGTGTAAAAGCTTCCCTGTGTAAAAGCTTGCTGTGTGTAAAAGGTAGCTGTGTAAAAGGTAGCTGTGTGTAAAAGCTTCTCTGTGTCAAAGTTTGCTGTGTGTAAAATCTTCTCTGTGTAGCAGCTTCTCTGTGTAAGAGCTTCTGTGTGTAAAAGCTTCTTTGTGTAAAAGCTTCTGCGTGTAAAAGCTTCTTTGTGTAAAAGCTTCTGCGTGTAAAAGCTTCTCTGTGTAAAAGCTTCTGTGTGGAAAAGTTTGCTGTATGTAAAAGTTCCTCTGTGTAAAAGCTTCTCTGTGTAAAAGCTTGCTGTGTAAAAGCTTCTGTGTGTAAAAGCCTCTCTGTGTAAAAGCTTGCTGTGTGTAAAAGGTAGCTGTGTGTAAAAGCTTGCTGTGTGTACAAGCTTCTGTGTGTAAAAGCTTCTGTGTGTAAAAGTTTGCTGTGTGTAAAAGTGCCTGTGTGTAAAAGCTTCTCTGTGTAAAAGCTTCTGTGTGTAAAAGCTTCTGTGTGTAAAAGCTTCTGCGTGTGAAAGCTTCTCCGTGTGAAAGCTTCTGTGTGCAAAAGGTAGCTGTGTGTAAAAGGTAGCTGTAGGTAAAAGATTCTCTGTGTAAAAGGTTATTGTGTGTAAAAGCTTCTCTGGGTAAAAGCTTCTGTGTGTCAAAGCTTCTGTGTGTAAAAGCTTCTCTGTGTAAAAGCTTCTTTGTGTAAAAGCTTCTGTGTGTACAAGCTTCTCTGTGTCAAAGTTTGCTGTGTGTAAAAGGTAGCTGTGTGTAAAAGCTTCTCTGTGTAAAAGCTTCTGTGTGAAAAGCTTCCCTGTGTAAAAGCATCTTTGTGTAAAAGCTTCTGTGTGTCAAAGCTTCTTTGTGTAAAAGCTTCTCTGTGTAAAAGCTTCTGTGTGCAAAAGCTTGCTGTGTGTAAAAGCTTCTCTGTGTAAAAGCTTGTTGTGTGTAAAAGGTAGCTGTGTGTAAAAGCTTCTGTGTGTAAAAGCTTCTCTGTGTCAAAGTTTGCTGTGTGTAAAATCTTCTCTGTGTAAAAGCTTGCTATGTGTAAAAGCTTCTCTGTGTAAAAGCTTCTGTGTGTAAAAGTTTGCTGTATGTAAACGTTCCTCTGTGTGAAAGCTTCTCTGTGTAAGAGCTTCTGTGTGTAAAAGCTTCTCTGTGTAAAAGCTTGCTGTGTGTAAAAGCTTCTGTGTGTAAAAGCTTCTCTGCGTGGAAGCCTCTGCATGTCAAAGCTTCTTCTGGAGCAGGTCTTGGGCCAGAGAAGAGCCGAGATGATCTGTGAGTGCGCTGACAAGAGCTGAGATGAGGCGGGAAAAGGTGACAAGAGCTGAGCTTAGCTGAGCAGATGCGAGAAAAGCTTGGAAGATGTGGGAAGAGGAGAGAAGAGATGAAAAGACATAAGATGAGCTGACATGAGCTGCGAAGAGCTCTGAGGAGTTGAGAAGAGCTGTGAAACACTGAGGAGAGCTGAGACAAGCTGAGATGAGATGGCATGAGTTGAGACAACCTGAGAGGGGAAGCGTGGTGAAGAGCTGTGAAGAGCTGAGAAGAGCTGAGCTGAGACGAGCTGCGTAGAATGGAGAAGCTGAGAAGAGCTGAAAATAGAAGAGTTTAGATGAGCTGAGAAGAGATGAGACAAGCTTAGGTGACATGAGAGGAGATAAGAACAGATGTGATCAGAAGCAAGGGATGGCAAAAGCAAAGGGATGTCAAAAGCAAAGGGTTGTCAGAAGCCAAGGGATGTCCAAAAGCAAAGGGATGTCAGAAGACTAGGGATGTCACAAGCAAGGGATGTCAAAAGCACTGGGATGTCAAAAGCAAAGGGATGTCAGAAGCCAAGGGATGTCAGAAGCAAAGGGATGTCAGAAGCCAACGGATGTCAGAAGCACAGAAGAAGGCTTGCCTGCATCCTATAGGCCCAGCCTTTCTTCAGTTCTATAAGCCATAAGTGCTTCAATTTTGAAACTTCCGCCACCGGCTTGCCCGGGAACTACTTGTATAAAGGAAAATAGAAATACCAGTAGTACCGCACAAGGCGGTGGCGGAAGCTTCAAAGATAGGAAACCTATAGGAAAGAACGGTTGCTGTGAATGGTGGATGGCAGAGCGAACCCACTGATGGACCAACAAGTGGTTGGAGGCAGCACAGTGTAGTGGAGTTGTAGTTGTGGTTGTAGTTGTAGATGCAGATGTAGTTGTAATTGTAAGTGTAGTTGTAAATGTAGTAGTTGTAGCTGTTGTAGTTGTAGTTGTTGTAGTTGTTGTAGATGTAGTGGTTGTCGTGGTTGTTGTTGTAGTGTTAGTTGTTGTTGTAGTGCAGTGCAGTGTAATGTACTTGCAGTGGTTGTGGTTGTAGTTGTTGTAGTTGTAGTTGTAGTGGTTGTTGTGGGTGTAGTTGTAGTTGTAGTGGCTCTTGTTGTTGTTGTTGTTGTTGTTGTTGTAGTAGTAGTAGTGCAGTGCAGTGTAGTGCAGTTGTAGTGGTTGCGGTTGTATGTTATGTAGTGTAGTGTAGTGCACTGTAGTGTACTGTACTGTAGTGTAGTGTACTGTAGTGTAGTGTGCTGTAGTGTACTGTCGTGTAATGTAGTTGGAGTTGTAGTTGTAGTGGCAGTTGTAGTTGTAGTCCTAGTAGTTGTAATAGTTGTGGTGGCTGTAATAGTTGTAGTAATTGTATTAGTTGTGTTAGTTGTAAGAGTTGTAGCAGTTGTAGTAGTTGTAGTAGTTGTAGTAGTAGCAGGTGTAGTTGTAGTTGTAGTTGTTGTAGCTGTAGCTGTAGTGTATTTGTAGTTGCAGCTGTAGTTGTAGTGTACTGTAGTGTACTGTAGTATAGTTTAGTGTAGTGTAACATGTCGAAAGGAAGCAATTCTGCGTGACTTCCTCCATTTTCCAAGTTGGCAACATCAAAAACGAAGCAATTCTGCGAGGCTTCCTTCAAAAATGGAAAGTTGAGTGTGCAGCTGACGGCCTCGTACCAATGCGTTTTGCGATTTTTCCNAACGAAGCAATTCTGCGAGGCTTCCTTCAAAAATGGAAAGTTGAGTGTGCAGCTGACGGCCTCGTACCAATGCGTTTTGCGATTTTTCCATGCCATGTCCCTAAAGTACTGCGCCTGCCACGAAAAAGTGAGGCCAGGTCATAGGAAGTGCTGCACCTGTCACGCAAAATCATTTTAGCAAACCTGAAGATCTGATGCTCCGAAATGACACCCCTCTCAGGAAATCACCGCCCTGACCTTTTAACATGTTTGCTTGAGGTGTGTCTTGTACTGCGCCTGCCACGAAAATGGCATCTGTGCAGATCCTCTTCAAATGCCCCACGCCTGCCATTGTTTTTGAAAATGCTACAGAACCCACACATTTAGCTCACTTTTGACAAGGTGCAGAGTCCCTTGCGCCTGCCACACAAAACGACGTCTGGACGTCCAAAAGCAGTCCGAACGTGTGGTGTTTTTAACATTTTCAATTCCAAATGTGTTTCCCGCCACAACAGCGTGCACTTTTTCGACATCACACTTCAAAAAATGCTCCGAGGCTGACAGTTTTTAACACTTTTCACTGCCAAATGTGCTTCGCGCCACAACGCCGTGCACTTTTTTAACATCTCAACTTCCAAAAGTGGTCCGAACCCGAGAGTTTTTAACACTTTTTACTTCCAAATGTGCTTCGCGCCACAACGGCGCGCACTTCTTCCACATCTCAACTTCCAAAAGCGCTCCGAACTCCACAGCTTTTAACACTTTTTACTTCCAAATGTGCTTCGCGCCACAACGCCGTGCACTTTTTCAACATCTCAACTTCCAAAAGTGGTCCGATGCTGAAGTGTTGTGTAACTTTTTACTGCCAAATGTGCTTCGCGCCACAACGGCGTGCAATTTTTCATCTCTCATCTGCGCAGATGTCGCCGCGCCCGCCGCTTTAGCGAGCCTACTTTTCGACCCTCCGGAGCCACAAAACATTGGAAAAACACAGCGTTTCGCGACTTTCCTACCTTTTCGCGCACCTGCANGCTTTAGCGAGCCTACTTTTCGACCCTCCGGAGCCACAAAACATTGGAAAAACACAGCGTTTCGCGACTTTCCTACCTTTTCGCGCACCTGCATCTTCTTTCTTCTGACTTTCTCCGCATCTCCTCTTTTCTCGTCTGACTGTCTCCATCTTCTGACTTTTTTCCTGGCTGTGCTTTTCAATCTGTCCATATTGTCGGAAGGTTTAGCTTCTAAACTTCCTTCGATTACATAGATGAAGTGAATAATTACATTTAGCCTTTTTCTTGATCCTTCACAGGAGCTTTCTGGACAAAAAATCTCTGTGTAGAAGCTAGCTGCGCCAAAGCTTCTCTCCCTAAAGGTTTCTCTGTGCAAAAGCTGGCTGCGCGAAAGCTTCTCTGTGTAAAACCTTGCTGTGTAAAAGCTTCCTGTCTGTGTAAAGCCTTCTTTGTGTAAAAGGTTGCTGTGTGTAAACAAGATGCAGCCCACGAACCCGAATGCTCACACGAAGCTTCTTGACACTCCTGACATGACACTCTTGGGAAGACACTCCTGGGAGACACTCTTGGGAGACACTCTTGGCACGACACTCTTGGAAGACACTCTTGGCNCTGACATGACACTCTTGGGAAGACACTCCTGGGAGACACTCTTGGGAGACACTCTTGGCACGACACTCTTGGAAGACACTCTTGGCATGACACGCTTGGAAGACACTCTTGGCATGACACGCTTGGGAGACACTCTTGGGAGACACTCTTGGCATGACACGCTTGGAAGACACTCTTGGCATGACACGCTTCGGAGACACTCTTAGGAGACATTCTTGGCATCACACTCTTGGCATGTCATTCTCGGGAAGACACTCTAGCGAAGACAGTCTTGGCATGACACCCTTGGGAAAACACTCCTGGGAGACAATCTTGGGAGGCACTCTTGGCACGACACTCTTGGGAAGACACTCGTGGGAAGACACTCTTGGGAGACACTCTTGGCATGACACTCTTGGGAAGACACTCTTGGGAGATACTCCTGGCATGAAACTCTTGGAAGACACTCCTGGGNAAGACACTCTTGGGAGACACTCTTGGCATGACACTCTTGGGAAGACACTCTTGGGAGATACTCCTGGCATGAAACTCTTGGAAGACACTCCTGGGAGACGACGCGCCTGGGAGACACTCTTGGGAGACACTCTTGGGAGACACTCTTGGGAAAACACTCTTGGGAGACACTCTTGGGAAGAAACTCTTGGCATGACACTCTTGGAAAGACACTCCTGGGAGACACTCTTCAGAAGACACTCTGGGGAGTTACTCTTGGCATGACACTCTTGGGAAGACATTCCTGGGAGACACTCTTGGGAGACACTCTTGACATGACACTCTTGCGAAGACACTCTTGAAAGACAATTCTGTGCGACACTCTTGGAAGACACTCCTGGGAGACACTCTTGGGAGACACTCTTGGCATGACACTCTCGGGAGACACTCTTGGGAAGAAACCCTTGGGAAGACATTCTTGGGAACACTCCTGGGAAACACTCTTGGCATGACACTCTTGGGAAAACATTCTGAGGAGGCATTCTTGAGAAGACACTCTTGGGAGACACCAATGGAAAGACACTCTTGGCAGACACGCGTGGGAGACACTCCTGACTTGAAATGTCACGAAATGTCACACAAAACACCGTTTCGACACGTTTGAAACGTCCAAAACATCATCACTTTTGCAGCTTCCCCCATAGACAACGACGTTTCGACACATTTGAAACGTCCAAAACATCATCACTNTTGCAGCTTCCCCCATAGACAACGACGTTTCGACACATTTGAAACGTCCAAAACATCATCACTTTTGCAGCTTCCCCCATAGACAACGACGTTTCGACAGTCTAAAACATCATCACTTTTGCAGCTTCCCCCATAGACACCGACGTTTCGACAGTCCAAAGCATCATCACTTTTGCAGCTTCCCCCATAGACAACGACGTCTCGACAGTCCAGAACAGCATCACTTTTGCAGCTTCCCCCATAGACAGCGGCGTTTCGACAATCCAAAACAGCATCACTTTTGCAGCTTCCCCCATAGACAGCGGCCATAGCGACCTACCGCGAACGGTTGCGGACGGTTGCGAACGCGGACGCAATGTCTGGCGAACACACCCTCAACCCCCAAAACGGGAACCCTTGCTACGCATTCGGGAAAAAGCTTTTCTGCGTAAAAGCTTCTCTGTGTAAAAGGTTCTCTGTGAAAACAGGTGGGAAGAGGTGAGAAGGGTTGAGAAGAGTTGACAGCAGTGAGAAGAGTTGAGATGAGCTGAGAAGAGGTGAGATGAGTTGAGCCGAGGTGGGAAAAGGCGGGAAGAGTTGAGAAGAGGTGGCAAGAAGTGAGAAGAGTTGAAACGAGTTGAGAAGGGTTGAGAAGAGGCGGGCACAGGTGAGTCGTTGAGAAGGGTGAGAAAAATGGCTTGAAGAGTATTGAAGACACAGCACAAACTAAAGGATAAAGAATCAAAGTGCCAAAGGATGGCGGCCGGAAACTACGGCGCGCAAGGAACCAATCTCTATATACTGGAGACATCCGAGGTTTTGACTTGATGATTGGCAATTGGAATCTGAATGAATCTGAGTAATGGACCAAGGATGCACAGCTTTCCTGCAACCTTCAAGAGTGTCTGAGATACAGGTTGAGCTGGCACAGACAAAAGAGCTTTTGTCTAAATGTCGCATGCATCTGTTTCTTTGACTTGCTTGACGGCAAGTGACTGCATTTCCCCTACCAGCGCCAGCTGTTCCTTTGGAACCTGCGCACACAGAGACGTTGTTGACATCTCAGCTCAGAAAGAAGGCTCCCAGGAGCCAAGCTACCTTGGCAGGGGCACAGGATGGGATGACACGCATGGTTCCGCATGGTTCCGCATGGTACCTCCGCGCAGTTTCAAAAATCATGATGCTCTGCATTCGAAGATACCACGGCGGTCTGGGTCATTCGAATCGCCGCATTGGTGATGGGGTCGATACGATCCTCCTGCGCCAAAAGCGAAAGGACCAATGAAACTGGCCCCGTGGGCCCCATAGCCACATGCTGTAGTAAAAGGGACTGCTCGGAAAGAGCTTGAAGATTCATCACTGGAGTCGGCTGAGACTTATTAGACGCTACTATCTCAAGTCACAAATTTTGAACGATGACCCTGTTGATACCTTGTTGATTCCTTGTTGGCCCTTGAGCTTTCACAAACTGAGGCTCTGACGATGGTGACGACCCAGTAATTCACTGAAGGCTCCAAGCCCAAAGAGTTGCGAATCCTGGCGATGACCTGGCAGCAAAGAGCACAGTGAAACTCGCAGCCGCCCAGCTTGCTACACGCTTGCTGCGTTAGCTGTTGCCCATCAACAAAGCAATCAACAAAGCACACACACAGGGTATGACTCTGTCAGACCTATTCAGACCTAGTCAGACCCAGTGTTCCAGGGCCTATAGTGACATTTGACACTCTCAGCACCCGCAGCAGTAAATTCAGAAAAATGTGGGGCATCTGACATCAGGTGCACAAGGTATGAGCCCATCATGATTTAATTGGCTGACAGCACGGCAAGCCCCTTGACTTCTTCTGTTAGCCGCAGGTCCACCAAAGAAATGTTGTAGACAGTTTCGTCGCAGCCTCATGCAAGGGCCAAATCTGCAAACTGTTGAACAGCTGTTAAAAACATGGGCCAACCAATGGCCACCACTCCTTCCAATTGGCGCTCAACAGCTATCACCTGCACATTTTACTCCAAGAGCTATCAACACGAAAAGGCCACGCGTGAAAAAGAATATCAGGAGAGGCTTGCAACAAGTCCCAGACCATGAACGTCATGAACACATGTAAAAAGGGGAAAACCTTAGATACAGCTTGATCGTCCCTGTGACTCTGTGACTGTGCTCGGGACACAGGATCTGATCCGTGGCGTCTTTGATGGCAACTGAAGTCAAGGCCTCAGGGCGATGATGCGATGACGCGATGCTTTGACAAGTCTTCTCCAGTCTCCTCCGGCCACTGTGGCCGCCTGTGGCCGTGACGTTTCCCACAGTGCGGTTGCACGAGTCCACAAAGTACACATCGTAGCTATCGATCTACAGCAGCCAGTCATGCAGTCATGCAGTCATACACTTGATCACAAAGCAGACTCTTCTCATTTTCATTCATTTTCTCCGTATTTTCTCTTCATTTTTCTCATCGTGAAGATTTCTTCCCTGGCCTCATCCTCGTAAATGGTGCCCTTGCCGCTGAATCTCAATGGCGTGTTGGTTCGGAAGTCTCGAGCCTGCCAGCCAAAGCGCAGGTGATTCTTGACCCTCAACAGGCTAGAACTACATCCCGAGGCTCTCATATTATATTATCATAATGTGTTCTCGTCAGACTCGTAATATTTCGATATACAATGCAGGACACGTTAGACACACTTGATTTGCCACTTTCTCCCCAATTCTCTTCCATTTATCATCAAATAGCTAAGCTGATTTCCTCCAATGTTGCCACTGCTGATGGCATCGATATGTATCGGTTCGTGGCCTGTCCGGCATTGAGCATGGTGTCCAGCTGGGCACGGCCAAAGGAGATGTTTCCTGCGATGAAACCTGCGAAGGTTTGAAACGTTTTGAAAGGAGGAAAAAGATAATGATGGATAAATGTGTTACATTATGGATTAATATGTTACGCATTAATAGACTTAAAGTCTTTGGCCAATCAGTCTAAACATATGAACTAATACACAATGGACACCAAAGAATAAAGAACACAAAGACAATTTCTAAATTCCAAGGCTGTGTGACGAAGTGATCCAGCCTCCGCGACCATCTTCATCCTGACATGCTTCATCAAAGCTTGATAGAGACCCGTTTGCGCTGGTGACATTCCCCGAGATCGATCTAAATCAACAGGAGGTGTTCCCATGAATGTAAAGCAGTGGAGATCTTGGCAAGAAAATTCAACGAGTTTATTTTCAATCTTTTCAAACACACCTCCTCTTGACTCCAAAGATTTACCCAGTGAGAGTCTCAGAGAGTCTCACTGCACGCCGCGGATCTCTCCTGGAAGTTGCCAACTTTGCAGGGCACCGGCGGTGCGCAGCCGACCGGATACCTCAGCAGCAAGACCCGCAAGACCCACAACTAGGAGTCGCTTCAGCATGAGCAGCATATAGCAGCAGCATTTCACGGTGGTATTGCATCATTTGCATGGCGCATGTTTCGTAAACTTCCACGGCGCCCCGATGTGTGGTAGGATGAAGGCAAGATACGTGGTGGTGCGGCACCCTGCTTGCATTCCTGGCGGTCTGGAGCCGGTCAGTGATGAGAAGCTCTTTGTGACTCGATGTTCCTTCTCGAATGCCTTACCTTTGTTGACCTGGAATCGAACCAAACGAGATAAACAGAAGGTGTGAGCAACATTTTATGGCACAGCTGCACTGACAGGAAATTCCAGAAAAGTCTCTTGCTCATCACTCTGCTTTCAATCTGCTTTGCTTGTGGCCCCAATTCTCTCCATCTTAGCATTGGCAAAATTCAGCCAGAGTTTCGGCATACTGTTTGGATGCGCCCTGCGTATCCCACTCCACAGCGAAACCCTTCGTACGTACCTTAGATAACAAGATATAACAAGGCTACTTCTTTCATGCCGTTTTGTTGAGTGGGGGGACTAACCGGAGTAGAGATTCATCTTCAAACCGTTGAATGTCGATGACTGAACATGTTGGCAACCACGTAGCACCAACTTTTTTGGAGCATTTCTACATTTTATTTCTACACATGTATATATATATATACCATATACATCCATATACATCCATATACCCTTCCCTTTCATGCCATCCTGACCTGTCAAAAGAAGCCACATGATGGAGCAAGGGTCTAAACGAGTGGATGGGATGGAGTCGAGAATTCACTAAAAGCCGGATGATTCGGAAAGGGAAAGGAGGAGCACCTTCAGAATCCTCTGACAAAGAATTTGTGCATGTTTGTGCAGCAATTGGTTCAAGAGACCTTCCCAACCACAGGGCTGAGGAAAATGGAAACCGAATACTTTGCTGACATGAACAGCCCTTTGAAGCTGATTTCGTTGAGTAGCATATCGCAACGTTCAATCCATTTTACAGGCATCTGAAAACCTTCTGAACATTTTTGAACCACATTGCCATCATTTTGCGACTCTTGACTTGCAACACCAAGCCCCAGAAAGGATTAAGTGCAACATGGGCTACCTGGGCTAGGACATGACCAAATTGGGGCTTCAGCGCAACATAGCGCAACACTTATCACTATTTATCACCCTTCAATCCCACAAGCCCAGGATTCTCTCAATCTCTCAGACGTTGAAAAATAACATTTTTTGCAAAATTGTAAGGATTTCAGGAAACACCGGGGTTCCCAACCTTGAGGGATCTCACAAAGCACTTTTGTCTCTTGACTTAGCCCTATTACCCCGTGATTTCCTCACATTCCCGTGCGTCATTGTCCATGATTAGCTACGCAGCCACGAGATTAGCTGCAAGCTTAGCCACTCGAAAAGCCAGTGTCCAAAGGGATGGGGTCAAAGTTCGATGGCAGAGTACCTGCGATGTGTTTCCAAGGATGCACTTTGTAATGCACTTTGTAATGCACTTTGTAATGCACTTTGTAATGCACTTGGCTGTGCTCAATCTTTGACCAAAAACAGCGCCAAGAGATTTCCGCCTTTGGAATCTGCTTCCCCGAAATTACAGCACCGCAAGCTGACGGCTCATGTTGAACTGAACCCCTCTGACCCAAAAATCTTCAAACTTCTCAGAGCATTGCTTTTCTTGGTGTCAAACAATGTCAAGCTCCAAATGGGAGGAGTCTGCTGAAGCAGGTGGGCGCACATGTGGGGCTTCGGAAGAGCAAGCCGTCTGGCTCAGTGTTCCTCACCTGACCGGGCCAGGCACAGGAGATGTAGCTGAAAAATTCTACTGGAAGCACTATGAGAAAACCATCGTAGCCGACAAGTATATGGAAAGAAAGATCTACATCCGAGATTGCTATCCTGAAACTCTGCACTGGTTTGAAGCTCACCTGGTCAATTTTTTCGACACATCAGAGGTTTCGGGACTGTTTTTTTCAATCAGTCAATCGAAGTATTTGATGAGGCTTTCCCAATTCATTATTTCCAATTGTTTCCTACAATCTTTGGCACCTCTAGCCGCTGAGCGTCACTGAGTGCCCAACAGAACAGGAAGCAACGGTTTCAGCTCCAACGAATGGCGGGCGACACGACCTGAGGCAGCGATTTTGGTAGGGTCGATGATGAACGATTAATCCAATCCTTTCGCCATAATTTTGATACTCTTCTGGGAAACCATGGTTTAGTTGGTTTAGTCTTGGATCTATTCATTTTGGTGTCCCACATGAAGGTTTTTATGACTTTTGGGGAAAGGAATTACATCCAAAAACATCTGACCAACTATGACCACCATGGCCACCATGGCCAGCATCAACCAAGGCACAATGTGCAGCGGCTTCCAGGTCGAATGCTGCCACAGCGTGAGTCATCCACACCTGCGCGACGATACGATGATAAACCACCATGGAAGATGGAAAATGACGATGACCCAAAGGAGAATTCTTGATGAAGATGAGAATTCTTATATATAACTTATAACCCACGGGGAAACTGGTCATTTTTTCAAATCCTATTCCCAAGTTACAAAAAAATCGTCAAAGAAAGATGCCCGAAAAATGAATGAAGGAAACTAAGGAAAAAATGAATGCCACAAAGTGTCAACGACCATTTCCAGACCATTTCCCCCGTGGTATCCTGCTGAGGCTCCAACGACAGGTGTCCACCACTGGAGCTCGGCAGGCAATGATGGGCAGGCAACCCGACAGAAAGGCCTCAATCTCATTGCAGCTTCGGAACCTGGAACCCCAAAATATTTGTGTTTGATGAAATTTAACAAAAAACAACTATATTTGTTTGATTCTGAAATCCACTTTGTACAAAATGCATATAGAATCATGTAAAAAAAATGCAATAAACAGAAATCGTCCTGAGGCCCAGAGGTCCCCAGCCACCACTCCACAGGTGGCGTTGCCGCTGCAAAGACGTTCTGCGTCGCCAACATATCCGGCAGCACAATACCAGCCTCAGCTAATCTCAGCCGAAAACCGCGAAGACTCAGATGACTCAGGCTGCAATTTAAATCGCCAGGCATATACATTCCCATCCCATCATGATATCACCGGATCTGTCTGACCAACGAGTTGTCCATTTCTTCAAGGTAAAAGAGTTGGTGACCCATACTTTACCAGAATGACTGTGGAAAATCAGTGGACGCATCACCCCAACAAGTGGGGCTTTCAGCTAAAATCTCAACGAAATCTGTGGGGCTTTTCCCATCACATCATGATATCACCGGATCTGTCAGACCAACGAATTGTCCATTTTTCCCGAGAGCGTCTGAGCGAAGGGTTCTTCTAACAGTGAAGGTCTGTCATCTTCACATCTTCACATCATCACATCTTCACATCTTTACATCTTCACATCTTCACATCTTCACATCATCACATCTTCACATCTTTACATCTTCACATCATCACATCTTCACATCATCACATCTTCACATCTTTACATCTTCACATCTTTACATCTTCAGATCTTCTCATCTTTACATCTTCACATCTTCTCATCTTTACATCTTCACATCTTCACATCTTCACATCTTTACATCCTCACATCTTGACATCTTCACATCTTTACATCCTCACATCTTCACATCCTCACATCTTCACATCTTCACATTTTCACATCTTTACATCCTCACATCTTCACATCTTCACATCCTCACATCTTCACATGTTCTCTCTCTCTCTCTCTTTGTCTCTCTCCCCTGTCACTCTCTCCTTCTTCTTCTTCTTCTTCTTCTTCTTCTTCTTCTTTCTCTCTTTAGGCCGCGGGCAGTGCCGACGAGCCGTCACGAAACGTCAACCCTCTCGCACGAAACGAGGTTCGATCGTCAAAAACTGCGGTAAAATTGCGATTTCAAGGTGTCGGCGGCAACCCTTACGCACGAAACGAGGTTCGATCGTCAAAAACTGCTGTAAAATTGCGATTTCAACTGTGCCGGATGAACCCTTCCCGCACGAAACGAGGTTCGATCGTCAAAAACTGCGATAAATTGCGATTTCAATTGTCCCGCCGCACGAAACGAGGTTCGATCGTCCAAAACTGAAGTAAAATTGCGATTTCACCTGTGTGTAAGAGGGTCTGTGCGTAAGAGGAACTGTGTGTAACAGCGTCTGTGTGTAAAAGCGTCTGTGTGTAAATCGTCTGTATGTAAAAGGGTCTGTGTGTAAAAGCGTCTGTGTGTAAAAGGGTCTGTGTAAATGCGTCTNTGTAAATCGTCTGTATGTAAAAGGGTCTGTGTGTAAAAGCGTCTGTGTGTAAAAGGGTCTGTGTAAATGCGTCTGTGTGTAAAAGCGTCTGTGTGTAAATCGTCTGTATGTAAAAGGGTCTGTGTGTAAAAGCGTCTGTGTGTAAAAGGGTCTGTGTGTAAAAGCGTCTGTGTGTAAAAGCGTCTGTGTGTAAAAGGGTCTGTGTGTAAAAGCGTTTGTGTGTAAAAGCGTTTGTGTGAAAAAGCGCCTGTGTGTAAAAGGGTCTGTGTGTAAAAGGGTCTGTGTGTAAAAGGGTCTGTGTGTAAAAGGCTCTGTGTGTAAAAGCGTCTGTGTAAAAAAGCGTCTGTGTGTAAAAGGGTCTGTGTGTGAAAGGGTCTGTAAAATTGTTTGTGTGTAAAAGCTTCTGTGTGTAAAAGCGCCTGTGTGTAAAAGCGTCTGTGTGTAAAAGCGTTTGTGTGTAAAAGCGTCTGTGTGTAAAAAGGTCTGTGTGTAAAAGCGTCTGTGTGTAAAAGGGTCTGTGTGTAAAAGCGTCTGTGTGTGTAAAAGCTTCTGTGTGTAAAAGCTTCTGTGTGTAAAAGGGTCTGTGTGTAAAAGGGTCTGTGTGTAAGAGCGTCTGTGTGTAAAAGGTTCTGTGTGTAAAAGCTTCTGTGTGTAAAAGCGTCTGTGTGTAAAAGGGTCTGTGTGTAAAAGCGTCTGTGTGTAAAAGCATCTGTGTGTAAAAGGGTCTGTGTGTAAAAGCGTGTGTGTGTAAAAGGGTCTGTGTGTGAAAGGGTCTGTGTGTAAAATTGTTTGTGTGTAAAAGCTTCTGTGTGTAAAAGCGCCTGTGTGTAAAAGCGTCTGTGTGTAAAAGGGTCTGTGTGTAAAAGCGTCTGTGTGTAAAAGGGTCTGTGTGTAAAAGGGTCTGTGTGTAAAAGCGTTTGTGTGTAAAAGGGTTTGTGTGTAAAAGGGTCTGTGTGTAAAAGGGTCNTGAAAAAGCGTCTGTGTGTAAAAGGGTCTGTGTGTAAAAGGGTCTGTGTGTAAAAGGGTCTGTGTGTAAAAGGTTCTGTGTGTAAAAGCGTCTGTGTGTGTAAAAGGGTCTGTGTGTAAAAGCGTCTGTGTGTAAAAGGGTCTGTGTGTAAAAGCGTCTGTGTGTAAAAGCGCCTGTGTGTAAAAGCGTCTGTGTGTCAAAGCGCCTGTGTGTAAAAGCATCTGTGTGTAAAAGCGTCTGTGTGTAAAAGAATCTGTGTCTAAAAGCGTTTGTGTGTAAAAGGGTCTGTATGTAAAAGCGTTTGTGTGTAAAAGGGTTTGTGTGTAAAAGGGTCTGTGTGTAAAAGGGTTTGTGTGTAAAAGCGTCTGTGTGTGTAAAAGGGTCTGTGTGTAAAAGGGTCTGTGTGTAAAAGGGTCTGTATGTAAAAGCTTCTGTGTGTAGAAGGGTTTGTGTGTAAAAGGGTCTGTGTGTAAAAGCGTTTGTGTGAAAAAGCGTCTGTGTGTAAAAGGGTCTGTGTGTAAAAGGGTCTGTGTGTAAAAGGGTCTGTGTGTAAAAGGTTCTGTGTGTAAAAGCGTCTGTGTGTAAAAGGGTCTGTGTGTAAAAGGGTCTGTGTGTAAAAGGGTCTGTGTGTAAAAGGTTCTGTGTGTAAAAGCGTCTGTGTGTAAAAGCGTCTGTGTGTAAAAGGGTCTGTGTGTAAAAGGGTCTGTGTGTAACGGTACTTGTGTGTAAAGGTGCCTGTGTGCAAAAGGGTCTGTGTGTGAAAGGGTCTGTGTGTAAAATTGTTTGTGTGTAAAAGCTTCTGTGTGTAAAAGCGCCTGTGTGTAAAAGCGTCTGTGTGTAGANAAAAGGGTCTGTGTGTGAAAGGGTCTGTGTGTAAAATTGTTTGTGTGTAAAAGCTTCTGTGTGTAAAAGCGCCTGTGTGTAAAAGCGTCTGTGTGTAGAAGCGCCTGTGTAAAAGGGTCTGTGTGTGTGAAAGGGTCTGTGTGTAAAAGGGTCTGTGTGTAAAAGGGTCTGTGTGTAAAAGGGTCTGTGTGTAGAAGGCTCTGTGTGTAAAAAAAAGCGTCTGTGTGTAAAAGCGTCTGTGTGTGTAAAAGGGTCTGTGTGTAAAAGGTTCTGTGTGTAAAAGCGTCTGTGTGTAAAAGCGTCTGTGTGTGTAAAAGCGTCTGTGTGGAAAGGGTCTGTGTGTAAAAGATTGCAAAAGCGTCTGTGACGTCTTATTTCTCTCTGTCCATCTTCCCATCTTCACANTGTGTGGAAAGGGTCTGTGTGTAAAAGATTGCAAAAGCGTCTGTGACGTCTTATTTCTCTCTGTCCATCTTCCCATCTTCACATCATCACCTCTTCACAGCTTCACATATTCACATCTTCGCCTCATCGCATCCTCACATGTTCAAATGCTTTCATCTTCATCTCTTCACATCACACATCTTCACATCTTCACATACTCCTCAATCTCTTTTTATTTGCGCCTTATTCATTGACATCTTCTTTCTTTGAGACATCTTCTTCTATTTCTCTCTCTATATTTCACGCTATACGATTTTCACAATTACATATCTCACTATACTTCTCTTCGCTCTCGGGCCATCCGTCCTCTAGTTTCAAGGTAAAAGAGTTGGAGACCCATACTTTAACAGAATGACTGTGGAAAATTAGTGGACGCATCACCCCAACAAGTGGGGTTTTCAGCTAAAATCTCAACGGAATCTGTGGCGCTTTGACTTCTGAGACTCCTCCAACCTGTTGGGCTTTGCTGTCAAGCAACGAGGTACTCCTAGTCCTACCGCCACAGGATCGTTTTCATTGATGCCGAAGGCATAACCGGCAGGGACCTGAGCATCCAGCAGCAACTGTATTCCTGACCGAAATTAAATGGAAACCAGTTCTAAATGAGGGAGGATTCATCGGAAAAGAATGTACTTTAAGGGTGATGTGTCATCGGAAGTGGATTTTGTCCAGAAGTGGTGGACTTACCACGTTTTTATTGGCCATATCAATTTTGAATCATGGAAAACCTTGAGATACCCAGCTTTATGGATAAAACCCAACTGGTTGAACCAAGTCACCGGAGATGGATCCTCACATTCGAAGACGGAGCAGTTCCTTGGCAAGAGGCAAAGTTGCCGTGGTGTCAACAACTGTTGGGGGACCAACTCGAAATACAAAACAGAGAAAATTTAGAAGTCTACGCTTCCGTGTAGCAGACAAATGGATGTCAAAGCAATAGGATGTCAGTGGGATGTCAAAAGCAGTCGGGCCAAAGGCAATGGGATGTCAAAAGCAATGGGATGTCAAAGCAGTGGTATGTCAAAAGCAATGGGACGTCAAAAGCAAGGGGATGTCAAAAGCAAGGGGATGTCTAAAGCAATGAGGTGTCAAAGGCAATGGGATGTCAAAAGCAATCAATGTCAAAAGCAATGGGCTGTCAAAGCAATGGGCTGTCAAAGCGTTGGGATGTCAAAAGCAGTGGGCTGTCAAAGCAATCGGATGTGTCAAAGCAATGACATGTCAAAGCAATGGGCTGTCAAAGGAATAGGATGTTAAAGCAGTGGGATGTCCAAAGCAATGACATGTGAAAACAATGGGCTGTCAAAGCAGTGGGATGTCCAAGGCAATGGCATGTCCAAAGCAATGACTGGTCAAAAGCAATGGGGTGTCAAAGCAATGGGATGTCAAAGGCAATGGAATGTCAAAAGCAATCGGATGTCAAAAGCAATGACATGTCAGAAGAAAAAGGATGTCAAAAGCAATGGGATGTCAAAAGCAATGGGCTGTCAAAGCAGGGGGATGTGCTTCAAAAAAGCCCTTTTTTTTGCTTTGGCGCCCAGATCCTGTTTCCGAGCGGCAATTTCTGGCACCATTGTGCAAAAAACTTCTGTGCGCAAAAGCTCCTCTGTGTAAAAACTTCTGTGTTCAAAATAATGTTTGAGTAATAGCTTCTGTGTGTAAAGCCTTCTCTGTGGAAAAGCGTCTGTGTGTAAAACCTTGCTGTGTGCAAAAGCTTCTGCGTAAAAGCTTCGCTGTGTGTAAAAGCTTCTGTGTGTACCAGCTGAGATGATTTGAGAGCGCGCTGAGAAGAGCTGAGATGGGGTGAGACGAGCCCACAAGAGCTGAGATCAGCTGAGAAGATGTGAGAAGAGGAGAGAAGAGATGAGAAGACATAAGATGAGCTGACATGAGCTGCGGAGAGCTGAGAAGAGTTGAGAAGAGCTGTGAAAAACTGAGAAGAGCTGAGACAAGCTGAGATGAGATGGCATGAGTTGAGACGACCTGACAGGAGAAGCAATCAAGAGCTGAGAAGAGCTGAGTTCGGACGAGCTGCGTAGAATGGAGAAGCTGAGGAGAGCTGAAAAGAGAAGAGTTCAGATGTGCTGAGAAGAGATGAGAAAGTCTCAGGTGACATGAGAAGAGGTGAGAACAGTTGTGATCAGCTGAAAAGAGCTGAGAAGGGGCTGAAATGAGATGAGGCGAAAATAGCTGAGAAGACATGAGATGAGATAAGTTAAGATGAGTTCAGATGAGATGGGATGACACAGACTGCGGTGACAATGGGATGCAACGAGCAATTTCCAAGAGAAGCTGCGATGCGATGAGATCAGATGAAATGAGAAAAGATCCAACATTTAAAAGACATGGCATCAGTTTGACAAGTCAAGAGATTGTTGCTGCGAAGCACAGAAGGCTTGCTTGCATCCTATTGGCACAGTCTTTGTTCCGCTCTATAGGCTACAAGCGTTTGAACTTTGAAACTTCCGCCCCCGGCTTGCCCGGGTACTACTTGTACAATGGATTGTAAAACAAAAAAGAAAACAACTCAAAACCAGAGTAACTCACATTTCATCTGTAAAATCACAGGGAAATTCTGAGGAAAAACATCTGTAGCCGCCTGTTGCACTGATAAGTCGTGCAAATAATCTTGCCATGAACATTGTAAAGAAATCGACCAAAACATCTGAGAGATGCTGGGAGCCCAACGGAAATTGCACCCACTCGAGTTCCGTGTCTGGCAGCAGGTTGTTTTCCGGACACTGCGCCAGCGCCGCCGGGCCGTACAACTCAAAAGGCCTTGCTGTCGCAAACAGACACCGTTGATCATCGTGGTGCACACTGGGTGCGACAGCAGCCCCAGAAGCGACATCTCTGTTGCAAAAAAGGTTTACTTGGACCATTCCGAATATTATTCCCAATCAACATGTTTATTTGGACTATTCAACCATTCCCAACTCACCGTGGATCCAAATTGATATTTCCAAAAGGGGCGAAAACATTCAATTTGACAATTTTTGACTCATCCCCGACGTATTGAGGCAGCCAACGGGATACAACGCGGTCGACAGGACTCCCCAGGCATCACATCCCTGGCAGTCGAACGCAAGACAAAGACGATCAAATTCAAATTACGAGTACCTCTATTAGACTTCGATGGAATTCAGGTGCAATTTGGGTGGACTCGGTTTGACATCAAACTGGCATATTGAATCATAACGGAGATCGAACAGTGGTGTCTCGGCTCCTGCATTGCGTCATATTGATCCTGCACTGGTCAACCGGTGGCAGCAGACCTTGGTAGAAAGACTGGGACCAGAAATAATCTGTTGTAAAACAATGTAATTCCCAATGTATAACAACGGATTGATTACATTCTGAATTCGACTTGATTCTGTTGTAATTCTATGTAATTCTATTGTCTACGGATGCTTTCCATGAACCCACACTGGCCCGCATACGAAACTCAATCTGAAATCAAGCGGGATCACCTTTTAGGAATGGAAAAACACCATGGTCTGAAATGATCAAGGCATGATCAAGGCATGATCAAGGCTTCAGAAAAACAAATCTTCAAAGATGAAAACTAGCTGTGATATGAGAAGCACCCAAGCCCAAATTAAACATGCTGAGGGAATAGTAACAACCAGAACGCTAGGTATCTGGTACATTCTGGTACTCTATTGTAATCTCCGTATGCGTCATCTGATCTCGGTCTCCACTCATGGCATCTGCATCGGTCTGAGACTCTGGACATGGCATCAACTTCTGACAGCCTGAGACGAAGGTCGTGACCTCAGAAAGTTCCGACAGAAAGCGACGAAAATCATAACAGCGCTTTCTTTATCTTTTCATATCGTGATGTGCGGCAATGTTTGTGTTCTCTTTTGTTTGTTTCATCTGTGGGTTTCCAAAATGCTGGTTTCTTCCTTCTGCGAAACAAAACAGAACGGGACCTCCTGGGAGTGCAGTTTTCACATGATTTAAGATGGTCCTTGAGAAGTTGCACTGCGCTCGACATGATTCAGGGTTGTATTTTCATGTGTTTTACTGCACTCCCAAAGTCATTCTACTTTTTGGAAGGTGGGTGAGACCCAAAAACACAAAGAAACAAAGGAAAAATCAAAAAACAAAAAAACTGTGGAAAAACAAAAAAAACAATATCTCTAGACTCTTTGGAATGGGGGGGGGGCAAACAAGACTCCCAGATTTTTTTTTTGGTGTTTTTTGGTTTTCTCGAGGTTTGTTGTTGTTTTTGTTCTTTCGGTTTTCTCGAGTTTTTTTTGTCTTTTTGTTTTATGGTGGGAAAACATGATTTTGTATTTTCTAAAGGGGAGATGCCTTATTTTTGCATTTTCTGGCTGTTGCGTATTTTTTCGGCAAGGAGTGCCCCCGTCTTATCAAAGGAATAAAACTATATTTGTTTTTTGCATAAAGAACTTGCCTAAAGGCATGTCGCATTCTCTTCAGGGAATGCCAGGGTCTTTTAAAGTGCAGCTGTTTATTGAAGAATGCCCTTTCAAAATAATGTTCAACTTTCTGCAAGGAATACTATGTTTGCTCAAATGACAATTCCATGGAATCATACTGCACTTTCTTACAGAACAATCACCGTCTTTCAAAGGGATTGCTATATACATGTATATGAGAGGATTCCTTGTAGCACAAGGACTTAAACAATGCCATACTCTTTCACAAGGACTGCTGTGTGTCTTGAAGGCTACTTTCTCAAAGGAATGCCCCACATTTTTGAAAGTTATACTGTGCATGCATGTATAATAATTGACATATTTCATGTCATATCATATAGTGAACAATTTTATGTTAAACTGATTTTATATTTGTCCAAATGAATGATTTTTTTTCACAGAAAAGATTGCATACCAACATGGTTCAAGTTATTTTTTCTTGAAGTCATCCAGTATTTTCTGAAAGGGGTGCCACACTCTTGAACAAATAATGGGCATATTCAAATATCTTAGAGAGATGCTACCCTCCTCTGAAAGGAGTATTACCTCTATGGACGAAGTACCATAGTTGTTCCAAAATACATGGAAGACATGGTGCGCTCTTTCTAAAGCTCTTTCTCAAGGAATGCTGTGCGCATATCAGGGCCTTACTTCAAACATAACGGTGCACTTTATCAGACGAATGTTGTCCTCTCTGTAGGACAATGTTGCATGGAGGCATGCCAACTTATGAAAAGCATGCTTTTGCCCTTAAAATCTGATTTGATACTTTGCTTTAGAAACACCATTTTTTCAAGAGAACAGCATGCTTATCCTGACAAAACTTACCATGTCTCTTTATGATGCAAGGAACTCTGTCAAGAAGATGAAGCACTGTTTGGAGACAAAAACGAATGTTATGTCATATGAATCAAAAGTGCTGTTCCCTCTTATTCATGCTTGCTATACAGACGTACAGCACAGAAGCAAATACCACCCTATCGTTTGAGTGTGGCGCAACTGGTCGAAATGGAATTCCATTTCTTTTTGACATGCATTGACCCCATACAATATTTCAGAGCAAAAACGGCTGCATTACAGCATATATCTAGCAAGGTGACTCTTCCCAGCTGGTGGACGGGTTTGCTTTCAGGTCGTTGTAGTTCATTGTTGCCTGCTGTGCAAACTTGTATCTGTACGGTACACACAAGACTTAAAGCCAAACATTCTTCCACAATACATACCTATATAATCCTATATATAACTGTACAACTAAGCCTCAAAACTAAACAGACATAAATAGTCATAAACAGATGTTTGAAGTAACTCATGTTCTACATGATTCAATACACAATTCTTACCAAAATGCGCGCTCCCACAAAGACCCGGACTCAAACAAAAACATCTGGACATGTTGTGCTTTTGGCATCTTTTTGGCATCTTTGTTGTTCCTTCCGGACCCCTGTCCGCGCACACCGAGGTCATCGTTGGACTGCCTGTAACTGCGCGTTTATGTCCATTTCGCTCACTGTAGGCAGTGTTTCGTGATTGTGCGTTGAAGTTGTGCACGTCAGGTAAAAGTTGTGCACGTCAGGTAGAAGTTGTGCACGTCAGGTAGAAGTTGTGCACGTCAGGTAGAAGTTGTGCACGTCAGGTAGAAGTTGTGCACGTCAGGTAGAAGTTGTGCACGTCAGGTAGAAGTTGTGCACGTCAGTTAGAAGTTGTGCACGTCAGTTAGAAGTTGTACACATCAGTTAGAAGTTGTGCACGTCAGCTAGAAGTTGTGCACGTCAGTTGAAAGTTGTGCACGTCAGTTAGAAGTTGTGCACGTCAGTTAGAAGTTGTGCACATCAGTTAGAAGTTGTGCACGTCAGTTAGAAGTTGTGCACGTCAGTTAGAAGTTGTGCACGTCAGCATGCAGTTAGAAGTTGTGCACGTCAGTTAGAAGTTGTGCCCAAATGACATGTTACTATTTTTGGGGTGGGGAACAGGGGGGTTGGGGGGGGGGGGGGGGGTTGGGGGGGGGGCACACTCACGCACCCGTCCTGTTACGTTGTAAGAACTTCTCTTGCACTCGCACCCACACGTGATGCTACGTCGTGATATCTTCTCTTGCACATGCATACACGCATGAAGTTGGATGCGATCCAAAAAACATTGGGAAAGTGTCAGAAGACAACGCATGGCTGAAGATATGAATGACAAATGGCATGTTGCCGCGCGCGAACAAAGGACCGGAACGTTGTTGTTTCGTTGTTGTTTCTCTTACTTCTAAAGTTTACTGGAAGGTTCTCCTGGAAGGTTCTCTGTGGGTCTCGCCTCGCACGTCATATTGTTGACGATGCAAACCGTGGATGCAGGGCCAAGATAACCTGGCAGAGAAGCACCGAAGCACCACAAATCTTCCAGAATCCAAGGAGGCAAAAAAGAAAAACACAAAGGACATCTAAATGTTCGCTGAAACCAAGATGTAAAAAAACATGCAAACATGCAAAGGTGAAATACGGGCTTTTGATTTCCATAAAGCATATAGATGCATATAGTGAATACGAAGTCGCCCTTTCAAAGTGAGTGTTCCTCTTAATCTCTACTGCTCTACTGCTTCTTCCAAGCTCAGCCATGGGATATCAATTTGCGACAAGTTTAGACATGAATTTCCAAAATCCGAGGTCTTTTTGAATCTTTCTGGGTGAATCAAAGGAAATCTGATCAAAAGATTGGGAGGCATTGGTTGAACGAATAGATTTAACGAAGCTCAAATGACATGACCCAGAAAATCCGCAGCGACCCGATTCGATGATGTCTTGTGGTCGCGCCTTCTCTGCAGCTGGCAGTTCTGGTTGCTTCATCCCACACGAAGCCATCCGGCATGGGGTTGGGCGCCGGACAGCGGAGCTCACACCTGGGCTGTGGTCTTGACAGGTGCCTACTTAAAAAAAGGGCATGGGAACACACTTCGACAACATATTGCTGGGGTACAGTATATCTATGTCGCAATCATTTGCAAACAATGGTGTCAAATTATTGAAACATACTGGGTAGAAGTTACGCTACGAGGTGGATAAGCGATATGATTCTTTATGATATCAACAGAAAATTTGCATCAATGAACTGTCCTACACATTGCAATCAATGAATCAATTTTGAATCAATGATAAAAAATGATAAACACAGGTATCAAACAAACGTGGCTGCAAATCAGCAAGTTGCTAGGCAAACAAAACATGCTTTGAGGCTTCCACGTCGGATGCGTCCATGTCACGGTGCTCATTGGATCAACCTTAGGATTTGTGTCTCATGGAACAGTGGGATGACACACATGACATTGTCATTTATAAAATCAAATCATTTCTTCGTGAAACGCAGTCAGACTGTCATCTGACAGTAGTGGGCGTCATGACCGAAATGAGCGTTTGCCTCAAGTTGCGGTGTGGCTGGCAACCGATGGCAACCTTGATTTCTATGACAAGATGCATTGTTGTCGGGGCAAGTTCCCAATGTACTTTCGATCTGGCAAGAACTGGGAAATGTAGCGTTAATGCAGCGTCCATCAACTGCCAGAAGCGACTTTGAAGCGACTCGGTTAAACAAACTAGGGAGAAGATGGGAGAAGAATGGAGAAGAATGGAGAACAATGGAGAACACATGTAACGCGGCCAGGAAGACGCTTGTCCACGGCTGGCGGCAGGTGACAAAGCACGTTCCACCTGCGCGACCAGCACGGTGTGAAGTTGATCACCAGTTAGTGTCACTAGTTCACTAGTTGATCACTAGTTGACCATCAGAGAGTGCGTAGTTGCCATGCTCATCACTTGAGATCTTCGAGACTTGAAACTTTTTCAGAAGAACTTCCGAGTGCCACTCGTGCTCCGACTGTTTCGTGCCTGGTTGCACATCGGTGCCTCAGAGCGAGGCGAGGCAACTCCGGCGACTCCGGCGACCGGTGGAGCTCTCAGTCTCGTGAAACTTCAACGTAAAAACACTCATTCTACTTAAATAATTTCAAATGTTGAAATAGAATTTCTAAAGTTAATGTAATTCATTTGGAGCATTCATTTTACAAACGACTTTGAAAGATTTACGATTGTGTGCTCAAACCAAGCCACACGAATTCACTACACCACGAAATTTACAATCATGCTGCTCTGCTGCTCTGCTGCTCTGCTGCTGTGTCAACGATGACATACTATGACATACTATGGCCAATGACAATGACGAATTCACATGACCGAGGATGACCGAGGAGGGTGAGAATGGAACACTGAGAATGGAACTCAGGGGACTCATGGCTTTCAAGTATTTTCAAATTAGAAATAAAATGAAATAAACACGACTTTGGCTTCAGCTCTTGCAACGGAAACTGAAACTGATGCTACATTTCATGAGCTTCCCCTCAATGTTCTTCCGCGAACTTCCTCTCAGTTTTCGGTGAAAACATGTCAAAACATGTCAAAACCCGGGATTTTTTTGGGGTCGTTGTTCCCGTCTCTCAACAAAAACCGCCCTGAGGTGCCCGGGCAATCCGAGACGTCTTGGTCACAAGAGGTGGGCGTCAAGTCGCGGCAGGGCTCCAGTTTCTGCAGTCACAGCTATGGTTGCTATGGACTTAAAAAATGACTTAAAGAATGACTTAAAGCATCCTTTAAAGCGGTGAAGATCAGTGAACACTTTGGTGAACACCTTGGTGCACTGGGGAGTTGCTGTCTTAGTCAATTTATATTTTCAGGACTCCGAAGATCAAACAAAACCAAGTTGATCTTTCAACAGAACTCCTTGGACATTGAAGGACAGTTTTTTTGGCTTTGAAAACCGGCCATTGAATGCAATTGATGCAAGGTTTTCAAGGGGACTTTGGAAAGACCAAAACAAGTCCCGAAACACCGAAACACAAAAGCACTCCTGAAGATCCTGCGGATGTTTGGAATCCGGACTGTGAAACACCCCGAATTCCCTTCGAAACAGCGAAACACAACGAATTAACAAATATTTTCGCAATTCATGTTCTGTTGCTAACACAACGTGTTGCACAACGTGTTGCACTCCATCTCTTTTCTTTTCTCGTTTTCTTTTCATTCTGCGCCTCACAGCCCACCAGCTCGGAGTCTGCGATGCACGTCTGACGGCGGTCCGATTCCAAAAGGTTGTCCGTTTTGGATCTGTCGGATTCAACAAATACGATTCATTACGATTCAACATATCTCACATGGATCTGGGATCTGATATAAATAATATAAATCTGATAGCCCGCCGGTTTCAAATTTACGCCGGTTGACTCTGAACAGATCTATTTTTTCCTATCTATACCATGCTTCGATCTTCCATGATCTTCCTATGTGTTCCCTCAAGACTACCTGGACATACCTGGACTACCCCAGACAATCCAGTTTCCAGATCAGCGCCTCGCCCACTCGACAGCGCGCTTCGGCCGTGCCGGCATAGCCCTGCCGTCAGGCGACGTGTAATACGTGTAGATTTTGATTGTGCCAATTGGTGCCACTTCAGGTGCCACTTCAAGTGCCACTTCAAGTGGTACCAAGTGTAATCTTTTGGAACGGTCCCAAAATGGATGCGATGCGCTACTTTGGTAGCGTTCGAAATGACCAAAGCAGCGCATCCATTTTCGTAGCATTCAAAAGGAGAAAGCAGTAAACATATATTCCATTAATATCAAATAGATCTTGCTTTCTTCATCGAGACAAAGGACAAAAAAAGGACAAAAACGGTGTGTAGCGCATTCATTTTGGTAACGTTCGAAAGGGAACAAAGCAGCGCATCCATTTTGGGACCGTTCGGAAGGAGCAAGTAAACTTACTTATTTCTTGAATTGAACAAACTTACTTAGCGCATTCAATTTGGTAGCGTTCGCAAGGAGCAAATGTATCTTCCATTCATATCAAAGTAGAAATGGTATACATAGCAATTTCTTTGTTACCAAGGTACGTAGCGCATTTTGGGACCGTCCAGAAGGACCAAATGTACTCATCGATTAAGTGCCACCTGGTGCCACTTGAAGTGGCACCAAGTGACACAATTAAATAGCGCACCTCCTGCGACCCCAATGAAAAAAAATGGATGAACCAATGGAAACATGTGGCAAAAATGGAAACTATGAGCTAAGGCAGCTAAGGTCTTGGCTGGGTCGCAGGACCATTGGCCAAAAATGTCTTGCGAATATCCATCCGGAATCACCTCAGGCGCGGTGTTTCATGCAGAACCTGCAGGTTACCTTTGTTCCAGGAAACACTTTAGCAACTCAGCTGGGAACCGGCGGATCCGAACAAAGACATGATATCCTCAGCTGTAGAAACTGCGACAGTCACCAGTGCCAACAACAGAAGTGACACAAATCATATCAGAATATATCAGATTGAATCATGCGAGATCCATTTCTTGAATCATCAATCTCCAATTGCAATCAGCCAAGCAATCAACTGATTTACCTGATCACCATCAACCACAAATCATCAACAAATCCACCTCCAGCATGTTCATTTCGTGTTCATCCACATCTGTCGTGTTTATGACATACCTATGACATAGCTATGACATAGCTATGACATAGCTATGACATACCGACCCTGAGGCGCTGTCAGGTCGAAGTGTAACGGTGTGGTGGGATCCGTGTTGCCCGTGGGACACGAGGCCAAGGATGACGGACCGAAGAAGGGCGGTTTGCATTCGATGTTGCAGAATCCCCCAGCCTGGCGGAGTGATTCGAAACAGTCAGAAATGATTCATTTTGATTCATTGGTATGCATTGATTCATGATGCAATGACAAGTGACAAAACATTAGAAACGATGTATTCTCATGAGAATGTTCTATGATTCATCTGTTCATGTGTTCACAGAATATGACTAGAAATCCAAATAGTAGGAAAATTTATGTATCTCAAAGTACATTCGTACTATTCGTACTATTCGTTCGTACACAGAATGTTTCGTATTGTCTCCAGGCTCCATTGTCTCGCTCGACCTCCACATCCCAACATCCCTTGGCCGTGCACGGCAGTGCTGAGGCATAACATATCAATATATACAATATGTTAACAATATGTCAATATATACACATGTTCTAGCATCATGTCATGTGTTAGCTTTCATGTTATATCAGTTATATCAGACTCAACTCACTAGGGGTGTCATCATATTCTCATTAGTATTGTGTCATATTAGTCATATCCCACCTAGATAGAGATGATAGAGTTTTCTACCACACCATCTATACACAATTAGATACTTGCCTTTGCTCGCTACAGACTGTAAACCTGACAAATTAATGTTTATTAGTTTCGCTTCATATTATTCTACCCTCTCACATTCACCAACCATTTTCGCAAAATGTTCAAAAAGCCTGATCAAAGAAGTCACTGTGCTGCTTGCTAGGCCGCTTCCTGCTCCTTTTTTCTCCAAATTTCCTTGAATGAGTTTGTTTGGGAGCTCACAGAAAACACCAGGTTAGGACTGCAATAAAGAACAATACATTCTGGCAAATTTTTGCTTACTAAGATCGAATCCATCGAACACACCAAATTCAAACATTTGACTTTCCCCCTAAAAATCCTCGTTGCTTAAAATTCCATTCTCAGATAGTTTTCCCATGTTTCCCCGCTAAATCGACGGACTTTCGGATGCATTTTTACTCGACCTGGCCCAGTGGCCAAGTTGTCGCGTTCGCAGGGCTCGATCTTCAGCGGTGAGCACTTCACAGGTTTCACGCAGCCCGTCAGCTCTAAGACCTGGAAACCGAAACCGGAAACTCTGCTGGGACAATTTGGCAATTTGGATGCAATGGCCGGTGGTTGTGGGGTTTGATGTCACTTGGGATGTCCCCAAAAATGATCTAATGATTATGGATGCTTGTGGTACATAAAAAATTGTGATTAAAGATGTCATGTATTGTGATCTTGTTTGATCTTGTAGTTTAAGAATGCTTGAGATTTACTTCCTAAGGTATCGCGATAGACATGCGTGATTGGCAGCTATTGGCACATGACTCCCAAGATCCGCCAGTGATCATGACTATGAATCAGTTTTGTCAGAGGAACTCCCCAGACAACCGGTGGGTTCACGAACCCTGGGTTGACAAGTTGAAACGAGTTGAAGTTGAAACATGTTGAAACCCCGCCTTGTTGCACCGCGCGTCGTGGCCACATCGATGTGAGACGAAGGATCCTCAGCATACTGAATAGATCTGAATAGTTTGTTGAGTGTTCTTTATCCCGTCCCTGGATCCAACACCAATGATATTTTTTGGGAACTTGGTTTGGTACTGGAATTTGGTTTATCTAAATTGATGGATCACAATGAGTAAATGTTCCCCAAACGAGGCCCCCGCATTGAATAGATCCAGTACCAGGGTTTGGATGGGAGGGGTATTGGATACTACTAGATCTTAGAGGTAACGGATTCTCATGGATTTTCTCTAAACTTTATGCAAAGTCGATGTCTGACAAATTCAAAAAAACAATGGCACGAAAACCGGAAAGGGATGACACGTCATGACACGTCCAATACTGATTTCTGGCAGTTCCAACCCGACAAAAAACGTAAGTCCAATGGGATATTCCAATTTCATCCATTTTTACAGGTGCCATATCAATACATACTGGAAACCACCAGCCAAGACTAAGACTCCTGACTAATGGAACTAACGCCAACATAACTGTAACCTTCATTAACCTCAATTTTTTAGGGATGGTTTCATTTCCCAACTCCTAGTCATTAAATTTTGAACCCAGCCCGTGCAGCACTGAGGACGGCGGCCCACATAGTCATCGTCACACACCACGTCGCGGCCATTGTCATCCAACTTGTAGCCTGGCAAATCTGCGCAAAATCATCATTTGAATCCGTCGTGGTTTGTTCACTTTCAAATACTGTAACTCTACGGTTTGTTCATCCAAAATATAGGAAAATTACAGGTTTTGGTCCATCCAGAAGTGATTGCGGTGCATTCTGAGACCACTCAGATTCGTGGACCACTGATTGCAATGTTGATTGCTGAGGTTGCCCTTCTTGATTACTAATAAAGCACAGCAGCCTGTTGGAAGTACGGCCGGCAAGGGACAGTCGATTTCCTGCAGGGAGTCTGCAGAACTCTCCAAACCTGACAATATCTGAAAGTTTCACGCTTCAATTTCAATCTGCCAAAATATCATGTTCTTTCAAACTACGTTTAATCCAAATGATGTGGTAAATCGGCGAATCATCACCCTTCTTTGGGTCATTGTACCAGTAGTACCGCACAAGGCTGTGGCGGAGGTTTCAAAGATAGGAAACCTATACGAGAGGTGAGTCGTTGTGAATCATGGATGGCAGCGCGAAACCCCTGATGGATCGAAAGGTGGTTGGAGTGTCGGGCTGTCTATCTGTCTATTTGTCTTTCTATCTATCTGTCAATCTATCTAAGTGTATCTTTCTATTTATCTGTCTATCTATCTGTCTATGTATCTGTGTTTCTATCTGTCAATATCTTTGTGCCTTTCTATCTACCTGTCTATCTTTCTGTCTTTCCATCTATCTATCTGGTTATCTGTCTATCTGTCCATCTGTCTCTTTGCGCGCCACAACAGCGTGCAACTTTTGATCTCTCATCGGCCCAAATAGATGGCTTGCCGCTTTAGCGAGCCTACTTTTTGACCCTCCGGAGCCACAAAACATTTGAAAAACACGGTGTTTCGCGACTTTTCCACCTTTTCGCACACCTGGATCTTCTTTCTTCTGACCCTCTCCTGTCTGATCTTCTCTCTGTCTGAGCTTCTCTCTTCTGTGGCTCTTCCCAGCTTGGCTTTTCCATCTGTCCATATTGTCGGAAGTTTGATTTCCAAGCTTCCTTGACTATACTATAGCGCTGAAATTGGGTCAGTTTATTGGGCTTTCAGGTCAATAGATCCAAACTTTTCGAAACTGATTATAACTCAAGAAACCAATTGGTGTATGTCATGAATGTTCATGGATCTACAAAGAACTGATATCCAGCTGACACCACTGCGCTCCTCTGCTACACAGCGGGGAGTCGTGAATATCAGGCCATTGTCGTGCACATTTCCTTAGGAATGGATGGGAAGAACCCGTGTTGAAAAATATGAGAACTGTATATAATTGTGAACTGTTAGCCCTCCCAAAAAGAATCAAACAACACCTTGTATTTGTTGGGAGGCCATCTCAAACATTTAACGCAACATCTTACAATCATTTATACTGGCAGTTCATCAACTGAAATATGGCAGTCTTTGTCTCGCACCGAACTGCTTTCTGATTCACAAGACTCCCCGCCTTCGGGACACGTTGCCTCCACTGGCCTTGTCGCCAACATAACTGCTAAGGTGGGGGACTGGTCCAGCTCCATCTGTGAAGATTTCAGGATTCAATTTTCACAAGTACCACGTCAGATCACATCAGATCACATCAGCATAGATTCGCACTCCGACCTGATTCAACATAAAATCGACAAGATGAACACATAAACCTCTATATACATCAACAACTATTGTAAACAACAACTTTCAAAACATCGACATGACAAACATGACAAACATGACAAACATGACAAACATGACAAACATGACAAACATGACATCAAAATGACATCGTCCAGAATTTCAGCTCGATAGCGCCGATCTGAGCTGCCCCGCTGCCCTGCATAGTTCCCAGCACAGCCGATGAAACAACTGGACTTTGGCGACACACTGAGGCAGTCAGAGACCTCAAGTGCGGAACCGGCGGAACCGACATGTGAACCTACCATGGCTTCACATTGGCTTCACTATGTTCAATGTAAGGTCAGACTATAAGGTCACTTGCAAAATACCGGACAAATATAGCTTCATTATGCTTCATTCACAAAGCAAAAGTTGCAGTCTTGCAAAAAAAAACTTGATGATCCAAGAGATGCTTGGTCAGCCACCCGTCGACTACAGATATGAAAGTGACTGGAAACACAATTGAGCGGTTCAAACATATCAAACATCTTCAAACTATGAAGCAAACAACATGTAGAACACATCCACTGCAAGGATTTAGAACGGAGAAAGGACTTGGACATGACAACAACTGCCGACTTGCACTTCAAAACATTCGCTGCCCTGGCGCCCTGGTGCAGCGCCCCGCTCAGAAGGGATGATGCTTACTGAGAAGTTATCAAGTTATTGAGCTATGTATAGTTAATTTTCTGAAAAAGGAAAAAACAATTCCATCCGCACAGCAATTCCCCAAATTCAGTAAAACAAAAAAGTAGCAACCTTAATCAAACTTATACATTTTTTTTAAAAATGTTTCAAATGTTCAAATGATTTCGATCTTTCGTCCGAGGGACATCAAATTTGCAGAGGTCCAATGGAGGTGCAAGGCAAGGCCTCCGATGCCGCTGCAACGGAGTCAACTGCAGGGCTTAACAGACTAAAAAACAGACTAAAACTCAGACTTAACACATGGCTTTAACATGGCTTTAACATTGTGACATGGGTCACATGGGCTGTTTGAACAATCTTTTCTGATCTTTTCTGCACATATTTCAACAGTTTCACCTCAGGATTCCGCAACTGCTATGCCTGCTATACATTGTGCAACGATCAGTGCAACGATTAGTGCAACTTCTGGTAGTAGCGGTAGATGTGATGGGTGACTCGACATTGAAAGGACTCTGCACTGTCAACGTGTCAATCGTGTCAATGTGCAGTTGGGTAACATGGCGGACCATGTCGAAACCCAGAATTGATCTTCCCGAAACCCAGAGGACCCAGCCTGGTAGTGGGAATGCAACCTTCAAATTTCTTGATCGAGCCGCACGTTTCATCCAACCTAAGCCATCAACAACTGCAGTAATTCAGTCAATACAACGCCAACATGTGTCTCAAGCCGGCACAGAAACATAAAAAAATATAGGACTGGATAACCCGACAAACCAACTTCTTCCAAGAAGCACCAAACAGATGTGACAATGAGACGGTAAAGGCAGAAAAGAGAAAGGACATGGTGGAAGAAACATTTTGTTCAAGCACTTGTGTGTGTCAAGGTTGTGTGTCAAAAGTTGTGTGTGAAAAGGGTCTTTCTGTGAATGAGTTGTGTGTGACAAGGTTGTGTGTGAAAGTGCTGTGTGACCAAGTTGTGTGTCAAAGAGTTGTGTGTGACAACGCTGTGTGTCAAAGAGTTGTGTGTGAAAAGGGTCTGTCTGTGAATGAGTTGTGTGTGAAAGAATTGTGTGTGACAAGGTTGTGTGTGAAAGTGCTGTGTGACCAAGTTGTGTGTCAAAGAGTTGTGTGTGACAAGGTTGTGTGTGAAGTGCTGTGTGTGACAAAATTGTGTGTGAAAGTGCTGTGTGTGACCAAATTGTGTGTCAAAGAGTTGTGTGCGACAAGGTTGTGTGTGAAAGAGTTGTGTGTGACAAAGTTGTGTGTAAGTTGTATGTGGAAGTGCTGTGTGTGAAAGACTTGTGTGTGACAAAGTTGTGTGTCAAAGATTTGTGTGACACAAGGTTATGTGTGAGAGAGTTGTGTGTGACAACGTTGTGTGTCAAAGAGGTGTGTGTCAAAGAGCGTGTATGTCAAGGTTGTGTGTCAAAGAGTTGTGTGTGAAAAGGGTCTGTCTGTGAATGAGTTGTGTGTGACAGAGTTGTTTGCGAAAGCGTTGTGTGTGAAAGTGCTGTGTGTGACAAAAAGTTGTGTGTCAAAGAGTTGTGTGTTACAGAGTTGTGTGTGCAAGTGCCCTGTGTGTGACCAGGTTGTGTGTCAAAGAGTTGGGTGTGACAAGGTTGTGTGTGTGTGTAACATCTGAATAGATGTAAAACTTCTACTGCTGATCCGTCGTCCTTTGCAATGTTTTCGATGGTTTATTTTGCCTTCTTTCCCGTTGGATTTATCGATTTTTCTGCAGGGGGCACAGGCCCATTGTGGATACCTGTGCCAACGAAGCTATTCCACAATAGGGGACGCACCGTCTGATCAACGATGTGTACCTGCTATGTTCCATTTTCCGAAAATAGCACGGGGCTAAGCCGAGAACCCCCTCCGTCGAGAATTCTGGTTTTTCAATCTTCAATTTGGTTGCACGTTTGCCGCAATCTGGAACAGTGACCCCGTGAAACTTTACTCAACCAACTTCGCAAACAGCTACACCTCCCATCACCGCTCCGAATCCTGTCAGGTTTACTGAGGTGTTTTTGCACGTATGATGCACTCTAGCTACCCAATTCGATATGATGTTTCTGTTCAAGTGCGTGTGTGTGTGTACCATCTGAAGAGATGTAAAACTTCTATTCACTTGCTGCAGGGGGCCACCGAGGTCCCGGGGGGTCGGTGGCCAACGAAGACACCCCCCGGGTACCTGTGCAAACGTACCTGCAATATATTTATATATCTCCTGCCCCTGGGCGCATTGAAGTCGCAGCTCGGGGGGACCTATAATATATCGCTGTTGGTTTATAGTGTCATTGTCTCCTGTGATTTTAAATATGTGTGAATATATATATATATATATATATATATATTCATCTTTTCATATTTAAGGGTGGTCTTTTTTGCATGTCCGATGCATTCTAGCTACCCAATTCGAAATGACTGTTCTGATCAAGCGTGTTACTCATGTCGGAATCCGTCATGGTGGCATGAGCCCTTTGGGGAATACCTTTCCAGGTAAACTGCCGGAACCCTCGACTTGACTGCTGAAGTGAAGTATTTGAATCAATAATTTGTGTAAGTATAGTGAAACAGCCGGCCATTTTCCACTTTTCACCCTGTCGCTCGATTTTGATGTTGAACAGCTTGTCGCTGTGCCTGGCCTCATCATTTCCTTGTCGGTGACTGCCATGTCGATGGGTTAAACCGCTGCCCGCTGTGTGGGACTCACCGCTTTTCTTTGCAGAGAACTGCCAAACCACCTCCTGTTCCAGCTTTGCTCAAGAGAGAATGGATCTCAACTGACTGTCACATGAACAGGTCTCAGGACATGCCTTTAGGTATGGTACTTCTTTACTTTTGATGGTATTTTGGTGAAGTCAAGTTGTGCACTTAATTCATCTGACACTGTAAGCCGTGAATGGGACTGTTGTCCAACTACTATCTGACAGTTGAGGGCCCTGAGCCCTATCATGACATTGCATGTTTGTACTAGAGTGCATCATTTTCTCTTTTAACTAGGCCCCCATTGGTCCCCTGTCTCACGCGTGCTCCTGTGTGTTAGGTCAGGTTGGGGTCCTGCGCGTGCCGAGGTAGGTTTGGCTCTCGCCTTGTAGGTTGTCTCAGGCGCTTCTGTCCGCCCCCCCCCCCTCCTCTGGTTTCTGGGTTTGGTCCGTCGTCCGTCCGCCATTTTTCTTTACCCTTGCCTTTTCAGGGTTGCCTGTACTGGGCTAGGTGTGTTGGTGTGTGTTCTCTCTTTTCCTTTCTTCTTTTGCGTTCCCCATCTTGTGTTCCGGTTAAGTAACTTCTCATCTCATGTTCATCGTCATGTCATTGTCATTCTCATTTCATTACTGCTGCCCCGCTGCCGCGCGGCGTGTGTGTGTGTGTGTGTGTACCACCTGAAGAGATGTAAAACTTCTATTCACTTGCTGCAGGGGCGAGGTCCCGGGGGGTCGGTGGCCAACGAAGACACCCCCCGGGTACCTGTGCAAACGTACCTGCAATATATTTATATATCTCCTGCCCCTGGGCGCATTTAAGTCGCAGCTGGGGGGGACCTATAATATATCGCTGTTGGTTTATATCGTCATTGTCTCCTGTGATTTTAGAAATGTATTGATTAACCGTGGTCGTTTTGGCACGTCCGATGCATTCTAGCAACCCAATTCGAAATTACTGTTCAGTTCAGGTGTGTGTGAAAGAGTTCTGTGTGAAAGAGCTGTGTGTGACAAAGTCGTGTGTGAAAGAGTTGTGCGTGACAATGTTGTATGTTGGAAAATTAAGTGTGACAAGGTTGTGTTTGCAAGAGTTGTGCGTGAAAGTGCTGTGTGTGACAAAGTTGCAAAGTTGTGCGTGAAAGAGTTGGGTGTGACAATGTTGTATGTGAAAAACTTGTGTGTGACTATGTTGTGTGCGAAAGAGTTGTGTGGAAGTGGTGTGTGTGACAAAGCTGTGTGCAAGTTGTATGTGGAAGTGCTGTGTGTGAAAAAATTGTGTGTGACAATCAGTCAAGGAGTTGTGTGTGAAAGTGCTGTGTGTGTGTGTGTGACAAAGTGGTGTGTCAACGAGTTGTGTGTGAAGCTGAATGTGACAAAGTTGTGTGTCAGTTGTATGTGGAGATGCTGTATGTGAAACCACTGCCAGCCCAGCGCCGTAAGTGCCACACCTGCCACGCAAAAGTAAGGCAATGTCACCAAGTGCCACGCCTGCCACACAAAATGAAGGCAGATGTCGCCAAGTGCCACGCCTCCACGCAAAAGAGGCGTCGCCGGTGACCAAGGCCACCACCAGAGCCAGCCCGGTGCTGTTTGTGCCACCTGCCACCCGAAAGGCACGTGGATGTCACCAAGTGCCACGCCTGCCACACAAAAGAGGCGTAGCGTCACGGGCGACGAGCGGCGACCAAGGCCGACGAAAGGCACGTGGACGTCACCAAGTGCCACGCCTGCCACACAAAAGAAGCGTGGCGTCATGGGCGACGAGCGGCGAACAAGGCCGACGAAAGGCACGTGGATGTCACCAAGCGCCACGCCTCCCACAGAAAACAAAGGCAGATGTGGCCAGGTGCCACGCCCGCGTTGTGCGTGAGAATGTTGTGTGTGACAATGTTATTTGTGAGAGAGTTGCGTGTGACAAAGTTGTGTGTGTGTGTGTACCATCTGAAGAGATGCAAAACTTCTACTCATTTTTTACTGCTGGATTGAACCTGAACCTATTACTTGGTGATTCCTTTGGTCTCGCCATTGAACCCATTATTCGGTGATTCCTCTGGTCTCGCCATTGCGCCCGAACCTATTACTTGGTGATTCCTCTGGTCTTGCCTTTGAACTTATCACTCGGTGATTCCACTGGTCTCGCCGTTGAATCTGCCATGCAAGGGGACCACGTTGTGACTGTTGATGTGTTAAACTATGTGCCNGCCTTTGAACTTATCACTCGGTGATTCCACTGGTCTCGCCGTTGAATCTGCCATGCAAGGGGACCACGTTGTGACTGTTGATGTGTTAAACTATGTGCCGCCGTTCTGGGCCTCACCATTTCCATGACTTGGTGATTCCTTTGGTCTCGCCATTGAACCCATTACTCGGTGATTCCTCTGGTCTCACCATTGTACCTGAACCTAGTGCTGGGTGATATCTCTGGTCTCGCGGTTGAACCTATCACTCGGTGATTCTACTAGTCTCGCCGTTGNTCCTCTGGTCTCACCATTGTACCTGAACCTAGTGCTGGGTGATATCTCTGGTCTCGCGGTTGAACCTATCACTCGGTGATTCTACTAGTCTCGCCGTTGCACCTGACATGCAGGGGGACACAGCACACCACTGGGACTGTGTCCAACGAAGCTACCAGTGGTGTGGGATGCAAGGTTTGGCCGGTCTTGCGTACCTGCCAAAAAAACAAAATTTATAGTATAGTCCCGCCCTGGGCGCTTTTAAGTCGCAGCTGGGGGGACCCTTATATGTTATTGCTGTTGGTTTATATCGTCAACGTCTCTTGTGATTAAANCTATGTATTTATTTTCTCATCTTGTCATATTTAATGGAGGTGTTTTTGCACGTCCGATGCATTCTAGCTACCCAATTCCAAATGACTGTTCTGATCAAGCGTGTGTGCGTGACAATGTTGTGTGTGTGAGAGTTGTGTGTGACAATGTTGTGTGTGTGTACCATCTGAATAGATGTAAAATGTCTATTTCTTGCAGGGGGCCATTCCACCTTCTACCAGGGAATGGCCAACGAAGAGCCTGGTAGAATNCATCTGAATAGATGTAAAATGTCTATTTCTTGCAGGGGGCCATTCCACCTTCTACCAGGGAATGGCCAACGAAGAGCCTGGTAGAATGGTGCTGCACACGTACCTGCGGGACTGTGGTGGTGCGCACCTGGGCGCATTTAAGTCGCAGCTGGTGGCCACCACAGTCACATATATATACTTTATCGCTGTTGTTTTATATTTTCAACGTCTCCTGTGATTATATCTAACTCATGTCATGTTAATGCTGGTGTCTTTTGCACGTCCGATGCATTCTCGCTACCCAATTCGCAACGACTGTTCTGATCAAGTGTGTTACTCATGGCGGATTCGTCAAGGTGGCATGAGCCCTTCCAGGGAACACCTTTCCAGGTAAACTGCCGGACTCTCCGATTTGACAGCCGCAGTGTGGTGATTTAAAAAATAATTCTTCTAAGTAAAGTGAAACAGTTGGCCTTTTATCCATCGTTTCACAACGTCGATGTCGATGTGTTAAACAGCTGGCCGCTGAAACTGGCTTCACCATTTTTCGGAACTTGCATCATGACCCAAGTATCAGGACATGCCTTCAGGTATGGTGAGTTCTTGCTCTTTTTGGTTATCGGGTGAGGTGTACTTGTACATCCTAATTCATTTGACAGTGAAACAGTTGGCCATTTTTTCAGGTCTCACCTGTCGATGTCGCTGTGTTCAACAACTGGCCGCCGTNTACTTGTACATCCTAATTCATTTGACAGTGAAACAGTTGGCCATTTTTTCAGGTCTCACCTGTCGATGTCGCTGTGTTCAACAACTGGCCGCCGTGCCTGGCTTCACCATTTTTCCGGCACTTGCATCATGACCCAAGTATCAGGACATGCCTTCAGGTATGGTGAGTTCTTGCTCTTTTTGGTTATCGGGTGAGGTTTACTTGTACATCCTAATTCATTTGACAGTGAAACAGTTGGCCATTTTTTCAGGTCTCACCTGTCGATGTCGCTGTGTTCAACAACTGGCCGCCGTGCCTNTTTGACAGTGAAACAGTTGGCCATTTTTTCAGGTCTCACCTGTCGATGTCGCTGTGTTCAACAACTGGCCGCCGTGCCTGGCTTCACCATTTTTCGGGCACTTGCATCATGACCCAGGTATCAGGACATGCCTTCAGGTATGGTGAGTTCTTGCTCTTCATGGTTGTCTGGTGAGGTTCAATTGTGAACGTAATTCATTTGACACAATCAGCCGTCTACGGAGCTCTTGCTCAACTACCAATGAGACAGCAGAGGGCCTCTGAGCCTGATCACGACATTGCATGCTTGTACTTGAGTGCATCCTTTTTAACTAGGCCCCCATTGGTCCCCTATTTCATGTGTTTCCCCTGCATGCCAGGTCAGGTTTGGGTCCTTCGCGTGCCGAGGTAGGTTTTGGCTCTCGCCTTGTAGGTTGTGTCAGGCGCTTCCTTCCGCGACCCCTCCTCTGGTTCGGTTTTTGGCCTGTCGTCCCTCCGCCTTTTTTCTTTGCCCTTGCCTTTTCAGGGTTTGCCCGTTCCGGGCTAGGTGTGTTGGTGTGTGTTCTCTCTTTTCCTTTCATCTTTTGCGTTCCCCGTCTTGGGGTCCGGTTAAGTAACTTTTCATTTCATGTTCATCTTCATCTCATGTTCATTGTCATCTCATCGCTGAAGCCCCGCCGCGGCGGGGCGTGTGTGTGTACCATCTGAATAGATGTAAAATGTCTATTTCTTGCAGGGGGCCATTCCACCTTCTACCAGGGAATGGCCAACGAAGAGCCTGGTAGAATGCTGGTGGCCACCACAGTCACATATATATATATACTTTATCGCTGTTGTTTTATATTTTCAATGTCTCCTGTGATTCTATCTAACTCATGTCATGTTAATGCTGGTGTCTTTTGCACGTCCGATGCATTCTCGCTACCCAATTCGCAACGACTGTTCTGATCAAGTGTGTGTGTGTGTGTACCATCTGAATAGTAGATGTAAAACTTCTACATTTTGCAGGGGGCTGCAGACCTGTCCTTGACGCTGCGGCCAACGAAGAGTGTCATGGACAGGTGTGAAAACGTACCTGCAGGACTTTTGTGGCGCACCTTGGCGCATTTAAGTCGCAGCTGGTGGCCACCACAGTCACATATATATACTTTATCGCTGTTGTTTTATACTGTCAATGTCCCCTGTGATTGTAAAAGTTTCATGTCATTTTTATGGTTGGTGTTTTTTGCACGTCTGATGCATTCTAGCTACCCAATTCGAAACGACTGTTCTGGTCAAGTGTGTTACTCATGTCGGAATCCGTCATGGTGGCATGAGCCCTTTGGGGAATACCTTTCCAGGTAAATTGCCGGAACCTTCGACTTGAATACTGAAGTGAGGTATTTTAATCAGGAATGCGTTTTAATAGAGTGAAACAGTCGGCCTTTTTTCATCTTTTCACCCGTCGGTCGATTTTTGGTTGAACAACGTGCCGCCGTACCGGGCCTCACCACTTTTTTTTTCGGATGTTGTCGCCCGTCAGTGTTGAACAACTGGCCGCAGTCTTGGGCAATCACCTTCTTTCTGGTCACTGACAGCCGAGAAACCTCCTTATTCAGCTTTGCTCAAGAGAGACTGACATGTCAACTTGACACATCACTTCCATGAGAAGGCAACAGGACATGCTTGCAGGTATGGTGATTTCTTTCTCTTTATGGTATTTTGGTGAGGTCAAGTTGTGCACCTAATCATCTGACACTGTAAGCCGTGAATGGGACTGTTGTCCAACTACTATTTGACAGCTGAGGGCCCTGAGCCTTATCACGACATTGCATGTTTGTACTAGAGTGCATCATTTTCTCTTTTAACTAGGCCCCCATTGGTCCCCTGTCTCACGCGTGCTCCTGTGTGTTAGGTCAGGTTGNGACATTGCATGTTTGTACTAGAGTGCATCATTTTCTCTTTTAACTAGGCCCCCATTGGTCCCCTGTCTCACGCGTGCTCCTGTGTGTTAGGTCAGGTTGGGGTCCTGCGCGTGCCGAGGTAGGTTTGGCTCTCGCCTTGTAGGTTGTCTCAGGCGCTTCTGTCCGCCCCCCCCNTGCTCCTGTGTGTTAGGTCAGGTTGGGGTCCTGCGCGTGCCGAGGTAGGTTTGGCTCTCGCCTTGTAGGTTGTCTCAGGCGCTTCTGTCCGCCCCCCCCTCCTCTGGTTTCTGGGTTTGGTCCGTCGTCCGTCCGCCATTTTTCTTTTCCCTTGCCTTATCAGGGTTGCCCGCGCTGGGCTAGGTGTGTTGGTGTGTGTTCTCTCTTTTCCTTTCTTCTTTTGCGTTCCCCATCTTGTGTTCCGGTCAAGTAACTTCTCATCTCATGTTCATCGTCATCTTATTGTCATTCTCATTTCATTACTGCTGCCCCGCTGCGGCGGGGCGTGTGTGTGTGTGTGTGTGCCATCTGAATAGATGTAAAACTTCTACATGTTGCAGGGGACCGCAGACCTGTCCTTGACGTTGCGACCAACGAAGACCGTCATGGACAGGTGTGAAAACGTACCTGCAGGACTTTGGTGGCGCACCTGGGCGCATTTAAGTCGCAGCTGGTGGCCACCATAGTCCNCAACGAAGACCGTCATGGACAGGTGTGAAAACGTACCTGCAGGACTTTGGTGGCGCACCTGGGCGCATTTAAGTCGCAGCTGGTGGCCACCATAGTCCTTTATATAATTTATCGCTGTTGTTTTATACTGTCAATGTCCCCTGTGATTATAAAAGTTTCATGTCATTTTTAAGGTTGGTGTTTTTGCACGTCCGATGCATTCTAGCTACCCAATTCGAAATGACTGTTCTGGTCAAGTGTGTGAGAGTTGTGTGTGACAATGTTGTGTGTGTGTGTGTGTGCGTGAGAAAGTTGTGTGTGAGAATGTTGTGTGTGAGAGAGAGAGAGAGAGCGGAGGAGGAGGCGGCGGAAGAGGCGGAAGTGAAGAGCGGAAAAATAAGAACCCCACACAGTGTTGTGGGGAATTAGCAGTGGTTATGCGAATCCTATACCTCTTGAAGTACCTACGATCAAGTTCAGATCTTATGACCTCAGCACGCGCGTGCGCAAATGGAAGGAAATCCTGCAATTTTGACGAACTGAATCCCAGAGAACCACGATTCACGAGACCGACTGATATATACATATGTATATATATATATATATATCAGCCATGGACAGCAAACGACACTTGCGCTGTTGGCACATAGTTTCTAGGTGGAGATGAGATGAGTCTCTAGCTCACAAAAGACATTGGCCGTGCCATTGAAGCGATCCTCGGCACGAAACAATTCCAGGAATGCAGTGAGAGAAATGACAATAGATAGTTCCGATAAACCACTCAAGCAAATCAGTTGAGTCTGTTGGTTCAAACATTTGGGAAACATTTTGTCAAATATTTTGCACACCTTCACAAGATGCAGTTTGTCACATTCCGGCTGTCCTCTCTGTCACATCGCCAGTCTGCAGTGAGCAATGGGATGTAGTTGCAGTTGGGTGCACAAAACGATGAACAGATCGTGAGGAAGCCGCAAGAAGCCATGAAAAATGACCTTTTGAAATTATACAATCAATCATACAACCAAGAAACAACGAGCGTTTACATCCGTGACTTCAGCACAAGAAACTTTTTGAACACTCGGTATTCAATTTATTCTGCTGGCCTTCTCCCCTCTTCTGATATCCAGGGTGTACTGGGGGATCTTTACCTTGCGACGGGATCAACGGATCATTTCAGGTCCAGACAATCCAATCATTGATCCAGAGAAAATGTGGGAACTTGTTTGAACTTGTTTCAAAACTTGTTTCATCAACTTTTGCATTTTGAGTTTCATGAGTTTCACAAGTTTGATCCGTTAGAGCTGTCTGCTCACTTCGTTACTTCGTTACATCGTTACTTCCAGAAGTTGCTCACCCAAAACGATCAACGACAAACGATCGATGACAAGTTCTCGCTGGCGCCCATCTCACTGAGGTGGCTGCAGCCAAGAACACAAATTTCCACGGGCATCCTCAGCGCACAGCACACAGGCCGACAGGCCGCACACAGGCCGCACACAGGCCGCACAGGCTGCTGGGTGGCCGGGGCGTTGCCAGTGTTGGGTGCTGGGCGATTTTTGCAGATTTTTTTGTGGGTCCGTTGCATCGTGATTTTGTTGTTTCTAATAAATTTCGAAAAACAACGTTGCAACATGTTGCAAAATGTTGCAAAATGTTTCTATCAATTTCTATCTGTTTACCGTTGCTGGGTCAGGTGCTGGGTGCCCCGGACGTCAGGACCTGGTTGGGGATCAGGTTCTCGGCCGGGCAGGAGGCAATGCCTTGGGCGGAACCAGGAACCAGGGATAGCCGCAACATAAATCATACCGGAACCCGGTATCATAGCATCCAGCTTAGGTCATTAAGATGTATTAGGATGTATTAAGATGTATTAAGATGTATTGTGATGTATTAATTCATAGTTTGCCTTCATGTTGGATGATTGTTGGGGGATGTCTGTCATCTAGGAAAAGTATACCAAATACTCTTGATATAGGACATACATCATATGAATCCACCATTCAATTGCCACAAGCCGGGTAAGACATCAAAAACCGACTCTCCGATTTCCGCAATTTCCGGACTTTGTTTAGGTTTCCGACTTGGAGCTCCCACAAAGGGTGGCACGCAACGGACCTGCGTGAGATTTTCAGTGGGGAGATCTCTGAACGTCACATTTAAGTCACATGTATTTTTTTTCTCCATACAGTTGCCGACACAAAACAATGACAGAATATGACAGGATATGACAGACTAAAACAGGGACTGGGTCTGAAGTCTCAGATTTTTTGGAATCACACCATCCAACTTCGCTCGACGCTCGACAACAGATTCGCCTCACAGCTTTCTCCAGGAGGAACCTGCCAGGATGAACGACGTTCACGTTCCAAAGAACGTTTGGAACGTAAAAATGCATCTCCTGCCGTCATTTTATCTCAAAATGAGGGGGCCATCTGCGAAATTCAAAACAAGAACCGTTCTTCATTGAAATTCGCGCCGCGTTCGCATTGCTTTTCCCTTATTGGTACTTTAAAAATTGAACAAGTGAGATGGTTGCATGAGAAAAAGATCCCAAAACACGACCAAGAAATAGGCAATTCAAAATCCCCCAAATGTTTTATTCCCATTGAATGGTGGGTAGATAATCTAGGTCCCATTGGGTCCCATTTTCACTTTTTTTGAAGGTAAACCAATGGAAACCATCATTTTTCGGGGGATCTGGTCCCACCTCAGAGCAATTGGACACGTCCAGAGGTTCGCAGCGGGCGGTGCCTTAGTTTCGTGCCATTGGGATTAAAGGGAAATGTCTACAGGAAGCCCTTCATATCTAGTGGATTCTTGTTTAGATAAATCATGATTCCCTGTAGTTTCTTTTTCTTTTGTGAAACTAATCCAGTGAATCATGGTGCACATGGTAGATTAGATTAACGAGCAAAAATATGAACGCCAACAGAATTTGGGGCATAGCAACTATCAACCCAACAAATACGAACATCACCAACAATAATTGGGGGGATGATCCAACAATTCATGATTAGTGATTCAGCCTCTCCTGAAGAATATGAGAGGCGTTGCGGATAATCAGCCTCATAAACTAAGACATAACACAACAATGAAACTATCAACTAGCCGTAGGATCCATGCAACAAGACATTTGCATGTCAGATAGGTTAGATTCCTCTCAACGGATTGGTTTAATGCAGAATTCATAAAGGAACTCCTTTGTGAATCTGATAGTTAAAAACGGTAAAAACATGGCATTCTAATGCTTTCTTCAAAATTTCCACGATCTCAAGCCGTGTTAAACTCGTCAAAGCCCAGTCACTGATCGGTGGCACACAGGGTTGCAGCGGCAAACAGCCAAAGAGCTCGGGGGCATCCAAACATTCCCTGGCGGGATAACATATGATAAGCGTTAGTAACCCTTTTACCCTAACATCAACACACCCCTAGAAACCTTCGTTTTTAACATTGGCTAAGGAAGCTACAAAAATTCAAAATTGACATAACACATCATAACACTCTTCAAAGGCAAGGATAGGAATGTAAACTTGCAGAAGTACGATCGACCCAGAAAGCCTTTGTTTTGCCGTTGGTTTCAATATGTTTCAATGCGTTGGCTTCAATGTTTGACCAATTGGGAAACAAAAATCCAAATAAGTTTATAGTCCTTTTGACGCCCCCAAAAGGGGCATTGCTGGGTACTTAGGCTGGCCCCGAAGGGGCCAGCCTAAGTACCCAGCAATGCCCCTTTTGGGGGCGTCAAAAGGACTATAAATTTAGAGAATAAAAGAATATATATAATAATACAATAGTAAAATTTTGTTTCCCAAACATTTCCAAATCCCACAGCTGGGCATCAAATTTGTCAGCGCCACAAAGGCCGCTGGCATCGCTTTGCCGCCTGAGAATCGGGACTGCAACAACCCTGCGATTGTGAAGGCCAGGGAAGTCCCCTGGTCTTCAAACATCTTCAAACTGGGTTATGACTTACTCATGTTACTCTGAATATATTCTCCTGTAGGATTGGTAAGTCTCTTGGTCTTCAAACTGGGTTATGACTTACTCATGTTACTCTGAATATATTCTCCTGTAGGATTGGTAAGTCTCTTGGTCTTCAAACTGGGTTATGATTTACTCATGTGACTCTGAGTATATTCTCCTGTAGGATTGGTAAGTCTCTTGGTCTTCAAACTGGGTTATGATTTACTCATGTTGCTCTGAATATATTCTCCTGTAGGATTGGTAAGTCTCTTGGTCTTCAAACATCTTCAAACTGGGTTATGGTTTACTCATGTTACTCTGAATATATTCTCCTGTAGGATTGGTAAGTCTCTTGGTCTTCAAACTGGGTTATGA